>JAZAYU010000007.1:6719037-7148630 GCA_038501625.1 Corbicula japonica
ATGTTTTCATAAACATAACACTTTAACATGAAACTTAATGTTGCCTATAACTTCCTATTCACTTAATATTCAGGAATGTATCATCTTGAGCAATTCTTGTCTGGAGCGTAACTTTGTCACCATAGGTTCAAATAACTCCAAACTTGGTATGCATGTTTCTGGCAATGACTCAAAGTGATGTGCACAAGAACCGTAACTCTACCTTGTTCCAATTTTGAGTTATTCCCTTTTGATTGATTTTTATAGAGCATTTCTTGTCCTGAATATAACTTTGTCACCATAGGTTCAAATGACTCCAAACTTGGTATGCATGTTTCTTGCAAGGACTCATAGTGCAGTGCACAAGAACTGTAACTCTACCACTTTTGAATTAAACCCCTTAGATTTTTATAAGGTTATTTTATATGTGAATTTTGTGCAAATGCATTGCTTATAACTGTACAACTAAAAATTACTTAACATTTTTATGTCAATTAACAAAAATTTCGTCAGGTGACACATCCGACTTGCGGAGTTCTAGTTTATTTAATTTTTCCCCTACTTCACTTAGAAATTAGAAGTTTAGACTTAGAAATTATGGTGAAAGTTTGCATGCTAGTTCCTTACACGATACTCTTAATTCATTGGTGTTATGTTCCTTCTTTTCATTTCATGTATGTGAGCAATTTGGCCATTTGGCCTTCTTGTTCATTTTTTATTACAAAAGAAAAAATGGTGGTAGGGGTGGGGAAAGATAATGGGTTTCCCTCATTGGGTCTATAGTAATTGACATTTGCCTCAACAGTAATGTTTTACTTCTCATTTATGATATTGTGATTTGCATGGCTCCTAATCCTATTGAAAAGGCCTCTTCCATTATCATAATGATTGGTCAAGCATGGAAAACATTACCAGCTTGAAGCAGGTTTATGAAACAGTTGACTACACACCTTTGTTAACTTTTCAAGCTTGAGGGGTTTTTGTTATGAGCTCACTAGAACAGGTTTTCACTGAAACATGCCATTGTGTTTCATTAAGTTGTACAGGTCAGTTGGTGTTTGACTGAGTTACTGGATTCTTTTGAAAAAATGTAAGTTATTTCATGTTTTTAACAAATTAAAAAGCAAGTTATACTTGTGCTACTGCTACTACAACTAATACTTAAAATAATAATATTGATAGTGCAACAAATAACTTAATAGTAACTTGGCAAATTTTATTTTGAATGAAACCTGATGGGAATAAAATGTGTAAATGGTCTTCTGTTTTCCAAAATGGCTGCTCTTGGACGTCAGATCTATCAGCAGTCAGAAGTAAAGGGGTGAACTTAAGTTTGATGATGATTATCTTTCATGAGTGTGAGGTTCAGTAACTGAGGGTGAATGAGGCTCTGCAGAGTTCCCGCCAAAACTGTTAACTGTTCTGTTGAGTTCTCCTTTTTAGTACTGTAGACCTAAACAAAGTAGATTCTCATTTTTCTAAGAAATTTGATATTTTTTTCAGTGTGCCATTGTGGATGAGCTTCTCGGACCCTGTACTGTGGGGATGAGCTGCTCGGACCCTGTACTGCGTGGATGAGCTGCTCGGACCCTGTACTGCGTGGATGAGCTGCTCGGACCCTGTACTGTGGGGATGAGCTGCTCAGACCCTGTACTGCGTTGATGAGCTGCTCGGACCCTGTACTGCTTGGATGTGCTGCAGGTGTGCTATACTTTGCAGATGATGCAAATAAAATTTTCCTATATTGTGAGGATCCCTTAGCATGTTTAGCAGATTTATGCAACTGATCAAGAACATATCTTTAAAGTTAAAAGTAAATCATTATTGTTGTCAATAAGTTACTAGAACTGAATGAAGTAATTGACCTCCGTAAACATCTGAAACAGGAGGGAGAACATGTGTAGGCCTCGACCAGGATTCAAACCTCTGACTTACGGTGCTGTAGCTCTACCAATTTAGCTACCGAGGCTATCTGTTAAGGACGCTTCTATATTCCTCCCTTCTAAATGAGACAAGCCACATTCAATCGGCAAATGTTTACACTGCAGGTTCGAATCGACCTCTCCAGCCAATGCATGCACAGTAGAGCTCCATGGGTAAATCAATTTACACTGGCCACCAAATAAAACAGGAGGGAGATTATGTGTAGGCCTCAACCATGATTTGAACCTCGGACCTCCAGCTTACCATGCCATCGTTCTACCAATTGAGCTACCGAGGCTACCTGTTAAGGACGCTACCACACATTTTTTGCACTGCCACACTTTACGATGCCAATCTGTTAGACCTGAGTCCAGAGATTTGGTAGGCCTGACAACATTAAGCTATATTGGTTCTTAAATGATAGATTCTCATTTTTCTAAGAAATTTGAGATTTTTTTCAGTGTGCCATTGTGGATGAGCTGCTCGGACCCTGTACTGCGTAGATGAGCTGCTCGGAGCCTATTCTGCGTGGATGAGCTGCTCGGACCCTGTACTGTGGTGATGAGCTGCTCGGACCCTGTACTGCGTGGATGAGCTACTCGGACCCTGTACTGTGGGGATGAGCTGCTCTGACCCTGTACTGTGGGGATGAGCTGCTCTGACCCTGTACTGCGTTGATGAGCTTCTCAGACCCTGTACTGCGTGGATGTGCTGCAGGTGTGCTATACTTTGCAGATGATGCAGGTAAAATTTTCCTATATTGTGAGGATCCCTTACCATGTTTAGCAGATTTATGCAACTGATCAAGAACATATCTTTAAAGTTAAAAGTAAATAATTATTGTTGTCAATAAGTTACTAGAACTGAATGAAGTAATTGAACTCCATAAACATCTGAAACAGGAGGGAGAACATGTGTAGGCCTCGACCAGGATTCAAACCTCTGGCTTACGGTGCTGTAGCTCTACCAATTTAGCTACCGAGGCTATCTGTTAAGGACGCTTCTATATTCCTCCTTTCTAAATGAGACAAGTCACACTCAATCGGCAAATGTCTACACTGCAGGTTCGAATCGACCTCGCCAGCCAATGCATGCCCAGTAGAGCTCCATGGGTAAATCAATTTACACTGGCCACCAAATAAAACAGGAGGGAGATTATGTGTAGGCCTCGACCATGATTTGAACCTCGAACCTCCAGCTTACCATGCCATCGCTCTACCAATTGAGCTACTGAGGCTACCTGTTAAGGACGCTTCCACACATTTTTTGCACTGCCACACTTTACGATGCCGATCTGTTAGACCTGAGTCCGGAGATTTGGTAGGCCTGACAACATTAAGCTATATTGGTTCTTAAATGATAGATTCTCATTTTTCTAAGAAATTTGATATTTTTTTCAGTGTGCCATTGTGGATGAGCTTCTCGGACCCTGTACTGTGGGGATGAGCTGCTCGGACCCTGTACTGCGTGGATGAGCTGCTCGGACCCTGTAATGCGTGGATGAGCTGCTCGGACCCTGTACTGTGGGGATGAGCTGCTCAGATCCTGTACTGCGTTGATGAGCTGCTCGGACCCTGTACTGCTTGGATGTGCTGCAGGTGTGCTATACTTTGCAGATGATGCAAATAAAATTTTCCTATATTGTGAGGATCCCTTAGCATGTTTAGCAGATTTATGCAACTGATCAAGAACATATCTTTAAAGTTAAAAGTAAATCATTATTGTTGTCAATAAGTTACTAGAACTGAATGAAGTAATTGACCTCCGTAAACATCTGAAACAGGAGGGAGAACATGTGTAGGCCTCGACCAGGATTCAAACCTCTGACTTACGGTGCTGTAGCTCTACCAATTTAGCTACCGAGGCTATCTGTTAAGGACGCTTCTATATTCCTCCCTTCTAAATGAGACAAGCCACATTCAATCGGCAAATGTTTACACTGCAGGTTCGAATCGACCTCTCCAGCCAATGCATGCACAGTAGAGCTCCATGGGTAAATCAATTTACACTGGCCACCAAATAAAACAGGAGGGAGATTATGTGTAGGCCTCAACCATGATTTGAACCTCGGACCTCCAGCTTACCATGCCATCGTTCTACCAATTGAGCTACCGAGGCTACCTGTTAAGGACGCTACCACACATTTTTTGCACTGCCACACTTTACGATGCCAATCTGTTAGACCTGAGTCCGGAGATTTGGTAGGCCTGACAACATTAAGCTATATTGGTTCTTAAATGATAGATTCTCATTTTTCTAAGAAATTTGAGATTTTTTTCAGTGTGCCATTGTGGATGAGCTGCTCGGACCCTGTACTGCGTAGATGAGCTGCTCGGAGCCTATTCTGCGTGGATGAGCTGCTCGGACCCTGTACTGTGGTGATGAGCTGCTCGGACCCTGTACTGCGTGGATGAGCTACTCGGACCCTGTACTGTGGGGATGAGCTGCTCTGACCCTGTACTGTGGGGATGAGCTGCTCTGACCCTGTACTGCGTTGATGAGCTTCTCAGACCCTGTACTGCGTGGATGTGCTGCAGGTGTGCTATACTTTGCAGATGATGCAGGTAAAATTTTCCTATATTGTGAGGATCCCTTACCATGTTTAGCAGATTTATGCAACTGATCAAGAACATATCTTTAAAGTTAAAAGTAAATAATTATTGTTGTCAATAAGTTACTAGAACTGAATGAAGTAATTGAACTCCATAAACATCTGAAACAGGAGGGAGAACATGTGTAGGCCTCGACCAGGATTCAAACCTCTGGCTTACGGTGCTGTAGCTCTACCAATTTAGCTACCGAGGCTATCTGTTAAGGACGCTTCTATATTCCTCCTTTCTAAATGAGACAAGTCACACTCAATCGGCAAATGTCTACACTGCAGGTTCGAATCGACCTCGCCAGCCAATGCATGCCCAGTAGAGCTCCATGGGTAAATCAATTTACACTGGCCACCAAATAAAACAGGAGGGAGATTATGTGTAGGCCTCGACCATGATTTGAACCTCGAACCTCCAGCTTACCATGCCATCGCTCTACCAATTGAGCTACTGAGGCTACCTGTTAAGGACGCTTCCACACATTTTTTGCACTGCCACACTTTACGATGCCGATCTGTTAGACCTGAGTCCGGAGATTTGGTAGGCCTGACAACATTAAGCTATATTGGTTCTTAAATGATAGATTTTCAATTTTCTAAGAAATTTGAGATTTTTTTCAGTGTGCCATTGTGGATGAGCTGCTCGGACCCTGAACTGCGTGGATGAGCTGCTGGGACCCTGTATTGGGTGGATGAGCTGCTCGGACCCTGTACTGTGGGGATGAGCTGCTCGGACCCTGTACTGTGGGGATGAGCTGCTCGGACCCTGTACTGTGGGGATGAGCTGCTCGGACCCTGTACTGTGGGGATGAGTTGCTTGGACCCTGTACTGCGTTGATGAGCTGCTCGGACCCTGTACTGCGTGGATGTGCTGCAGGTGTGCTATACTTTGCAGATGATGCAGGTAAAATTTTCCTATATTGTGAGGATCCCTTAGCATGTTTAGCAGATTTATGCAACTGATCAAGAACATATCTTTAAAGTTAAAAGTAAATAATTATTGTTGTCAATAAGTTACTAGAACTGAATGAAGTAATTGACCACCGTAAACATCTGAAACAGGAGGGAGAACATGTGTAGGCCTCGACCAGGATTCAAACCTCTGGCTTACGGTGCTCTAGCTCTACCAATTTAGCTACCGAGGCTATCTGTTAAGGACGCTTCTATATTCCTCCCTTCTAAATGAGACAAGCCACACTTAATTAGAAAATGTCTACACTGCAGGTTCGAATCGACCTCTCCAGCCAATGCATGCACAGTAGAGCTCCATGGGTAAATCAATTTACACTGGCCACCAAATAAAACAGGAGGGAGATTATGTGTAGGCGTTGACCATGATTTGAACCTCGAACCTCCAGCTTACCATGCCATCGCTCTACCAATTGAGCTACCGAGGCTACCTGTTAAGGACGCTACCACACATTTTTTGCACTGCCACACTTTACGATGCCAATCAGTTAGACCTGAGTCCGGAGATTTGGTAGGCCTGACAACATTAAGCTATATTGGTTCTTAAATGATAGATTCTCATTTTTCTAAGAAATTTGAGATTTTTTTCAGTGTGCCATTGTGGATGAGCTGCTCGGACCCTGAACTGCGTGGATGAGCTGCTGGGACCCTGTATTGGGTGGATGAGCTGCTCGGACCCTGTACTGTGGGGATGAGCTGCTCGGACCCTGTACTGTGGGGATGAGCTACTCGGACCCTGTACTGTGGGGATGAGCTGCTCGGACCCTGTACTGTGGGGATGAGCTGCTCTGACCCTGTACTGCGTTGATGAGCTTCTCGGACCCTGTACTGCATGGATGTGCTGCAGGTGTGCTATACTTTGCAGATGATGCAGGTAAAATTTTCCTATATTGTGAGGATCCCTTACCATGTTTAGCAGATTTATGCAACTGATCAAGAACATATCTTTAAAGTTAAAAGTAAATAATTATTGTTGTCAATAAGTTACTAGAACTGAATGAAGTAATTGAACTCCGTAAACATCTGAAACAGGAGGGAGAACATGTGTAGGCCTCGACCAGGATTCAAACCTCTGGCTTACGGTGCTGTAGCTCTACCAATTTAGCTACCGAGGCTATCTGTTAAGGACGCTTCTATATTCCTCCTTTCTAAATGAGACAAGTCACACTCAATCGGCAAATGTCTACACTGCAGGTTTGAATCGACCTCGCCAGCCAATGCATGCCCAGTAGAGCTCCATGGGTAAATCAATTTACACTGGCCACCAAATAAAACAGGAGGGAGATTATGTGTAGGCCTCGACCATGATTTGAACCTCGAACCTCCAGCTTACCATGCCATCGCTCTACCAATTGAGCTACTGAGGCTACCTGTTAAGGACGCTTCCACACATTTTTTGCACTGCCACACTTTACGATGCCGATCTGTTAGACCTGAGTCCGGAGATTTGGTAGGCCTGACAACATTAAGCTATATTGGTTCTTAAATGATAGATTTTCAATTTTCTAAGAAATTTGAGATTTTTTTCAGTGTGCCATTGTGGATGAGCTGCTCGGACCCTGAACTGCGTGGATGAGCTGCTGGGACCCTGTATTGGGTGGATGAGCTGCTCGGACCCTGTACTGTGGGGATGAGCTGCTCGGACCCTGTACTGTGGGGATGAGCTGCTCGGACCCTGTACTGTGGGGATGAGCTGCTCGGACCCTGTACTGTGGGGATGAGCTGCTTGAACCCTGTACTGCGTTGATGAGCTGCTCGGACCCTGTACTGCGTGGATGTGCTGCAGGTGTGCTATACTTTGCAGATGATGCAGGTAAAATTTTCCTATATTGTGAGGATCCCTTAGCATGTTTAGCAGATTTATGCAACTGATCAAGAACATATCTTTAAAGTTAAAAGTAAATAATTATTGTTGTCAATAAGTTACTAGAACTGAATGAAGTAATTGACCTCCGTAAACATCTGAAACAGGAGGGAGAACATGTGTAGGCCTCGACCAGGATTCAAACCTCTGGCTTACGGTGCTCTAGCTCTACCAATTTAGCTACCGAGGCTATCTGTTAAGGACGCTTCTATATTCCTCCCTTCTAAATGAGACAAGCCACACTCAATTGGAAAATGTCTACACTGCAGGTTCGAATCGACCTCTCCAGCCAATGCATGCACAGTAGAGCTCCATGGGTAAATCAATTTACACTGGCCACCAAATAAAACAGGAGGGAGATTATGTGTAGGCGTTGACCATGATTTGAACCTCGAACCTCCAGCTTACCATGCCATCGCTCTACCAATTGAGCTACCGAGGCTACCTGTTAAGGACGCTACCACACATTTTTTGCACTGCCACACTTTACGATGCCAATCAGTTAGACCTGAGTCCGGAGATTTGGTAGGCCTGACAACATTAAGCTATATTGGTTCTTAAATGATAGATTCTCATTTTTCTAAGAAATTTGAGATTTTTTTCAGTGTGCCATTGTGGATGAGCTGCTCGGACCCTGAACTGCGTGGATGAGCTGCTGGGACCCTGTATTGGGTGGATGAGCTGCTCGGACCCTGTACTGTGGGGATGAGCTGCTCGGACCCTGTACTGTGGGGATGAGCTACTCGGACCCTGTACTGTGGGGATGAGCTGCTCTGACCCTGTACTGTGGGGATGAGCTGCTCTGACCCTGTACTGCGTTGATGAGCTTCTCGGACCCTGTACTGCATGGATGTGCTGCAGGTGTGCTATACTTTGCAGATGATGCAGGTAAAATTTTCCTATATTGTGAGGATCCCTTACCATGTTTAGCAGATTTATGCAACTGATCAAGAACATATCTTTAAAGTTAAAAGTAAATAATTATTGTTGTCAATAAGTTACTAGAACTGAATGAAGTAATTGAACTCCGTAAACATCTGAAACAGGAGGGAGAACATGTGTAGGCCTCGACCAGGATTCAAACCTCTGGCTTACGGTGCTGTAGCTCTACCAATTTAGCTACCGAGGCTATCTGTTAAGGACGCTTCTATATTCCTCCTTTCTAAATGAGACAAGTCACACTCAATCGGCAAATGTCTACACTGCAGGTTCGAATCGACCTCGCCAGCCAATGCATGCCCAGTAGAGCTCCATGGGTAAATCAATTTACACTGGCCACCAAATAAAACAGGAGGGAGATTATGTGTAGGCCTCGACCATGATTTGAACCTTGAACCTCCAGCTTACCATGCCATCGCTCTACCAATTGAGCTACTGAGGCTACCTGTTAAGGACGCTTCCACACATTTTTTGCACTGCCACACTTTACGATGCCGATCTGTTAGACCTGAGTCCGGAGATTTGGTAGGCCTGACAACATTAAGCTATATTGGTTCTTAAATGATAGATTTTCAATTTTCTAAGAAATTTGAGATTTTTTTCAGTGTGCCATTGTGGATGAGCTGCTCGGACCCTGAACTGCGTGGATGAGCTGCTGGGACCCTGTATTGGGTGGATGAGCTGCTCGGACCCTGTACTGTGGGGATGAGCTGCTCGGACCCTGTACTGTGGGGATGAGCTGCTCAGACCCTGTACTGTGGGGATGAGCTGCTCGGACCCTGTACTGTGGGGATGAGCTGCTTGGACCCTGTACTGCGTTGATGAGCTGCTCGGACCCTGTACTGCGTGGATGTGCTGCAGGTGTGCTATACTTTGCAGATGATGCAGGTAAAATTTTCCTATATTGTGAGGATCCCTTAGCATGTTTAGCAGATTTATGCAACTGATCAAGAACATATCTTTAAAGTTAAAAGTAAATAATTATTGTTGTCAATAAGTTACTAGAACTGAATGAAGTAATTGACCTCCGTAAACATCTGAAACAGGAGGGAGAACATGTGTAGGCCTCGACCAGGATTCAAACCTCTGGCTTACGGTGCTCTAGCTCTACCAATTTAGCTACCGAGGCTATCTGTTAAGGACGCTTCTATATTCCTCCCTTCTAAATGAGACAAGCCACACTCAATCGGAAAATGTCTACACTGCAGGTTCGAATCGACCTCTCCAGCCAATGCATGCACAGTAGAGCTCCATGGGTAAATCAATTTACACTGGCCACCAAATAAAACAGGAGGGAGATTATGTGTAGGCGTTGACCATGATTTGAACCTCGAACCTCCAGCTTACCATGCCATCGCTCTACCAATTGAGCTACCGAGGCTACCTGTTAAGGACGCTACCACACATTTTTTGCACTGCCACACTTTACGATGCCAATCTGTTAGACCTGACTCCGGAGATTTGGTAGGCCTGACAACATTAAGCTATATTGGTTCTTAAATGATAGATTCTCATTTTTCTAAGAAATTTGAGATTTTTTTCAGTGTGCCATTGTGGATGAGCTGCTCGGACCCTGAACTGCGTGGATGAGCTGCTGGGACCCTGTATTGGGTGGATGAGCTGCTCGGACCCTGTACTGTGGTGATGAGCTGCTCGGACCCTGTACTGCGTGGATGAGCTACTCGGACCCTGTACTGTGGGGATGAGCTGCTCTGACCCTGTACTGTGGGGATGTGCTGCAGGTGTGCTATACTTTGCAGATGATGCAGGTAAAATTTTCCTATATTGTGAGGATCCCTTAACATGTTTAGCAGATTTATGCAACTGATCAAGAACATAATTATCTTTAAAGTTAAAAGTAAATCATTATTGTTGTCAATAAGTTACTAGAACTGAATGAAGTAATTGACCTCCGTAAACATCTGAAACAGGAGGGAGAACATGTGTAGGCCTCGACCAGGATTCAAACCTCTGGCTTACGCTGCTGTAGCTCTACCAATTTAGCTACCGAGGCTATCTGTTAAGGACGCTTCTATATTCCTCCCTTCTAAATGAGACAAGCCACACTCAATCGGCAAATGTCTACACTGCAGGTTCGAATCGACCTCTCCAGCCAATGCATACACAGTAGAACTCCATGGGTAAATCAATTTACACTGGCCACCAAATAAAACAGGAGGGAGATTATGTGTAGGCGTTGACCATGATTTGAACCTCGAACCTCCAGCTTACCATGCCATCGCTCTACCAATTGAGCTACCGAGGCTACCACACATTTTTTGCACTGCCACACTTTACGATCCCGATCTGTTAGACCTGAGTCCGGAGATTTGGTAGGCCTGACAACATTAAGCTATATGGTTTCTTAAATGATAGATTCTCATTTTTCTAAGAAATTTGAGATTTTTTTCAGTGTGCCATTGTGGATGAGCTGCTCGGACCCTGTACTGCGTAGATGAGCTGCTCGGAGCCTATTCTGCGTGGATGAGCTGCTCGGACCCTGTACTGTGGTGATGAGCTGCTCGGACCCTGTACTGCGTGGATGAGCTGCTCGGACCCTGTACTGTGGGGATGAGGTGCTTGGACCCTGTACTGCGTTGATGAGCTGCTCGGACCCTGTACTGCGTGGATGTGCTGCAGGTGTGCTATACTTTGCAGATGATGCAGGTAAAATTTTCCTATATTGTGAGGATCCCTTACCATGTTTAGCAGATTTATGCAACTGATCAAGAACATATCTTTAAAGTTAAAAGTAAATAATTATTGTTGTCAATAAGTTACTAGAACTGAATGAAGTAATTGACCTCCGTAAACATCTGAAACAGGAGGGAGAACATGTGTAGGCCTCGACCAGGATTCAAACCTCTGGCTTACGGTGCTGTAGCTCTACCAATTTAGCTACCGAGGCTATCTGTTAAGGACGCTTCTATATTCCTCCCTTCTAAATGAGACAACCCACACTCAATCGGCAAATGTCTACACTGCAGGTTCGAATTATGTGTAGGCCTCGACAAGAATTCAAACCTTAGATCTTCTGTACTGGAACTATGAAAGGCAATTAAAATGACCACTGCCAATTTCTTTGCTTACAAAAATAAGAACATTACTGTTAAATGCCTATTGTAAACAATCCATGTTATGATTGAATACCCAGCCATTGATTTTCCTAAAGAGTATTAATGGTCAGTGTTGATGTACCCTGATGGGGATACCATGCTGTTTCCCTGAACATGGTTAGGGCTGTTCCAGAAAAAAGGAGTGGGGGGGGGGGTGTAGAACTGAACTTAAAAATGGGGGTACCACCAACACAAATATATTTATTTTCAAACCCCAACCAATAGAATTGTAATATGTCAAAGACCTATCACCACCACATTAATATTACAATTTATACCCCCCACCAATGCAATTAGAAACACAAATTGTAGATTTCAGGAGACAAGTTTTTTGTAAACTTGCATGAATTTTTGTTGATCTAATATTAAAAAGGTGATTTTACCATTCAATTTCGAAGTAATTTTTTTCCATGTTAGTATCATTTTATATGAAATTGTTTCATTTTGATATACCGTAATTCATGAACTGTCCTAACTGCTCATGTTTAAGAAGGAATTAAGAAAACTTGAAGTCATAAATCAAATATCATTCCCATTCCTTGCACATGTTTCAGATCAACGAGTCCTCACATGGGCAGCCAATCATAGGCTGCCAGGATGTAGGCCAGACTGCTCACCAAGGTCTGTATTATGTGAACAGATTTGAATTCATGTCTGTTAAAGTACTCCTTATTATTTGTGTCGCTCTATTCTTGGATATGATAATGAATCCTGATTACTTAAAACAATTTTTTATTCTTTCCACGTCTTTCTAGTTTACTATTTGATGGTTTAGTTGAATGCTGTGAAAAACATTACCAAGGAGTGCTCTGGATTTCTTCATAATTTGTAATAAAAAACTAAAATATAAATTTCTTTGTTTTGTTAGGTTTAACACATGTTTTAACAGAATTTAAGTCATGTACAGGCAAGCAGTTTACCTAACCATAGTTCTTGGGTATTACCAGAACTAATCTACTTTAATAAACACTCTTGATAACTGTGTACTGATATTTGGATGGTGTGATGAGAAATAAGCCTGAAAATCTGTGAAGTCTGATCTGGATCTACATTGATCATCAGTCACTGAATTCCTGCACAACTCTACTGATACATTTGCTAGAAATCCCATTCAAAACCAAGTATGTGACAAATTGGTGTAAATCCAGATTACCATACATATCTATGCAGTCAACCGGGATCTACACTGATGGCACATGGAAAAGGCCATAAAAATGGAAAAAAAGGGTTAAGGATATGAATAAGTGTTTATCTCAGCAAACTATTCTGCTAAATTAAGATAATTCACATCAAATATGTTTTTCCAACAGAAGGCAAAGAGTACCGCTATGATTGGACATGGACTGCCCACCTGAACGCACATAAATATGGGGCCATGCAGGCGAGATACACCAACACATTCATTCGTAAACAGGTATTGCCTTTATAAAGTCACTATTGATAAGCTAAAGATGCCCGATGGTGTGAAATCTCTTCTAAAGCCATCAACTCATAACTCATTGGAGCATTTTCAATGTACCCTTGGTATGATTCTAGACAATAGTTTACATCCCCTAAGGGGGACAGACTGGTTTTAAAGTGAGAAACATTTCATTTAGATTTTATGAAGCTGCTGTGATGCAGGTGTCCCATTTTGTTCATTAAAATGTTTAAAATAGTTTAGCTAGAAAATTATGGTGAAAAAGGCTTTCTTTGAATGAACACTGTTGTTTGAACATCTTTGTTTCTTAAAGTGCAAGTCATAGGCAGATTTAAGGATTAAACAAAAATCACAGAAAAACAATCAGTTTGATTGATGATATGGTTTCATAGTTCTGCGGAAGTGGTTGGCTACTTGTTGTGGAAAACTGGTGTTAAGTAACTAGATGGAATTGGATGAAATAAAAAAAACATTGCTTTCTGAAGTTGCTTTATTATATATTCATATATAGTTTAATCCTTGAAGATTTTAAGGCCCTGATATAAATTTACAGTATCTTAATAGGAACTTGCATTGGGTCAGACATTTGCAAATATGAACATTAACGAGATAATTTAGCATCACCACATAACACAGTCTGATCTGCTTTCTACACTTTAATAACAGAAATTCATTTCAGTAAGCTATTAATTATTGCAAAAGTATGACAAAAAAAATGTTTAATATTTTACAAAGGGGTTAAGTGGGGTGGTGGGGGGATTGTCAAGGTACAGTAATGGAATTGAAACCACCTCACTATTTCAGAATCCCCTTTCACACTGCACCCTGAAATTAAGACCACCCCATTATGAAGACCAGTTTTAGAAATGGTCTTACAAGCTAGGTTTCAGTGTTCTGTGATATCAGTGTAGTCAGCAGGGAGGAAATTTCACACCCATGCAACAAATATGCATTATTTCATGCAATTCAGCCAAAGACCAATGATGCATGGTAGAATTATGCAGAGGGTTTCACTTTGCTTAGTTTCATTATCAATTCAAGTATCCTTCAAGGATTTAGCAAAAAAAACACCTACATGTAACATAGTTTGTGGGAAAGAAACCCCAGATCACGATTACATATTATCTGTAAACTGTCAGGGTTGTCATTAAGAGCCGGCAGTTGACTGTTTCAACCAAGATTTGGGTCGGCTCAAATTTTGAGAAAAAAAAAATCAAAATCTGCAATGTAAAATCAAGACCATGATGCTTACCTAGCATTTTTGGAAGAGTCTGTGCCACAGTTGATAAAAATTACTTTTGGATTGGGAAGTGACATTATTGAGCCCTATGTTATGTTAGGAAGAAAGGCCTGTGTGTTTAAAAATATCAAGGTGTGACATCACCTGCCATGACCTGAACACGCCAAGTTCCTAGTGGATATTTCTTTGTGGACCAAGTTGTACAAATGATGGATCCTTGTGTTTGCTTATTATTTTATTTAGTTGGTTTATCTTATAACATTGTAGTAGTTTCTCAAAAAGCTGTTTCAATGTTCACAGTTAATTACTTAACCCTTTACTAGATGACAAAATGGGAGACTAGTGTAAATCCAGATCAGATAGCAGTGATGTAGATCCAGATCAGCTTATCAATCTTTGTGGGTTGATCCTGATCTAAACTATTCACTTTTTGAAACATTTAAGTTCTTTGAACATCTTACTTAGCATTTTGTGCATTTTTCTTAACTGGAAGCAAGTGTGTTAGATGATCAGGGTTGAAGGTTATAAAACTGAGTTTGGAAACCAGTCTCAAATCTCGAGCATCTGATTGGCTGAAATGGCGAGCAGTCGCCATTTCAGCTGATCAGATGCTTGAGATTTGAGACTGGTTTCCAAACTCAGTGTTATAACCTTGGAGCCAGGATCTAGAATGGTTGCTCATGTGATAAAAGGTGTATTCTTCAAATAAACTGACAATCATAAGTATCGAAATGCATGTGTGTTATAGTGATTTTTAAATGAGATAACTTCTTGTGAAGGAGCCTATAGGAATTAAAGATGACATGAAGCTTTCATCAGAAATCCTCTTCCATTTGTGTGATATTTATAAAAAAGATGATAAATAAATTATGACAGCAGCATAATCTATTAACTGTTTATCTGCAACAGCAATTTATGTCCTTCTTTATCAGCAACAATAAGTTTGGTGTAATGGAATATGGTTATCAGTTAAGATTTAAAATAAAATATTTATTTTCAGAAAAGTGTATTGCCATTGTAATGAATGCTATGGACTTGAAGCTTCTGCAGAATTGGTAGAAAACTATGGCACAGAATACGAGTGTTACTCTAGTAAACACATACAAGGTTAGCATTTGTTTTTATTTTCATGTAGTAGAACTGCCTTCATGTATAATAGAGAGACATTACACTGAATCTACCTGTACATGTTGGTATTTATATTTTTATATCTTGTAACAAGAAAACATATATTTGTTTTGTATGATCAGCTGGCACATTTGTGGATTCATATCTTAATCTACACTGTTCAAATTTAGATTCATTGCGATATATCTGACCAAGAAGCAGACAGTGTCAATCCAGATCAGACACCGAATTTGTTCTTGCTGACCTGGATCTGTACTGTTGTTCATGTGATAAAAGAAGTCTCTGCGGAATGAGTGTTCTTCATCATGATGGGAAATCTATTTTCTATTAGAAATGTGCCTTAATTCACACAAATTGGCTTGCAAAATTATACTGTACCTTAAAACTGAGTAAAGATTGTTAGTGGATAATGTGTTCTGCAAAAAAGTCATATGTACTGAAAAGTGTTTATGTATATTTCTTGTATGCTCAGACAGGTATTCCAAGTTGAGTCTGGATACATAGTATTATCAGGGCTAAAAAAACATATAGTTTGACAATAGAAGCATTGAACATAAATTATGCTTGGAGATAAATTAATTAATTGTTGAATTTATTATTTCAGGATGACACCTTCACATGGAATCCTGTGGGGAGATCAGTGCCCAAGGTGATAAAACTGAGCATGGAAACCAGTCTCAAATCAGTCAAACCAGTCAAGCATCTGATTGGTCCAATCTCAGTTTAACGATTCTGGACAATACAGTCTAACTGAGCAGCCTCTATATATTTTGGTTCATCACAAATAACTGCAATGGAGTATGCTGCTTGTTAGTATGCGTTGACAATCTCACTAAAGTCAGATCTAACAAAATGTTAGATCTGATGACGGCCCGCAGACACCGTACATAAGTAATAGCGGTTTTCCCAATTACTATTTTTAGAAACTGTCAACAAAGGAATCATGATTTATTACGCTCGCAAAATGATCTGAAGATGTCATTACATTAGAAATGAATGCAATACGACTTAAACACATATATCTCCAGTAAATTATGTCTTACTAAAGCTGTCGACACTTCCCATGGTTCAAAATATTATTTCTACTTTCACTTTTGCGATTTTGTAGGCGACAATCTGATTGGTTCAAAGGGTTAGTGATAAAAACACGTTTTAGTTACTCGTCGTCAGATCCTGATAGCGTAGCGTTTTTCAGGAAATGATTTTAATCAGATTGTATGCGTTGATGGACAAGAAGACACATGATTGTCTATACAGATAACCAGTATGAAATTTGAGACAAAGCCCTCCGGCCATTATTCACATGGCAGGGCCATTATAGACAAGCGGCACAGCTTGCCCATTTGGAACCTATATTCTAAAAACATTATGATAATTTAATATAAAATATTACAAACTGAAGTCATTAAATGTATGTCATTTTGTGTTCTTAGTACATATTTAAATTATATTTGTTTGCTTGCACTGTTCAGTTAGTGTATTGTCTATTATGATGGCAATAAATCATACAAAGTTAAAAAAGAAGGGCTCAAGATCATAAAACTTAGATTTGAGACTTTTCTCTAGATTTTAACCAGCTTAAGCTAGAAATGATGTGCTCTGAGCTGGCAGCCACACTGGAAATTTCTGAGGCAGGTTACATGGATGACAATTCTTCCATCCAGTCTGCTGATGCTGAATCTGACTTTTGTTGATCTGCATATTTCACTGTTCTATATAGTGAATTCATATATTGTTTCAGGATGGCATCGCCGCCAGAACAAGCATAGCAGGACTCATTCTATGTGCTTGTCCGAGGCTCGAACAGTGAACCATCAGATTCTTCATTTATTTCAATAATAATAAAAAATAAATATGCGTATCAGGAATTGTCACAACCAGAAAAACCCAGCCCCTCCACACAGCCAAAATGTAGAGGAAAAGAGAGCACAAACAACGCAAAAAAGAACCATTCGGGTGCTCTACCAAAGTATATAATTTGGTAAATCAAACGCTTAAATCATCAAGCAACAATAGGATCCCAGTTCATAAATTAGACGTCTATTATTTCTCAATCTCACTAAAGTCAGATATAACAAACTGATAGCGTAGCGGTTTTCAGGAGATGATTTTAATCAGATTGATTATTTCTATAATATATAAACCTTCATATAATAATTGTACATAAATATGATAAAAAAGATGCATCAGTAATAATGTTTCATCCATACTTGATGAATCCAGATCCAGTGTTGTTGTTGTTGTTTTTTTAGAGGGGGCGGGGGGTCGAACCACATTTGCTGCAGAATTATTTTAAATTTCATGAAGATTTTGCCAGAAAAAGGAAATTATGTAACTATCATAAGATTACTCCCGACGACCCCTTTTGAAAATTTATCATCATATGTTCTTTGAATATGACATCGTTTCTCCTATTCTCTACTTATTCCATACATTTAACTGGTATTACTGACCTCCTTACTCAACCGTTGCTTCAATCTCTCGAAAGTCCGGTCAGAACTAACAAAATGCATATACGAGCCATAACTACGTTTATACGTAAAGCTACCCTTAATTCACGCCTTACTTGCCTTATGTAAGGCTCACTGAAAACCAACGGTTGTAAGCTCCATTTAAATGCAGTGGCTCGAACCTACCCTTGTTTAAAGTCGGCAACCATTAGAGGCACATGACCGGCTGGTGTTTTCGATCCATTGCATTACAAAGGCTAATGTATCTGGGCTAAAAGTACGAGCACAATCGAACATATACATAACGTTTTCGAACTTAGTCATTTTTCGCTATGTAGCGCAGTGACCGACCCAAAGATTCATGGGTTCGGGACAGTGTAGACCTCTGAAATTCCGGCCATGAGCTCAACTCAATGGTCTCTACGAACCCTGCAAATTTCAAAGAAACTCCATTTTCAAGCTTTCACGCTTACGAGTGAGGCTGCGTTTTGGGACTTAGTCATTTTTGCGCTGTAGCGTAGTGACCGACCCAAGGGTTTATGGGTTCGGGACAGTGTAGACCTCTGAAATTCCGGCCATGAGCTCACCTCTATGATCTCTACGAACCCTGCAAATTTCAAAGATACCCAATTTGTGCGCATTCACGCTTAGAAGTGAGGCTGCATTTTCGGACTGTACTATAACATTGTACTTGCATTTTAATAGGATGCCAAGCGGCAAGTTATTTAAATTAAAAAAAATAACGTATTTTAATATTTATTAATGTATTACTTCGTATGCCGGGTAGTTCATACATAATGAACAGTTACTAGGAAGTACTAAATTTATGATATTAAAAAGGTATTTTACACGTTTGATTGGTTTTTAGAATAGTGGTTGATTGGTTTTTCAAAGAATGAGTGTTTACATTAATCATAGATAAATAAGGAGTATAATTATAAACTTTCAGGATATATAGGATATAAGCACTGCAATTGCACTGAAAAAATATGTGCTTAACGCATAGATCTACAGTTGATCGTTATGCTTACCTTTTTGGTTGCACGCAGGTGGCAGGGGTTTAAGAGTTTGAGGGTTTATGGGAGAATCTTGTAGAAGAACCTAGAAGCTGAACCTGTTTCTTTTATCCCTGCCATCGTGTTCTTGCTGATTTTACTCCAGGTGCTCTGGTCTGGGTTATTTCACAATGCTATTAGCTTCTTATGTTTTATATGTTGTGTGCTTTTGCACGCAACATTTTCAAGATGATGGGTTGGTTGGACTTATTTCACCAGGACAATTTGTACTTGTTTGTTCACATGAGAACCTGTTAAGGCAAGTGTGAGGTTTGTTCACTATAAAACTTGGTTTAAAGCCCCAGTGCCACTGACCGTTCCAAGGCGGGAACTACTCGGGTTCTATTTTGTTATTAATTGTTTGTGATGTCTGTTTTTAAATTTATCATTTTGTAAACCATGCTCCTCTCTCTTACTCTTTTCTTCTCGGCTGTGTGGGAAGGCTGTCTTTTGAATGTGGCAGTTCCTTGTGGCTCACTTTTCATTTTAAGGTATATGAGTACATCGGCTAACTTATGTTACTCAGATGTCAAGGTCAGATATGAAAGTATTGCAGGCTTAGAAAATTAATAAAATTACGTAAGCAGCATTGGGTATTTATACATGCATATTCCATTAAACACGCATATCTTATTAAAAACTTCTATTATTAATAGAAGTATTCACGGTTATTATTAATGGTGACTGAGAACAAACTTTTGTTAAGTGTGAAATGTTTAAAACGGCGAGGAAAGGTGGCAAAATGTTTAAAGCGGTTAAGCCGCGGTTTAGTTAGTCTTTAGAAATATCCCTCTTAGGTGGTATTTACCTGACCAATACTTAGTTATTCTATCAAATTTTCTGGTTTGCTTTGACGTACTGTATCACTATGCTGAGAAGAAATGTCGTCTGGAACTGTCTCGTAAGATCCAGGGCGGAAGGTTATAAAACTGAGATTGGAAACCAGTCTCAAATCTCAAACATCTGATTGGCTAAAATGGCGACTGGTCGCCATTTCAGCTATTCAGATGCTTGAGATTTGAGACTGGTTTCCATGCTCAGTTTTATAACCTTTGGCACAGACTTCGACGTTTTCATGAGGAAGGACATATCAAAAATACGAATCATACAATAAAGAAATAATTATGAAAACAGAGTATTTTCACGTTGGTTAAGTATCGAAAATCTGTACAGTCTTAAAACTTAACATAAAAAAGTTAATAAATGATTATGAAAATCTGAATAAAATTCATACTGCGGCAAACAGAATAATTTGCTGAATACTAGAAATAACACACATATGGCCGTTATTCGACCACAATCCTCTTCTGGGTTTCCTTATGTCACCATGACCATACAAAGTATTCCTTAAACAATTATGTGAAGATACTCGCTCAAGCAGAGCTACTGGATCTTTAGACAGAATAGGCCGTGTCTCACAATAAAAAAAATCACGTATTTCCCCTTAATGATTGACACGTTTTTGTGCGCAACATAACAATTAATGATGATGATTACGATGATGATGATGATGATGATGATGATGATGATGATGATGATGATGATAGTCACCTCCTGACCCGGGCTGGCTACGAGACTAATGATACATGTTTAAAGCTTCTGCTAATTAGAAAATATTTATGTAAACCCTATAATTGATATAAAAGCAGCTTTTATAGCTAACCATCTTGGAAAACCTGCTCTGGATCCGTTACCTAAAGAAAAAAAAAAGAAAAAAAGAACTCGACAAAATTGTAGCTTAAATTTTAAACTCTTCATGGTGTAAATCGCCTGTTCATACTATATTCGAGGGATGATCCAAAATAACGTAGACTTTTGTCATTTCATCTTAATTTGAAACACGTTCGCAATAAATTATATACTAAATTCAATCAGAACACAATCGTAACAAACTGAGCTAAAATATTCATATATTTACTGTGGTATCATTATATTTCGCGGTGGTTTAATTTTCGCGTATTTCGCGCTAGAGTAAACACGCGAAATCAAACCCTAGCAAAATCAAACCATTGAATTTCTACTCTTCTTAGAATAATACAAGTGCGCGAATTTAAGCCCTCGCGAAAATGTCACTTATGTCATTTGCGCGAAATTTAATCCTCGCGAAATTAAATAATACAACAGTAATCGATTTCAAAAGCGCGTCGCTTATTTGAATAACCATGGTAACACGTAGCACGCCGTTGCCAGTGTACTTTATAAAGCATATACTTGTCAATAAAAACAAAACTACTAGTGGAAAAAGAGCCAAACTGCGCAACATAACTGATGTCATGCCGAAATTTTACGTCATTCTGACAATGCGTATTTTGTAGATTTTGCACACAATTCGCATTCTGTTAATTAGGTGACATGATCTGATCTACACTGGTTGGATGTGTGTTAAAATGTGTATACATGGAGTGAAGGGTAAATTCTTTGTTATCCCCAACCACATAGTGTCTGGGGGATATAGGAATGGTCTTCGTCCGTCCGTCCTTCCGTGCACGCACATTTCGTGTCCAGTCCATAACTTTTCAACCCGTAGATGGAATTTCATGAAACTTTAGTCAAATGTTCTCCCCATCAAGACGACATGCAGAACCCATGTTACAACCTGGCCGGATCAAAGTCAAGGTCACCAGTGGTGTTTGAAGATTGGAACCATGTATTTCGTGTCCGGTTCATATCTTCTGAACCCCTAAAAGGAATTTCATGAAACTTCAGTCAAATGTTCTCCCCATGAAGACGACGTGCAGAACCCTTGTTCCAACCTGGCCAGCTCAAGGTCAAAGTCACCAGTGGTGTTTAAAGATATGAACCATGTATTTGGTGTCTGGTTCCTATCTTCTAAACCCCTAGAAGGAATTTCATGAAACTTTAATAAAATGTTCAGCCTATGAAGACGATGTGCAGAACCCACGTTCCAACATGGCCGGCTCAAGGTCAAGGTCACTAGTGGTGTTTGAAGATTTGAACCATGTACTTCATGTCTGGTTCATATCTTTTGAACCCCTAAAAGGAATTTCATGAAACTTAAGTCAAATGCTCAGCCCATGAAGATGATGTGCAGAACCCATGTTCCCACTTGACCAGCTCAAGGTCCAGTGTACCAGTCTTTAATCTCTGTCTACCAGTCTTCAATCTCAGTCTACCAGTCTTCAATCTCAGTGTACCAGTCTTCAGTCTCAGTCTACCAGTCTTCAATCTCAGTCTACCAATCTTCAATCTCAGTCTACCAGTCTTCAATCTCAGTCTACCAGTCTTCAATCTCAGTCTACCAGTCTTCAATCTCAGTGTACCAGTCTTCAATCTCAGTGTACCAGTCTTCAATCTCAGTCTACCAGTTTTCAATCTCAGTCTACCAGTCTTCAATCGCAGTGTACTAGTCTTCAATCTCACTGTACCAGTCTTCAATCTCAGTCTACCAGTCTTCAGTCTCAGTCTCACCCTGGCTAACCTGGTACGCTTCGCGAACGGCACTACGCCGCGATCATGGCATATGCAACGCTTTTAACCGGCATAACCGGTGTCAATGTAGGAGATTTTGTGGGGTAAGGTTGGAAAATCGCCGAGTTTTTGGTTAGATATTTAAATAATACTCAAACCAATAGGCCTATACGGCTGTCAGATCATGGCTATTTATGATTCTAGTCTTCTCTGTGTCCAGAATACAGTAGTTTGCTCAATCATTCGTGAAAATGGACCTCTCTGTGCTGCAAAAGTTGTAAATTTCCTGTTCAAACGTAACCATTTAAGGTACAACTTTGAAACTTAACATAGTTGTCTGACATCTTAATACCAATAATCAGGACAAGTTTCATAATCCCTGACTTTATTTTGACAAAGTTATGCCCCTTTTTCACTTAGAAATTTTGTAGTTTTTTGTGAAAGTTGTGTTTTTCTCAGTAACCGTTTAAGATACAACTTTGAAACTTAACATAGTTGTCTGACATCCTAATACCAATAATCAGGACAAGTTTAATAATCCCTGACTTTATTTTGACAAGTTTAATAATCCCTGACTTTATTTTGACAAAGTTATGCCCCTTTTTACCTTAGAAATTTTGTTCAGTTTTTTGTGAATGTTGTCTTTTTCTCAGGTACCATTCAAGGTATAACTTTGAAACTTAACATCATTGTTTGACATCACAGTACCAATTATCAGGTCAAGTTTCATAACCCCTGACTGTGTTTTGCCAAAGTTATGCCCCTTTTTGACTTAGATTTTTTGTTAAGTATTTTGTAAATGTTATCTTTTGATGCCAAATTGCCTGTTGACGCTTAGCTTGGTTTGTTGATAGCTTATATCAAAAGGCAGCTTGGGATTGCTACCCAGGTGTCTGTGATAAAGGTCAAGATCACTGTTGCTAAAAATAGATATTCAGCTTACCCTCAATATCTTCAGTTTGCTTTTACCTATTGATGCCAAACTTGGTATATGAGTAGCTGATATCAAAAGGCAGCTTAGGATTGCTACCGAGGTGTCTCTGATCAGGGTCTAGGTCACTTGCTAAAAATAGAAATTCAGTTTTCCCTCAATAACTTGAGTTTGCTTTGGTATATTGACGCCAAACTTAGTGTTGGTATCTTATATCAAGATGCAGCTTGAGATTGCTACCCAGTTGTCTGTGATAAAGCTGAAGGTCACTGTTGCTAAAAAAAGAAATTCAGTTTCTGCTCAATAGCTTGAGTTTGCTTTGGCCTTTTGACACCAAACTTGGTTTGTGGGTAGGTTATATCAAGACACTACTTGGGATTACTGTCTGTGATAAAGGTCAAGGTCACTGTTGCTAAAAATTGAAATTCAGGTTTCTCCTTATTACTTGGGTTAGCTGTGATTTATTGACACCAAACTTTCTTTGGGTAGCTTATACCAAGACGCAACTCTGAAGTCTGTGATCAAGATCAAGGTCACTGTTGCTAAAAATAGAAGTTCAGTTTCTTCATACCAGATATTTTCGTTACAAAAGTATAAGTATTAAATGAAAACCTTGTTTTCGGCGTGTGGCGACGTTTTTTCTTGTTATAACATGTGCACTCTGTAGATCCAGATCAGCCAGCACACCTGTGACATCTTATCAGGATCTACACTGTTTGCTTCTTGTTCAGAAATGACTTGATGAATCAAAATGTGAACAGTGTAGATCCTTATCAGATGGCATTGAGGAGGAATAGAATTTATGTTTTAACCATTTCGGGGATTTGAAGAGTTATTTTTGCAGTATGCAGGCTTTATTTGGTTATTTGATGGGTTTTGTATACCAAAGGCTAGGCTTGTTCTTCTATTTAGAGTTGAAAGGCTTTTATGATACTTGAAACATTGAGTGAGGCTTTTTTTTGACATTTCAAGGGTCATATTATTGGTCAAATGGAAGCCTGTAACATAACTTTTTATTTAATTCTAATTACAGTTTCATAGTAGTGTGTGATATACAATCTTATACCCACAGAATGCCTTGTGGATTGACAGCTGTACAGAATGTCAATGTGAAAATGCTGCAACAAATACCATCTACCGCCACCAGAGGTAAGAACTGAAACCCCTATTGGCTGTCATGATTTTTTAATATTTTGTATATAACATAACCTACTTAAGTAAAACTTTTTATCTTCACGCAGATGTTCTAACCTATTTCTCCACATGTATAGTTTACCATGGTTATTTCTGCGGGCTCCAAATTCTGCAGTTTTCTTAAAATTCATGGGTGTTGTTATTTACATCATAGCAAACACGGTGTAGAATTTTAAAAATGTTTTTCAATGCTTCCATAAACAATTTAATGTTTGGTTTAGCTGCAAACAATTATTATGTGTAACAATTGGAAAAGATGCGCCTTTTTAATCATAATCCGACGTGTGAAATATTTTCCTGCAATTTACCTGTGTTTAAGAAATATTAAGACATGGTTTGAAGTTTTAAAATATGATCAGAGTAAAACAAGATTAACTTTTCTTTAAGAGTACGGGTAAATGCAACAGTATCCAAGCTCACTAAAATCAAAAATATCTTTATTCAAATATATTGTCATAAAGCATGTACAAAATGTGGAACACACACTGTGACCGATATAAAGTTCACTAAGGGATAAATATTCTGCGGATTTTAAATTTGCGGTCATTTATTTAACCGCAGAAATAGCAGAAATAAAGTCACCGCAGAAAAAAACCATTTATATGGTATATCTCTATATCTGCAACCCATGTAGATCCAGATCAGCATGCACATCTGATCTGGATATATAATGTTTGCATTAAGATTCATTCAATTTCTATTGCTGCAAGGTTAACAGTATAGATCCAGATCAGACTGTATTGATGAGCTGGCTGATCTGAATCTACACTGATTGCCCATGTGATTGAACACATATCCATGGAATAACCCTTTCCTTGATATATACGCATTTTTACACATGTGCGACCAGTGTAGATCCAGATCAGCTGGCACATTCGTGCCGTCTGATCAGGATCTGCACTGGTCACAAATAACCTAATGAATCAAAAAGCAAACAGATGTGCCGGCTGATCTGGATCTAAACTGTTCGCCCTAGCAATAAAGGTGTGTCTATACAGGAAAGGGATAAGGGCAATCTCACTAAAGTCAGATCTAATAAAATGTTAGATCTGATGATGGCCTGCAAATATGTATATTACTTGTTGGCTTTCACCGATATCTATTTTAGAAACTGTCAATGCAGGAATTATCATTCACAAGGCTAGCGGCAATGGTTAAAATGATCTGAAGATGCAATACTATATAAAATACCACAGTCTTTAATAAAGTATGTCATATGCAGATTGTCAACACTTTCCATGGTTTACACTGTGTATACATGGATACAATAAACAATACAATGCTTTTGTTTAAAAAACTTCAACATTTGCGCAATCATCATTACTTTTGAGATTTGTAGGCAACAATCTGATTGTATTATAAGGTTGTTGATAGAAGCACCTTTTAGTGACTCGTTGTCAGATCCTGATAGCATAGCGGTTTTCAGGAGATGATTTTAATAGGATTGGTAATAAGGGTTATTCGTAGTTTTAAACTTTACAACTATTTTTTCAGCTGGATGTTATTACAAGAGTTCTGTATACAAGGAGAATGGAATTGGAAGGAAGGCTGTTAGTTCTCCTGTACTTGTCTGAATTAGACCTCCAATTGGATTCATGCTCACCCAAGTACGAGCTATTTTATTCTTATTTACTATGTAGTCTGTTCCTTAACTCGAGGATTATTTTGAGGACTGCATATTTGTCATTGATTCAAACTTGATTCAAACTCAGCATTATTGTTTTTCATGAATTATGTTTTCTGCTTATGTAACAATATTTTTATTTGTAGAAAATTGCAAAGTAATTTTAAAGTTGTTTTATTTCAGTATTTTCTCTACATTTTGTTACAGATGTTCAAGCTAAACAAAATTACCCGTTATGCGCTACCTCATGTCCCAGCCTGGCTCCTGCTGTCACATTGTTGATTGCCCATATTGCCTGCCAATAGATCCGACCCACTCTCCATTCACAGTGAAACGACCCCCAACACAGTGCCCAGGCCTCATTCCATACTGCTATGATAGACTGGAAAACTTAAGAGAATACAGTATCCAAGCTTGCTTCCAGCCATGGGCAGAGAAACTGTCCCTACACCTGTGAATACTGCGACCACTGTAAGTTTTAATTCTACTGGGATATGATATAAACTTTCAAACAATGTTATGTGACAGAAGCTATGGTACCGGTATACCAAAGGTCATCTCCCAAGGTTAAAAATCTAAATGTTGAGACCAGTCTTCATTTTTAAGAATTTGATTGGTTGAAATTGAGCACAGTCTCAGATCTGACCAATGGGAGGCTTGAGATCTGAGACTGGTTGTATTTTTGTGTTATACTATTCTGTGCAATAGTAGAAGTCCATGAAATACATACAGTGAACCTGTACTCTGTATCCATATGGGTTTCATCATGTGCAACCATTGTAGATCCAAATTAGTTGGTGCATCCATGCCATCTGATCTGGATCTACCCTGGTCACTTCTTAGTCAGAAATTACCTAATGAATCTATAAAATAAGATTTAAATCCTGATCATATGGCACAGATATCTGGGTCTGCACTGTTTGCCCATGGGATAACAGCCGTAGAGTAAACAGATACTCTTAAACACTACATTGGGTTTTTCCGCAGTAAGGAACTTGCTTGAAAGCTAAAGTGTTAACTATAATTTATAGTGTTTATGATCTCAGAATCAACTGCAAAATGTTTACTGGTAAAATTTTTACAATGTTAACCAACATTTTTAGTTAAAGACTTGTTGAGTATCTTATAAAAGATCTTAGATATCAGAAAAATCTTATTTATTGGAGACCAGTCTCAATCTCAAGCATCCCAATAAGGGCCCAAGATTGTAAAACTAATATTAGAAACCATTCTCAAATCTTAAGCATCTGACCGGTTGCCCTTTCAGCCATTCCTATGTTTAAAGTTTAAGGCTGGTCTCCAGATTTAGTTTTCTGATCTTTGGCAAAGATGCTTAAGATTTGAGACTGGTCTCCAATCTCAGTTTGTATCTCGGTATCATTTTGGGCCAAGATTTAGATGTAGTTGTCCTGTTTTCAGCTCAGCATCCATCTCGGACAGTGTGCAAGGACAAGCTACCAGACTGTAAGGACTTTGGAAAGTGTTCTCGTTCAGGAATCTTTGAGTATTGGGCCAGAGAGAACTGTTCACTCTTTTGTGATTTCTGCCCTGAAGTCACAACAACAACAGCAGCTTTACAGTAGTAAGTTTATGGAGTAAGTCTTTGGCCATAATAATCAGACTTTTATTTTCAGGGCATGTGTTACCTTAAGTTAAGTAGCAATACACTTTGATTATAATTATATGTAATCTGTAATAAGAAGGATAACTCTTGTAGTCTTATTGATGCTACAAACTCACTTTATGCTTTCAGGGGTTGTCTCCCTTGTCATAAGGATGATAATTGATCCAAATCTGATTTTGCATTTCAATTCTAGGAATTGCTGACATATTTATGATTAGGTATACAATTTTCTTGTAGACTTTATTATATATTTGACATATTTGATGATAGTTTAGCTAAGTATGTAGATGAAATTAGATTGATCATGTCCTTTAAGACTGAAAATCATTTGGTCATTTCTTAAGTCAATTTGACTCCACAATAGAAAACCATGTTCATAAGTACCGTTGGAATTTTGATTGATATTGTTTAATAACTTAATGATGTTCTTAGAAAAAAAGGGGGAACATTAAAAAACAGAACACAATGTCTTGTTATCTTTTTTATTAAAAGAAGTTCCTTATTTCATCCAAGATCGCAGCAGTGTATATCCAGATCAGCAGGCACATCTGCCTATTTGAAAATAGATCAAATCTGCTCCAGTTGTTGATAGTTAAGGCAGGCGAAGGCAGGTGTGCTGTACTGTCGAAACTGTCAGTTAAAATAATTTAAAAGTTTCTATATGATATGATGTGCAAATCTGTAAGTGCTTTACATGTATATTGCTATAGCTGTTAATATTTGAACAAAATGACCTTGTAGTAGTCAGTATTTACTGTTACATCAAAGCAGGAACAAGATTTTAAGACACATATGCTTATTTTTGATATTTAATCAATCAATTTATTATCAGTTTTTTCCTGGATATACGGATGTAGAAATCTTATTCAGTGACAACCATATGTTCAATCCTTAGTTACAACCAAAAATGTTACAAGTAATGTACTTTTTGTTATGAAAAAAAACTGAAACACACATATCAGGAATAGCCACAATCATTAAACACAGCCGCCTCATACATCCAGAAAGCAGAGAGAAAAAGAGGGCATATGTTTATGAAATGATCAATTCCAAATATGACATCGCAAACAATTAAAGAAATGAAAGAAAAATAGAACCTATAGAGGTAACTGGCTTGGAATGGACAGAGGCAAAACAGTTTGAAAAATCTCATTACAGACATTACGGATTGCTTAGCAGACATTGATTTTGAACAAGAGAAGATGTTACCAGGGGTCATAATGGTAGCCGGAGGTCAAGTGTTGAACATGTCATACCAGCTCTCAGATCTTGAGGAAACTAAGTAAGTAACATTTATCTTTATTACTCTCATATGAATTTAGTTTGCCTCACAGGTAAATGCATAGCCATTTAGCACAAAAAAAATGATACAGAAAATATTACTGAAAAATACTTATTGTGTAATCCCAATAACGTGAAAGTAACACTGACTTGACACTTGAACAAAATTATTATTTTTGACTAGGGATGGGAATGGATACCTAAATCACTATTCGGATAACCGTATCCGGTATCCGGATAATATCAGAATAACCATATCATTTTATCGACCACAGAAAATTTTGCTGATTTAATATTTTAAATTTAAAAAGCACAAACGTTACACTATATCGCGATCGTTTGAGTCCTCAACCAACCTACCGGGTATATCACGGAAACAAAATATAAGTGAAAATTCGGACCCAACGACTTAACTTTTTAAGTCAATAACGAGTTGAAAAAAATTTAGCTACCGCGAAAAGGTTCGATAAAATTGGAGTTTTATTTCACGTGGACGCTTGCAAGCGCATACATAATATTCTTTAAACGAAAAATACGCATATAGTCATATGCACTCATATGCAAGGCGATTCATTTTACGAAAATCGGCCTGCACAGCAGCGGAACATGTAAAATCACAGAGTTTACAATAACTACATGAACAAATGCTGTGTAACCAATTTATCGATAAATCACATGTATCGGGTTAAAAATACATGTAAAAGTTATGGTAATAGTTTATTGCATCATCTTATATTTTTAAATATCGGCGACTAACGTTCAATGATTTTTTCCTTTCAAGTCTTTAATGCGGTCATGTCAAAATAACAAACTGTCAAGATTATATTTGCTTAAAATTCTGTTGCAATAAATTGTCAATAATCTGAGGTTTGTTCTCGTTAACAAAAATAATCAAGTTGTTGCAACTTGACAGGTGTCATTTAACACGCTCTGTTCAAGGTATACCAATCAACAAAACAAAAGATCACGGTCTGGAATACAAATCTTCCGGTCTCCCAATTAACCACTATACAAACAATTAACACCTCTTTGTCAACCCTGCTGAGACATCCTGGTCGAGTTACGCCTGGGGAAAACCATGTCAGTATCGAGATTAGTGCAAGCAGTGTTGCGAGTTTTAGAAAGATTTACCAGTTTAAGTTATATTTTACAAACCTTGAACAAAATACTGAAACTAAATTCGTACGAATTTGAGGGTATTCGGATACGAGAATGGTTTCCGGATACGATCTTACTATTCGGATATTCGGTTATCCGGATAACCGTTCCCATCCCTATTTTTGACGTTTGTCATGAATTACAGTTATAGAATTGTAAAACGCTATACCAGTATTGAAAACATAACATTTTAGAGTCAGATGCTAGATTTCCAGGAAGATTGTGTTTGTTTGGGTCAGGCTGAGGATAATCCAATTTTCAGGCCAAAATCCCCAGGAAAATTAAATATTGCTGGCTAAAAGAGGGTTGAGCAACCCTTTCTTGATCAGTCTCCGATATGAGCAGATAAAAAGGAGCTGGGCTGTATTGCTTTTCACATGTCGATCAAGTTCACAGTGACCTTCAATAAAATAACAGCAATTATCCAATAGACGTTTGGTGGGGCATATGTGTTTTACAAACATCTCTTGATATTTTAATGTCTTAGTGGCTGGTTTTACTGTTCATCAACAGAATTTAGTCTTGAAACACATGGATTATTCTGAGACTGTTTAACCCTTCTCTCCATATATAAGGGCGAACAGTGTAAAGATCCAGATCAGCCATCAGATTAGGATCTGCACTGTTTGCCTTTTGTTTTTATTAAGTTATTTCTAACCAAAATGTGTCCAGTGCAGATCCAGAACAGATGGAACAATTCTGTTTATGTTTTTGAGTGAAAAGAAAGCTTGACAGAATATTTCACGTATTTAAAACCCATGCAAGTTGGCTCTTATTTTTGTTTCATAATTTTTTTTTGTTGTTGAACATTTAAAATCAGATTTTCCACCTTTCTCTACAGAAGTTCAACAAAGAAATTGGCAGTGTGACAGGGGACATAATTGTTGCAGCAGCCTGCATAGCATACTACATGTATGGTGTGTTCACAAGCATTTCTGTCAAAAGCTTGTTGAGAACTGGGTACAACGTGGTTAGGAGCTGGATAATCTCAGTCACAGAGGGGATGACCATTACTATTGTGTTAGCTGACAACTACCAGATATCTCAGTGGAACTCTGATGTTCTGCCCAAGGATCAAACAATAATGAATACTTGTAAGTTTTATAAAAACCAGGTTTTTTTGATAACGCTTTACACACTATCTTTGTTTAATGGTTTATTTTTTCTTTGGAGATAAGCCAGTCATTGGGGTTTTCATAGAGCTGTTTTGCTGAAACTTACTGACTGAATAACAAAATAACCTGTCAGAATAGAACAGAACACATCTTTATTTAACTGAAACCGAAGTACATAATATAATATAACTTCATATTAAATGAAACACCAATAATAAATACACTTGGTGACATGGTGATGGCAATAGCATGTGTAACAGTATGAAAAATCATAAGGAATAATTTCTACACAGACAATGTGACAGGTGGGGTGAGCCATAGGTGTACATTTTATTGAAGCTTGAATCTTTACTGGTTTACAGTAATTACAATATTCATATTGCTTAAGCCTTTATGGATATTAAGAAGGGGTGTGCTTCATTTTTATTTCCTCGAAGGAAGGCATAAAGTAATCGCTCTGGCCATCCATCCGAAATGTCAGTCTGATTAAATCTTGTCCTCGCTTCTTCTCCAAAACTGCTTGTGGGATTTTATTGAAACTTCTCACTAGTGTTTGTCACCAAGCCTAGTTGTGCATATCATCAGGAATTCTGCTCAGATTATTTTTGGCTGAGTAGCCCTTAGTCATTTTTTTACTACAACTTCTATATAAAAATCTTGTCCACGCTTCATCTTCAAAACCGTTGGGGGATATATTTTTCCCCCGCCGGTATGCAGAGTCAAGGGATTTTGCTGTATTAGGAAAAAAATACTCAATAACTGTCTGGGTTAACCCTTTGCTCCATATATACCACTTTATCTGCACTTTTAACTTTTAGATTCATTAGGCTATTCTGGCCTGGATATGACTAATGCATATTCAGATCAGACAATTCAGCTCTACACTGGTTGTACATAAGTAAAATCATGTATATATGGAGTAATTGGTTTGTGCTTTGTGATAGAGGTAAAATGATTCCAAGTTCTTCTGCCCTGTGTTCTTATTTCTGTTTCCTTGTGATAATGGTGCACCATTCAATTTACAGCTGTGTTGCTATCACTAGAATATTTACACTTCAACTTTGTCGTCTACCATGAAGTCTTATTCATTTAAGGAATCATAATTTCCAATGGTAAACAGTGTGACGTAATAATTTAAAAGGCGTGGCTATAGTAGAACCGTTCACAATTTATTGGACGTTGCAATATGTTTTGACGTGTGACGTCGCCCAGCATGCACATTTTGCCACGAGTTGCTGCGAAAAAGCGTGTCGTCATTCACTTTGTCCTCAATGTCGCTGTTCCAACAGCCATTCAAAAAAGCCGTAATATCACAAATTCTTTTAAATAATTTCTGTATTAAAGAGAGTATTTATGTGTTTAAATATAAGGATTAATTCGATATTTGATGGTTTTCATTTGGGTATGAAAAACAGTTGGATTGTTTAAAGTATGCGTGAAGCCATTCGGGCTTCACACACTTTAAACAACCCAACTGTTTTTCTACCCAAATGAAAACCATCAAATATCGATTCAATCCTTAAATTCCTTAAATGCATAACAGACTTTCCATTTGGTATATTTGTGCCAAATTTATAGAGATAATAAGCTTAGAGAATCCACACAAAATGTAACTAGTATTTCCTGCTTTATCATTGTGTTGGTTGGTTCCTGATTTCAGTGAGGTGGTGAGCTTGGAGCATCCAGAACTGGAAGAGGAAAGGAACCAGCTCATAACAAAGATCAATACAGAAAAGAAAAGCAGAAGGCAATTGAGGAAAGAATTCTCAAGCTTCTATTTGAATCAGAGGGATATATCTTAGACAATGAGGAGCTCATTAACACATTGAATGACTCCAAGGTAAATTTTGGGATTACAGATTTCAAATATTGCTAAGTGTCACCCAATTCAGCATCTAAATCACTGCCAAGGTTATAAAGCTGAGATTTGAAACCAGTCTCAAATGTCAAGCATCTGATTGGCTGAAATGGCGACCCTGGTTTCCATGCTCAGTTTTATAACCCTAGGCCCTGTTAATGGCTTCATGCTTACTTTAAACAATCCAACTGTTTTTCATACCCAGAACACTATCAAATATCGATTCAATCCTTTTATTAACACACATAAAATCTAACACTCATTTTTCACAGCAACTTGTGGTAAATCGTTTGTGTTAGCCCACGTCAAACACCAATACATTGTTTACAGTCCAATAAATTGTGAGTGGTTCTACTGTAGGCACGCCTCCTAATACAATGTGTCACACTGTGTATCATCAGAAATTATGATTTTTTAGATGAATAAGACATAATTGTCGAGGATGGAGTGTGAATATTGTTCTTATATGTAAATGTTTTGATTATGTTACAGATGTTTAACATGACCATAATTATTTACTCAGAGAATTTGGAGGTCCTTGAGACAAGACTGCAGATCTGCTGACGAGAAACTAATCTCTCCATTTACAAGGGTGTTGCCAGGTAATATTCTACATACAAACAAACAAAAAAGAAGAATAAGAAAGTAAGATCATGACAGATTTGGTATTTTAATGTATAAGCCTCAAATCAACATCTCTGTCCAACAGTTAATACTTCAGGTGATGTTTTATACAGTAATGACCTTTAAAGGCATAAAAATAACGCCTTGAATAAATTATGACACTTCAAAGAAAACATGTCGCAAGTTGATGTTCAGTGTATTCATTCAAGCGTGTTTATCTTTATTTGTTTTAATTATTTTTTATTTATTTAGCTGCCTTAAAAATAGTCTGGTATTCTAAACAAAATCCCCTGGAAAGCTATCCAGAAATATGGCACATGCATGCTGGGAAATTTAAAACATGCTGGTTAACCCTTTTCTCCATATGATGATATATAAGCCTTTCATCACATGAGCAAACAGTGTTGATCCAGATCAGCTGGCGCATCCATGCAATCTGATCAGGATTAACACTGTTCGCTTTTGGTCAAACAATAACCTAAAAAATCAAAAGGCCAAAAGTGTAGATCCACATCAGACGGCACAGATGTGCTGGATGATCTGGATCTACATTGTTCGCCTTTGCCATGTAGGCATATTTATGGAGGAAAGGGTTAAGGAGGTTAGCATTGTTAATGATGAATGACAATGAAGGAATATTGTATAGGCTGACTGGATTGTCATCAGATGCTAGCATGCTGATCTGGATCTACACTATAATATATGAGCACCTGTGACTGTATTGTTTTGATTATTTTTCAGTAGGTCTTTATTTTTATTGGAGAGTTAACAATTTTACTTAAACGAACCAAATGGATTTTTCAACGCATAATCACGAGATGTTTGCGACAACCCACTGACGTCCTGTTGTTTACATGATGATGTGCGCTAAATCATGCGTCATAATATACTACTCAATCTTTGATAGGGATCGCTTTCCATTTTATCCAAAACTATTGCCCCTACCAAGTTTCAACCGCTGTTCGGCTTCAACAGTTTGTCATCTCATTCCTTCTTTGGCACAAAGCTTATGTCAAGTGAACAAAGTTTCAGAATTACAACAAATATTTTATCGTTTCAACATTATGTAAGGAATAAACACAATCTTTTAAGTGATCCTTATCAAATTTTGAATAGTATAGTTTAATAACGTAACATTACTGGGCATGGGAAAAGTTGTAAAAATGACATCAGTAAAGAAAATCAAAGCACTAATAAAAAAAGGAAAAAAGGGTCTAGAGGTATTTAATTATTGATGTCAATTATTCCAACGTATATAAAAATATTGAAGGTCAGATTTTAGGTGGGACAGACTATAGTCACATATGGGATATGAGCACAAAGTAAACAATTTGATTTGTTTCTTTAATTCAGAGGCCTGTTTGAGTAGAATAACTTGCTTGTTTATAATGGTGTCACCCTTACTTTATGATTCAGTCTTTTGGACAAACTACTAACAGACCTGTGCACAGTGCAACCAGCAGCTAAGACAGGTCAGTTTTAATAGAAGAAGTGCCTACTGTTGCTTGAACCTTCAGCCTCCAACTCTGTAGGCAAGAACCTTAACACCTACACCACGATGCAGTATGTGATGTGCTGTCATGTAAAAAATTGGGATTATGACTGCATCCATTGTAGACCCAGATCAGACTGCACATCTCTGATCAATTAGGGTCTACACTTATCGCCATTCTGTCAGAAGGATTCTTAATGCATTTAAAATGAGTTTAGAGACTTTTTGGACCATGTAAGACAGCAGTTTGATAAGGGTCTACACTAATCTCAAAGTTGCTTAGAACAATTTTGTAGTGGGGCTTAACATATGTCTTGGTTTACTGTACAGCGGGTTATTTCTGTGGGTGCAATATTTCTGAGTTTCTGCAGTCTTTGGATGAAATCGCTAAAACATATCCAGCAGAAAAAAAAATCCTGCAAAAATTTAAATTGCAAAATATTATCTCATTTTCAAACTAAAATCACCTGAGTCGCCATGTCCGAGATAATCTGTTTCACAGTACAGTCGGGGTAAAATAATTACGAACAATTATCGTTAATTGTTATCGTATACGCATTGTATAAGTGCGATATTTGCTCAAACATTTCTCAAACATTTAATTTAATTGAAAAGTTGTTGTTCATTGATTAATAATATCTTTGTAATTTTTTGATAAAATAAATTGAGAGACATCATGCTTGACCTTAAGTCTCGTGTGATATTGTTGACATATCCAACTCAAAAAATACGAACCTACAGAATGCATACTGTTATAATATTCCATATATATCATGGTAAATGTCAGGCGTATAATGACACCCCTATTGGTTGGTGTTTCTGGTGTGAGATTTGTTTATTAGCTCACCTGAGCACGAAGTGCTCATGGTGAGCTTTTGTGATCGCCTGATGTCCGTCGTCCGTCCGTGCGTGTGTCGTCAACTTTTTCTTCAAACGACTTCTTCTCCTGAACTCCTGGGCCAATCTTGCTGAAACTTGGCAGGAATGTTACTTGCATGAAGCTTTACCAAAATTGTTCAAATGGTTCCGGTCCATTGCCTATCTAGGTCACAGAGGATAAAAATAGATTTTGAACATGAAATTTTTAAAAATCTTCTTCTCTGAAACCGTAAGGCCTAGAACTTTGATATTTGTTGTGTAGACCTAGTGGTCCTCTACCAAGATTGTTCAAATTATAGCCCTGGGGTCAAAATTGGCCCCGCCCCAGGGGTCACTTCATTTTACATAGACTTATATAGGAAAAACTTTTAAAATCTTCTTGTCTGAAACCACAAGGCCTAGAGCTTAGATATTTGGCATTTAGCACCCTCTAGTGGAACTCTACAAAGATTGTTCAAATTATTTCCCTGGGGTCAAAATTGGCCCCGCCCCAGGGGTCACTTCATTTGACATAGACTTGTATAGGAAAAACTTTAAAAATCTTCTTGTCTGAAACCCCAAGGCCTAGAGCTTAGATATTTGGCATTTAGCATCCTCTACTGGAACTCTACAAAGTTTGTTCAAATTATTTCCCTGGGGTCGAAATTGGCCCCGCCCTAGGGGTCACTTCATTTTGCATAGACTTATATAGGAAAAACTTTAAAAATCTTCTTGTCTGAAACCACAAGGCCTAGAGCTTAGATATTTGGCATTTAGCACCCTCTAGTGGAACTCTACAAAGATTGTTCAAATTATTTCCCTGGGGTCAAAATTGGCCCCGCCCCAGGGGTCACTTCATTTTACATAGACTTATATAGGAAAAACTTAAAAAATCTTCTTGTCTGAAACCACAAGGCCTAGAGCTTAGATATTTGGCATTTAGCACCCTCTAGTGGAACTCTACAAAGATTGTTCAAATTATTTCCCTGGGGTCAAAATTGGCCCCGCCCCAGGGGTCACTTCATTTTACATAGACTTATATAGGAAAAACTTAAAAAATCTTCTTGTCTGAAACCACAAGGCCTAGAGCTTAGATATTTGGCATTTAGCATCCTCTAGTGGAACTCTACAAAGATTGTTCAAATTATTTCCCAGGGATCAAAATTGGCCCCGCCCCAGGGGTCACTTCATTTTATATAGACTTGTATAGGAAAAACTTTAAAAATCTTCTTGTCTGAAACCACAAGCTGAGAGTACTTTTGTACTCAGGTGAGCGATATAGGGCCATCATGGCCCTCTTGTAACTTTATGCACCAAGGCCTTTTTTCACTGCCATGGCAAGGGTCATTATCCTGCAATTTAAAGATAATGCCTTGGGATAAACCACCTGATGTAAATTAAGCTTTAAAGGCAAAATTATAAAGAAATGTTGAGAGGGGAAGGTTCCTGTAAACTTCCTCTGCCAAAGAATGAAAATAGTCAAAGGCATCATAGTATTGTTTAGACTACAAGAACATAAGAATGTTAGTTTGTGCTTGCAGCGATTGACTGGTGTTAATAACTTTTTGACAAATGTTTATTTATGCAACACATAATAGATTTGTTTGCATAATGTAGGTATTGTGAAGGATGTGTAGAAGATATAATGGGAACATTGCGACGGGAACCGTATACACGCATCTGTTGCCATGGCTATACCCACGTTTAACAAGGAAAGTGAGAAAAGTATGTTCTGTTAACATTTTTTTTCACTGCATCTTTTTCATTCAGTTTTTTTGTATTTTATTAACACACTGCAATGAAAAGGGCTTGGGTTTTAACTGACTATTATATACCTATAAATGATTTTAGTATAGTACAGCGTATATCCGCAAGATTGATAGCACTCATAAGATTTAAAAATCTGTATCCTACCTGTGGTTTTCCAACTGTATTTTTGCATCTTCAGTCTTGCATGATATTGTTTACATACCAAATCGAAAATACAAACCTTCAAATTGCACACTGTTAAAATATTCCATATTCCTTAATTCATTTCCTCATTTTTTGGTGTATCTGCCTATGGTCAATTATTACAGGAATCAGTCCGTAGTGTGCTGAACAATGGTGGTTTAATTCATACATTCATCTATTAACTTTTTCTTCCGTGGTGTTTAACTTTCTATCACATGTTGGAACAGTGTAGATCAAGATCAGCAAGCACATTTATGTTGTCTGATATGAATCTAAACTGTGCAGTTGGTCAGAAATAACCTATTAAATCTAAAATCATAGATCCTGATCTAAAACTGTACATCCTGATCACATGTCATAGATCTTCCAGCTGATCAGGATCTACAGCATTTGCTCGTGCAATAAAAGTTTGCTCATGCCATAACAATCTTATCATTGTAGTTAAGGGTTAAATATCTGTTCCTTCACAGAGACTTGATCAGAATGTTGAAACATAAAGTATGCAGATTATATTATACAAATATATGTGCTCATTATTTTTTTATCAAACTATATAATGTTTTTACCATTCATTATCAAAGATGGTACATTTAATATTTTGACAAAATTGACAATTCCACTACAGCAAAGTCACTTGATACTTGCAGTTTGCCCACACCCATCCACAACCCCAAAACGGTAGGAAGACAGCAGTTTCCGAGGAAGGAGAGAGAGAGATAGTTTTCTTCACGTAGTAAACAGATGTTTGGTTATATGTAACATATCCATATAATGACAGGTAAAATAGCATAAGTAGTTCTTGTTACCTGAAAAAATTAAAAATTTCAAAAGAATATCAATAGAGTAAAAGAAATTGTGTCTTAAGGATGTGCTGTTCTTGAGACACCATTCTTATTACATTCACTGTACAAAAATAACGTTCATATATATGTTTCATGTAATACGATCACACTCATTTTGAATCATGACCAGAATCGAGTATGGTAATTGCTATAGACAGCAGAGAAAATTACCGGTAACTAATAATTGGTTATAATAAGAAATAAATTAACTTTCTACGAAACAAATTATCTTTCTACGAAACAAATTAACTTTCTACGAAATTCAACGATATGCTATAGGTGCACAGAAATCAAATGGAAAAGCTTTGGTCAACATTATTGATTTTTGAGGTTTTTTGATTTTTAAGGTGTTGTCTGGTATATAGGAATCAGTTATTATTAACAAAGAACTTTTCAAACTGGAAACATAACTGAAAAAAATCAGTTCACTGGTTGCAGTGATAATATTGGTTATTTCAATATTGATCCCAAATTATGCATGGAGCAATTGTGAGGTGACCAGTTACAACATAAATTTATGTGCACAAATTGAATGTTTATTAAATTTTTTTACTGGATTAGTTTCTAATAGAAATTCACAGAAAATACTTAAAATAACAACAATAATAATGATATTGTAATACTCGTATTTTTTTGTATTAGTTTTATATTTGTGCACAAGAATTGATTATGTCTATCACTATCTTCAGACATAGTTCAGTTATGTATCGTCTTTGCATTTTAAAATTTCTGGATTTATATTTATAGGCTTTAATGAAAAACAGGTTCCAAACTGTTGACTTAAATTTTAAACCAGGTTTTTGAAATCCATGGTTATAAAATTGGGGTTTGTCATTGGACAGGCGGTGTTAAGTTTTTATCAGTAGCCATTCAAGGTAGAACTTAAAAACTTAATATAGTATTTTGTCGTAGTTATGCCCCTTTTTCACTTAAAATTTAAGAAGAAAATCTAATTTCTTCACAGATCAGCGTCTTCTTGTCTTTGACATATCAGTGATTTGGATCAAAATGACTTTTTCAGGATATATTTGAATGTCAACATGTGGGTTACTGGACTCGCTTTACAGAGTGTGCCTACATCTGTCATCAAGGCCATGACTGCATGTAAGTGCTACTAAAACTGAAGTTTTAGTTTGCATCTATATTTACTTGTAAGAACTTAAGACTTGTCAGCAAGTGGCTTTTCCTGACATAAATCTGTAGAGTAATTTTCTTGAAAATATATTAGATTTCATGACAGTGTCAGAGGAAAATCCGAAAGTGGTCTTTGCAGCCAGGTGTTTTTGGTTCACAGGTGACTGTCAGTCAGAGGAACAATAAAATGTAGTCTTATCAGCAGGCAGTCTTTGTTACAGTTGGTTTTTAGCACAGGTTGAACTGTATAGCAAGGGAATTAGGGATGCATTTAATAATGACAATGTGTTAGGCCTTTAAAAAAAATAGGTTTGTATCTGGTTACCCGACCAACCGTCTCTTTTTAGCGCCGACCGTAACTTTTTTTCAGCCCTCCCAAAAAAATTGTATGAAAAGCCGACCGGATTTTTGACCGGCGAAAAATTCTGTTATCGTCGGACACAATGTCTGGTGCAAAAAAACAGCCAGCACCGTTTCATTTTTGGAAAATTTACTTTCACTTTCTTCTCCAGTGCTATTTTTTACTGTTAAACGCGTGTTTTTTGTCCATGTATCACAATATGTAAAACCTGTTACGTGTGCTTTCAGGTCAAGGTTGCTAATTCCATAATTGAATTTGCCGAGGTAAACAATCATGGCTGTCAACGTTCGGCAAGCCAGTGAAAATATTATTTTGATCCACCGACGACTTCATTTAAGAATTAAGGAAGCAAATAGATTAAGATTTCTGTTTGAAGTGCATACGTGATATGGCGTAAATGCAGAATTGTTGAATAATGGCTTTATGAGTGAACAATTATGTACTGATGTTTGTATCGTAAAATGAGTGCAAGAAACAGCACTGATCAAATTATTAACCCTGCTTTGGTGGTAGTGATAGAACTTTTACCATCATTGAAGGGATATGTATATATTTGATAATGTGTTAATTGCAACAATATCACGAATGTAAAGCTAAAAACGACTTAATACGATTTGAAAGTGAGGCATAGTGGTTGTAAGAAGTGGTAGGTATCAATGTAAGTATATCCAACATATTTTTTTACAAAAATGGCCATGAACAAATCAACAATATCCATGAATTAAACCACATTACGGTATTAAACATCTAATTGTAATTAAAAGAATATTTATAAATATTACATGTTTAGCAAAAAAATTAGACTCTAAGTTGAAACACTGGTTTATTAGTTTCAATGGAATTACAGTATAAAATGCAATGAGTTTTCACTTTTCTACACTTCAATACCTTAAAAGATACCTCGAAAAAAGATAGATACTAATTTAACAATTTTATTCTTTGATGTACTTACTTACACCTAAGATGGTATATACCTGGACTTTGGTTCCTTCCCCTTAAAAAAAAAAAAGCCTACCTACCAACCCATTGTTTCTTTGTGGAGAGAAACAGTGTCACAAATATCCTTTATGTCTGCTTTGCATATACACTAGTCAAAAGTTCTAAGTGCACACTTGATAAATGTTAATTTTTCCAATAATTTGATTGAATCTTTCAAAATAGTGTAAATTACAATGAAGAAGAATCAATATTCTATTAAAGCACACCAAAAATTTTAAGTCTGCTTAACCAGATTAAAAAATAATAATATTTTAGCTCACTTGTTCTCAGAAAGAAATTCTCAAGTTAATTATCATTGCATCGGCTATCATTTGTGATCGTTTTCTCATCTCTGTATAATTTAAATTTCACGCAGATTTAAAGGAAATACTGTAGTTTGCCATTCCATTGCACTGAAATAGCTTTCTGTAGCTTTGTAATGGTCTGCTGGGCACGATGCGCCAACATAATCAACTTTATTTTATCCATAACGTTTTTACAGGATTTCAAGGAGAAAATTCCTTTGTTCACACAATGTTTTGTGCCAAAAGTTTTTGAATTGTCTAGCAGTTTGGGATGATACAATTTTCTATGATAGATGTGTAACAGCCTTTCCAAACGAAAAAAATGTATTCATTTCGGTAAAATTGACCAGTTTTCAGATATGCCTTTTGACCGAATAAGCGTCATTTTCGAATAATTCGATATTGAAGTTTATTGAATTTCTATAAATTTTAGTTTTAAATTTATATTTATTGGACACTTATCCAACAAATTTTACACTAATTTTTTCGAGTTTACGTTGTTTTACGTAAATATTTAATGACGTAATTGAGTAACATCAGCGTTCAACGTAAGCAACGTAATCAATCTAGAAAAAAATATCGTTTGATTTTCTTCTTAAATTAATAAAATATGCAAAATAAGGTATTTCTTTTGCATTTACGAAAACCGTCAAGATTTCTTTACAACAAATTTGAAGTTGTGCCTGTGAAAAGAATTTTGACGGCAATGTCTTTGTCTGCTGACGTCAACCGTTCCATGGTTACAATTTGTTGGTGTGTTTTTCGTGTTTGTCTTGAGTCGGTGAACATGTGAAAAACAAAAACGATTGTAAAAAAATAAATTTCGCTTGCCGCACGGGGATAATGCATAAAAAGCGTATGCCGACGTGGATGACGTAAAACGTAAAACATATGCACGGTTTTCAAAAAATTATTGTTGTTTGATCATTATTAACTTTAAGTCAAACTTTCATTCAATTTGAATAAGTTTACTTTAAGATATTCAAAATTGAAAAGTGTGCACTTAGAACTTTTGACCAGTGTATGTTAATCAGTTTATACAACCATATATTTCGGTGTTGGATAGAGATAACAATATTTTTGCTGCCATGGATATAAGCTACACAACCGTATATTTGGGTGTGGGTAGAGATTACACGCCAGTATTTTTGGTGTTGTTGATAGTTACACAACCATATTTTGGAATGGTGTAGAGGTTGCACACCCATATTTTTGGGTGGTTTACACAGTCCATATTTTTGTAATGTTGTGGATATTAAATTAAAATAACAGTCACATTAATTATCAGTACATGTATTATTTGAATGTTTGGGCCATGCACAAGAAGAGCAGGGTTTTAAGATTTACTTTGAATGCATAAGTGTTTCTGCATATTTTATAAAGAAATGGAAATCAAGTCCTTCGGTTGTAAAACAAAGAATAAAGGTTCAATCTTGGTATTCAGGAATCTGATTGGTTGAAATTGAGCACAGTTACAGAACTAACCAAGGAAAAGCTTGAGATCTGAGACTGATTACCAAGCTCAGTGCTGAGGATTATAAAACTAAGATTTAAAACCAGTCTCAAATCTTAAGCATCTGATTGGCCGAAATGCCATCTGGTTTCCATTCTCAGTTTTGTATACGTGAGGCCAGTTTTATAAGCTTGGAGCCTGATCTTAGATACTGATCTAATGCTTGAGTTACATGAGTGTCATCAAGTATTTAATGCAATGTGTTCAAATTAGTAACGTCATTAGAAAAATTATGTTTGCTGATATCAGTATTTCACTTTATGGAAACAAAATTTAGATAAACACACATTTAATTAACAAAAAGTATGAAAGAAACACACATTTTATTAAGAAAAAATATAAAAGAAAAAGTATCTTGCATGAAAAATATGGTTAAGATTTAAAAATCTCTGAAGTCGGGTAAAATGATTTGGCAGAGCCTCCTACCTGCAGAAAACAGTTCTACCTCTTAGATGGATTTTTGTGATTTATTTCTGGCAGAGTTAATGGCCCTTAACCAGTTTTGATAATTTCTACATTAAATATTGTCATACTTCATCTTCAAAACTGCTTGGGAGATTTCATTGAAACTATTAAGGAATGTTTGTCAAGGAATGTTTGTCAAGGCACCAAGCTGTGCATGTTGTCAGGAGTTTCCGCTCTATTTTATGTGGCAGAGCCATGGGCCCTTGGTCATTTTTATGCCCCCTTGAAGTGGGAGGCATATAGTTGCACTCGTCAGTACATCCATACATCCCCACATCTTGTGGCATCTGCTCCTCATTAACTATCGGGCAGATTGTTTTTAAACTTGCATAGATGCATAAACATGTATAGTTGGATATGTATATTGTCACCTAAGAATGAAAAGGTTCTATATGACTATTATAGTAGAGAAGATTGACTTCGAATGTTTGAACTTGTTTTAAAAATCAGGACTGAAGTATACAAAAGCAAAGTTTTGTCCAATTAATGTTCAAACATTTATATTTGTGATAAAATATTTCTGAATCAACCAATAGCTCAGTCAATATAATCAATTATGTAGATATGCCCTTTTACCGCTAACACATTTTCCATCCAATTATACAACAAAATGGTTCTACGATTAAACATATATATGTCGTTCACGTTATTTCTTACTTGTAATAAAAATTATGAACATCAGACTTAAACATCATAAATTAAAATGCACGGTCAGAAATTTATGTGGTTCATATTAGTCTGTGTTATTTAATGCGACGATGGTCTGTGTATTACTGGAAGAAGAAATTTTGTTTTCGGTGTCTCATTTTTAAGAGGCTGAAATAAATTATTTTGTCAAAATAATGTTGGTGTCCAAAGACTTAGACAAAATACCGATAAAACGTAATGATAAATAACTGTGTACATGTATTATAATGCTTATCCAGGGTAACATTACATCCGCCATATAAGGACTTATGATTAGCGTAAGTTCCTTTGTCCCTCCAATATCGCGGATCCGATAATAACGCAGTTTGAGGGTCTGGACACCACGGACCGCGTTATATTGGATCTCCACTGTATTGCTATTTAAAATAAACACACATCTAAATAACAACATCTAATAACATCTAATTAATAACATAACACATCTCGGACATACCACAGTCACCATGACAACAAAAGTTGTTACCCCTGAAGCCCCTGACCCCCAAGGCCCCTATCACCATGGGTACTGGCAAGGTCATTTGGTATTGTGATAAGGCAGATTTCAGATTTGCTGACTGCTACAGGATTATCATGCACTGGCTTCCACTTTACCCAGAATCCCCAGCATATGGGACCAGGAAGCTCTTAAACTTTAGGTATTGTAAAAAAAGAAAAGTAGCAGGGAGAATGGGATAGGCAGGAATTTTGCCGATTTTCAAAATACACCTGAGTATGAGTTTTAATTGACATCTCTCTCTTGTTAGTAAAGACATTCAAACCAGTGTTCACAGACCACTTGGGGCAAAAGTGGTCTCTGATTTAAGGCAGATGAAATTGTTCAATGACACAGGTAAAATGTGGTCTTTATCCACAGGTGGTCTTTGTATACAGGTGGTCTTTAGCACAGGTTTGACTGTAATTGATAGTAATTATTATATAATGAATATATACAAAGGATTGACATGAGTGATGGTTTTAAATTTAACAAATAAAAAAAAGAAAGTCAGAAAAAGTTAAGGGAGTCTCAAGCTAACTACGGGGAAATATTAAATTATGCAGACCTGTTTGAACAATTGTGTATGAAATGACCCATATCTAATTGTTGTTATCACATGCCTTTAAGATAAAAACAACTTTAAGTAACTATGTTTTATTAAAATGTTGCAAGCAAACATTCCTATTGTCTAGGCAACACCATTGTAGCATAACTTTAAGCTCTTTAAAGGTGTTTAAGGCATATACATGTATTTTGATTACCGATCTTTACTATGCCTTTTATTGCATGGGCAAATAGTTTAGATCCATATCAGCCAGCACATCCATGCCATCTGATCAGCATCTGCACTGTTCACCTTTTGGTCAGAAAGAACTTAATAAATAAAAAAGCAAACAGGTCAGATTCTGATCAGCCAGTACAACTGTGCCAGCTGACCTGCATCTACAATGTTCACCCATACTGTAAAAGTTGTATACATATTATGTAGGAAAGGGTTAAGGAAATGAACTGCCAAACACACACTAGTTAGCAAACTAAAAGAAACAGTGCTATGCTGTTCTTCATTGAGTGATCTATATGAATTGTGATGGCTTACTTACAGGTAAGTATAGTTACAGTAAAATCTAATGATCTGTTACAATTTGTTTCCAGTTACACCTTGAGTTATCCGTTGAAGCCGGCATGGGACTGGCTTATTACCATCTTGGAGTCCACTGAGATCCAGGTACGGTTTTGGTCTGCTCTCGGCAGCGCCTGTAGCTCCTCAACCAAGCAAACTCATGCCTCCTTTTGGTTACACACAGGCTGCTAGGGAATGGACAGGAGGGAAGAAAGTTGGATCCTCCAATCAATAGATTGTAATTGTACAGATGATGATTGAGATTTCCAGGTAAGTTTTTTCCTTATGAATACTCATTTCAGGTTGAACAAATATTTAATGCTCATGTACAGTGCTTTGTTTCACACAACAAAACTTACTGTAAATTAAAGAAAGTTATGGTTCCAAACACATGAAAATCATGCTAATTCAGAATGAATTTTGCTTGTTTTTTAAGATTTGAACTGAGGTTTTACATATTATTTTGCAGGGAAAAATAGGCAGGAAATAGGCAGTTTGCAAAATTATTATATTTAACATATGTGCAGCCAGTGTAGATCCAGATCAGCATACACAGTAATGCAGTCTGATCAGGATCTACAATATGCTTCATGGTCAAAATTAAAATATTGACCTAAAAATAACAGTGTTGATTTTGAACAGACTGCGCAAATCTACACTGGTTGCTTTTTATTGGATGTGAATTTTATCCATGTGAATAAGATTTATGTCGGACAGGTCAACATTTTTTATTATTATATTACAATTATCAATTATTTTGTCATAACTAAAAATCATTTTGGTTTTTTACAGCGAAATGCAATGTTGTGTGCTCACTTTTATGACATCATTCCAAGAATAAATGTCAACTGTCCGAAGACACTTTTTCCCGTGACACACACCATGTGCCAAGGTTATAAAGCTGAGATTGGAAACCTGTCACCATTTCAGCCAATCAGATGCTTGAGATTTGAGACTGGTTTCCATGCTCAGTTTTATAACCTTGGGTACTTATATAATGTTTTCAATGTCTGTTTCAGGAGACCGCAATCATGGGAACCATTCCCATCATCGTCCCGAACACAACATCACAATAACGGTATAAGTACCATTAAAATATGAAGGAGATATACCATTATTGCACTAAGGTGATGACAAGTGTATACAGCTGTCATAATGCAGTTATCAGAAAGTACACAGAATCTGATGTCAACTAATGCAGATGATTTTTCAGTTTCGACCTTTTTGACCTTTGTGACCCTGAATGTCAGCCAGGCAACAAGTGCATATGATAAAGACATGCTTCAAAGTGCACATTGTTTGTTAGGAAGGTTTGAGGTGCAAGTCAGATGCCGAACCCAAATCATGTTTGGAATGGATCAGACAGAAGTCAGGACTGGTGCAACCTGTTATCCATTACATAACCAGCACCAACCTTAAAACCTAGCCAAACACGTGTGGCTTGTCCAGTACAAAGTGACATTGGGAGGCTCACAGACCAACAACAAGCTGGGCTCCAGATGAGCCCATTAGCATGGATACAGATGGTTCCCTGGATCTGGGCAAATCTGCCCCTACACCCTGTCCCAACCAGGTCAAAAATAACAAGGTTACTTAAATTACTTAAACATTTCACCTTTAAGATACTAGTTATTAAAAAAGAATGAAATGATAATAAAACTAATTTCATTTTACCTCATATGGGACACATCACAGGAAACAATGTTGTTGGAAAGATGGCATCCGTCCTAGAAATGACATTTTGCAGTAAAAATGTATAATGAATTGATTAACAAAATCATTTGATTTGAGAAAGTAACAGATAATTGTAAGATGATTTCCAAAATAGTAACACTTACAATATTTAAAAATGCCACCAAATACACTATTTCCTGTGATGTGCCATATATCAAGCAGTAACCAGATATGATAAGTTTCATGTAAATTTTGTTTTGTGAAATAGAATAGTGACCAAGGTTTAAAACTGAGATTGGAAACGAGTCTCAAATCTCAAGCATCTGATTGGCTGAAATGGCGACCAGTCTGAGATTGCACAGTCGCCATTTCAGCCAATCAGATGCTTGAGATTTGAGACTGGTTTCCAATCTCAGTTTTATAACCTTCAGCTCTGGTAGGTCATTGTTTAAGTCTGTACACTGCCGGCTCATATGGTATCGTGGACATCTCTAAAGATATTTAAACAGCACACATGAAATCTTTTAGTTGATAACTTCACTCCATGGTTATGAGTTTTATCCCATGTGCAACTTGCCCAAGGTTATAAAACTGAGCATGGAAACCAGTCTCAAATCTCAATCATCTGATTGGCTGAAATGGTGACTGGTCGCCATTTCAGCCAATCAGAAGCTTGAGATTTGAGACTGGTTTCCATGCTCAGGTTTATAACCTTGGGACAGTGTAGATCCAGATGAGCTTGCATGTAAGTGCAGTCTGATCTGGGTCCAAGATCATACAACTGAGATTGGAGACCAGTTGCCATCTCAGCCAATCAGATGCTTGAGATTTGAGACTGGTCTCTGAATTAAGTTTTATAATCTTGGGCCCTGGAGATACAACTCTTGCTTCTTTCAGAAATAATCTGTGCCCAAGGTTATAAAACTGAGCATGGAAACCAGTCTCAAATCTCAAGCATCTGATTGGCTGAAATGGCAACCTGTCGCCATTTCAGCCAATCAGATGCTTGAGATTTGAGACTGGTTTGCAATCTCAGCTTTATAACCTCCAGCCCAGATTCAAAATTCAACATTGTAGATCCTGATGATACAGCACAGATGTGCAGGCTGATCCGGATCTACAGATCTACACTGGCCACCCATGTGATAAAACAGGGGTTGTCATGAAGTATATGGTTAAGCAATAACTAGCTGAACATACCTGCAAAAATTACCTATCTTGTGACAGCAGAGATCCTAAGGGATAGACAATTTTCATTTATCATATTGTAAAACTTGATTTTTGTCTGGGCATTTGCAGTTCTACAGATTGACCTATGGGGTTTAACTTGGGGCCAATGAGAACATGTCCAACACTGCCGACATAGAAATATCTGCTCAGGCTGCCAAAAGGTAAGAATTAACAGTCCAGCAATATGTATTGTTAATGTATGCAAAGTTTGGATGTAAAATACAGCCTAAGAGACTGTTTAGGGCTATAAAAAGAATCTCTTACAGTTGTTTGTGGGCAAGATTTTTCTAGTGAACCTAGTGTAGAGGCTTTTTAATGGCATTTCACATACCTAGTAATATAAGACCCCTTTAATTTTGTTTATTCATATAAAGGATATTTATTGAAACAAAAGTTTTAAAAACTAATATAAAATTTAACATTTGTAACCAGATACATCAATGCATACTTCTCCTCTTAAATGGAGGTGAGGGTGTTGGTGGTGTCTGTCAAATGAATATTTTTCAGCACTGGCCTGTGATTATAAAACTGAGAATGGAAACCAGTCTCAAATCTCGGGGGATTTTTTTCAATTTTCCAAATACACATTTACACACAATTCTATATTTCATGAGCATGTCAAATTTGTGGATCAATATGACCACGAAATCTACCAAAAATTTTACCAAGCATTTTGACCATACAATCTATATGAGGGTTTTACCATGTGGGAACAGTCTACTGCCAGCAGATCAACCATGCCATCTACACTGGTTATTTCTTGGTCAGAAATAACCTAATTATTGTAAAAGTGAAGAGTGTAGATCCACAAATGTGCTGGCTGATCGGGATTTACACTGTTTAATACAATGGAGTAACAGGTTATTGAATTAGCAGTTTATGATATCATCTATTTCCTAAATAGACTCCATAAAAACAAGTTTGTTATTGTTATTAGCGGTGAAGATTATTAAACTGAGATTTGAAACCAGTTATCATTTCAGCATCAGATCCTTGAGATTTGAGACTGGTTTTCATTCTTAGTTTTATAATCTTGGAACCAGATGTCTTTTGAGTTGGATCAACTATGTATGTCAATAACTTGCTTGCTCAACGTTTTTCCCAAATGAATACATGTTCTATATTTCCCAAAATGCATGCATCACATTTACTCTATCTTGTATTATTATAGCAAAGGGCAATTGAGAATATAGTTTTTGAACTTGCTGAAATGCCATCAGATTTTGTAGAAAATTTCACAGATCTGTTTACTGTAGTTCTCCATAAAATCTCTTTAATTTATATTGCATCCTCAGATGACGGATGGAGGAAAAAGCAGGGCAAGAATCTAAATATGCCTGCCAAGAGTTTCATTAGTAACTACAGTTATCTAGCGTAAGCTATATAGATGTCATATCTATATAATCAAGTCAGTTTATCATTTTAAATTGTTAATTTCTTATATACTGTAAAATGTTATGTTGCAGATTAGCCAGCATAAAGCAGGCAATGAAGAAGGTCGAAGGTCGAGATGTCACTAATCTCTGTAAGTTAGTTTGATTTATGAATATATTTCAAATCTTAACTTGATTGAAATAAATAATGCTAAAATAGTTTGTTTACACAATTAAATGTGGTTAACATCCAAAGGACTTGATACTGCTTTTTATGCTTTTCAAGATACACATGCATCATTCATTAAATTCTTATCAATTTCAACCAAAGGAAGTAACAGTTATTTACAAAAAGCTTAACCATTTGAGGTCATGTTTAACCCATGGAATTGGGAAATTTATCAGTCAAAAATTGAAAGGAAAAAAACAATAGAATGTAAATCAAATAATTTTTTTATGTCCTCTGAAGCGGGAGGCATACAGAGTTGCTCTTGTCTGTTCATCTATCCGTAGGTACATATGAGGGGTGATCCAGAAATAACAGGACTGGGCACATTACTCAGATACTGGCCAGAAGAAAAACCTGAAGAAGATCTTTCATAAATTGCAATCTTTAATACATAATTCCTGAAAATTTCAAAGTATTCTGACAATAAACGACACAAATATACATAAAAACACACCATACTTATTTACTTCTTGTGCCGGGGTGGCCGTCCAACAAATTATGACGTTGTCGACGCCACAGTAAAGTAATTCAAGCCGCCACTTTTCGATGTAATCACCGTTAACATTCACACACTTCTCATGTCGTCTTAATTAACAATTGGTTAAACATATTTAGATACCTGTGTGGCTTTAACTTGAATAAATAATTACGAGTCTCAAATGCCAATTTTTAGCTCGACTATTTCAAGAATATGTCAAGCTATTGTACTCACTTGGGCGTCGGCGTCAGCGTCGCCGTCGGCGTCCCACTTTGGTTAAAGTTTACGTGCAACCTACCTATATCTTAAAAACTACTATAGCTACAGCTTTTAAACTTGGCACACTTGTTCATCATCATGTCCCAAGTGTGTTTGCCAAGAACCATAACTCTAACTTTCATTTTGATCAAATTATGGCCCTTTTTTGACTTAAAATTTCAGGTTAAAGTTTGCGTGCAAGCTACTGTACAAACTCATAACTTCAATACTACCTATACTACAGCTTTAAAACTTGGCACACTTGTTCATCATCATGTCCCGTGTGTGTATGCCAAGAACCATAACTCTGACTTTCATTTTGATCAAATTATGGCCCTTTTTCGACTTAGAATTTCAGGTTAAAGTTTGCGTGCAAGCTACTGTACAAACTCATAACTTCAATACTACTTATACTACAGCTTTGAAACTTTCAACACTTGTTAATCATCATATCCCAAGTGTGTATGCCAAGAACCATAACTCTAACTTTCATTTTTATCAAATTATGCCCCTTTTTCGACTTAGAATTTCAGGTTAAAGTTTGCGTGCAAGCTACCATAACTTCCATACTACTCATACTACAGCTTTGAAACTTTCAACACTTCTTCATCATCATAATTCAAGTTTGTCTGCCAAGAACCATAACTCTAATTTTCATCTTGTACAAATTATGGCCCTTTTTCGACTTAGAATTTCAGGTTAAAGTTTGCGTGCAAGCTAATTACTTTCATACTTCTTTTACTATAGCTTTGAAACTTAAGACACTTGTTTACCATCATGACCCTGACTATTTATGCCAAGAACCATAACTCTTTCTTTCATGATAATCAAATTATGGCCCTTTTTCGACTTAGAATTTCAGGTTAAAGTTTGCGTGCAAGCTACTGTACAAACCCATAACTTCCATACTACTCATACTACAGCTTTGAAACTTTCAACACTTGTTCATCATCATAATTCAAGTTTGTATGCCAAGAACCATAACTCTTATTTCCATTTTGTTTAAATTATGGCCCTTTTTCGACTGAGAATTTTAGGTTAAAGTTTGCATGCAAGGTAGTTACTTAAATACTTCTTGTACTATAGCTTTGAAACTTAAGACACTTGTTTACCATCATGACCCTGACTATGTGTGCCAAGAACCATAACTCTTTCTTTCATTTTTAATCAAATTATGGCCCTTTTTCGACTTAGAATTTCAGGTTAAAGTTTGCGTGCAAGATAGTTACTTTCATACTTCTCGTACTATAGCTTTGAAACTTAAGACACTTGTTTACCATCATGACCCTGACTATGTATGCCAAGAACCATAACTCTTTCTTTCATTTTTAATCAAATTATGCCGCTTTTTTGACTTAGAATTTCAGGTTAAAGTTTGCGTGCAAGCTAGTTACTTTCATACTTCTTGTACTATAGCTTTGAAACTTATTCATCATCATGACCCTGACTATGTATGCCAAGAACCATAACTCTTTGATTTTTTTTCAAATTACTGCCCTTTTTAGACTTAAAAATTAAGGTTTAAAACTTTGTATACCTTTATTTTATCTTACATCAGGTTTATTTTCAAAGGCCCATAACTTATCCTTGCTTTTTTATATTTGATTTTTGCCCTTTTCACTTGAAATTAGAATTAAGACTTATAAATAATTGTTAAAGGTTCAATGTTAGTGTTTTTCATATGTAATGCTATAGAAAATGTTTAAAACAGATGTACTTAACATACTTTGGTTGAAAGTGTTGAGTAATTGTGGGGTGGGTGGGGGCATAGACTATACTATACAATACGATACGATACGATACGATACGATACGATACGACACGACACGACACGACACCACACCACACCACAGACACCACACCACACCACACCACACACCACACCACACCACACCACACCACACCACACCACACCATTACTATATTATTACTATACTATACTATACTATTACTATACTTTTACTATACTTTTACTACACTTTTACTATACTATTACTATACTATACTATACTATACTATACTATACTATACTATACTATACTATACTATACTATACTATACTATACTATACTATACTATTACTATTACTATACTATTACTATACTATTACTATACTATACTATACTATTACTATTACTATACTATTACTATACTATTACTATACTATTACTATACTATACTATACTATTACTGTACTATACTATTACTCTACTATTACTATACTATTACTATACTATTACTATACTATTACTATACTTTACTATACTATACTATACTATACTATACTATACTATACTATACTATACTATACTATACTATACTATACTATACTATACTATACTATACTATACTATACTATACTATACTATACTATTACTATACTATTACTATACTATTACAACACCAGCAACACCAACACCACCCCCAACAACATCAACACCACCACCACCAACAACATCAACAACAACACCAACAACCAACACCACCACCACCACCACCACCAGCAACAACACTTCCACCACCAACAACAACACCAACAATGACAACACCAGCAACCAGCATACCATACTGTACTACACCACGCCACACCACTATAGGTGGGCAAAGATAGTGGGTTGATGGGTGTGGGATCAGGGGTTTATGGGCTGGGTTGTGTAAACCCTAAAAAAATCTACAAGAATAAATTAAGTGTAATTTATTGATTTCCTAACTTGGATTAAGAAACTTTTGTTCATGTGTGTTTGTTGGAGGTGTCATAAACTCCTGAATCACTCCCCAGTTTAAATGAAGCCCAGTTACAATGTGCTTAATAATTCTGACTTTTCGAATAGTCGAGCTTGCAGTCGTTTCCGACTGGCTCTTGTTTAATCTGTGACCCTTTAAAGCTGACTTTAACACGGGAAAGATTAGAAAATCAATGGGGGCTAAGTCAGGTAAATACCCAGGGTGCACTTCAAATGATGTTCTATCCACCAGCCAAACATGTATACAGACCAATGTCTTTGCTTTTCATCTGGTTTAAAAAAGTATGATTAGGTCATGTCATCGGTAATAATACAATCCAGAAGTTCTACACCCTACCGTCGAAACAGACTCAGGAACTTTTGGCTATTTCCAGAAATTACAGCCTCCCCACACAGTCGGCTGTTTCCGGAAATTACAGCCTCCCCACACAGTCGGCTATTTCCGGAAATTACAGCCTCCCCAGACAGTCGGCTATATCCAGAAATTACAGCCTTCCCAAACAGTCAGCCACATTTAGAAATTACACACCTCACACAGTCATCTATACGCAAAAATTACAGCCTCCCCTTACAGTAAGCTAGAACCAGAAATACATCCTCCCCACACAGTCAGCCCCATTTAGAAAATACAGCCTCCCCGCGCAGTCTGCTATATCAAGAAAGTAAAGCCTCCCCACACTGTCAGCTATTTCCAGAAATTACATCCTCCCAACACAGTCAGCCACATCCAGAAGTTAATAAATTCATATAGCTGAACAGAATTGTTACAGTGAAATGAAGTTACTTAAGTGACTGTTTTTATTTCCAGATATTATCAAGGGGAAGTTTTGCATCGATGGTGTCATTTTCAGCTGCTCGAAGTCGAGAAGCCTTCCTCAAACAAGATGGCATGCCAGAAGAAATGAATTGGGTTTTATTTTTGTATTATAAAGAAGTTTTTAAAAATGATTAAGCATACAGCCTTTTCTTTTTCTTTCACCACTGAATTACATAATGTACATTATGTACAAAGCTATTTGATTTTGTGATTTTGTTTTGTCTGTGACTTCTAATTAAAGACAATAATTTTTAATTACTAGCATATTCCTGGGGTTTCTAGCATATTTAACTGAAAACCATGGAAACAGGGGAAAAAGGAAGTAATGGTATGTTGGAAAACAGGCCGGAAAAAACACTAGCACATGTTCTGTGGTTTCTGGCTTGAGCGGGAAATTAGGTCGAAAAAGTGCTGAACTTGTCTGTGTATTTCCATGGTTTTTCCAGTGGTGGAAAACATTTCGGAATAAAGGCATGGAATTGTCCGGGTATATCCCTGCTTTATTTCCTTAGTATCTTCCAGCCTCATAGCAGAAAATTAGTCCAAATACAGCATCCTTATATATTATGCAAAGTTCACATTGAAATTCAGGGAACTTTTTCGCCCAGGTTATTTGGGGCCAAAAATCAGCATCAGATTTTCTTTCAATGCCTGCAGCAATTATAATGGCTGTCGAAATTTTCAAACTGGGGAAAATAAAGATTAGAATTTTTATACTAAATAAAGCTGAAGAATAGTTACAATCTGATTTATGAAAATGATATCATAGTAAATAATGGCCCTCAAAACTTGCATTGCATATTGACTATGTGGTCAACAGAAACTGATTTTTTTTTTGTTTAACAGAATGACAAAAGGAAATCATTAAGGTTTTGAAACTTAATTTTGTTGCTTCACCAACATAAACTAACAAATTAAGGTTAAAATATGCCAGCTAAAGCATAGAATTACCCCAAAAAAGGCTGATTTTTAATGGCCATATTTTAAGGTTCATTTAAATAATTCAATTTTTGTTTAGAATACAGTGCTTGTATACATAGAGCCACTCGGTGACAATGGCCTGATCATAAAACTGAGATTGGAGGCCAACCTCAGATCTCAAGCATCTGATTTGTTGAAATGTCAACCAGTCGCCATTTCATCCAATCAGATGCTTGAGATTTGAGACTGGTCCTCTTATTTTATGATCTGGATCTTCACTGGTCCCATCCTGGTCAGAAATAACCAAATGAATCTTAAAGCACTGTATAAATCTGATGTGCCCGCTGATCTTGATCTACATAGTTCACCCATACCATAAAGGAATATACATGTATATGGAAGAAAGGGTTAAGGTTTTTCAGTTTTGTTTCTGCATGGAGATGTAGCTACATAAGGTCTATATTTAAAACAATTTTTCATGTCTTTTTTATTTTCAATAGATAATACAAGAATTATGTTTAATAAATGAGAATATATATATTTGATACTGGGTCTTTATTTATTTTGATTGTTTTCCACTTTATTAGCAACATAAAAATACCCTGGAATGTTGTTGAAATTCCCTGGAATTCTGAAAAAAATTCACCTGGAATGCTTTCCAGAAATAGCATGTATTCTACCTCTTACATGGAGATTGTTTAGTGCTGTCTACACTTTTTGCTAAGTCTCTCCCAATACAGTGAAACCTGTCTTCAAATGCCACACTTGGAAAACCTCAAAGTGGTCTATAAACGCAGGTGGTCTTTGTTCACAGGTTAATTTGATCTTTAAATCAGCCAGTGGGACAGATACAATGTGGTCTCCACTGGTCTTTGTTTATAGATTGGACAAAGCTAGATGGTTCTTTATTATAATATACATACAAACCTTACAACTTCTTATGTATGTGCATGGTGTGTGTTCTTTTGTCGTTTCTACCCTCAAACCTATTAATGCCTATCCTGTTTACATTTTTTCAAAATTGGCTTTTTCTTATTATTAATGTTTTGAATAATAGTTTTGGGTTCTTACAGTTTTAGAAATGTTATACACAGTTTCTTTTGTTTGTGTTGAGTATGTACAGCAAATGCTTTAAATTCATTCATTCAGAAACAAGTAATTCGCTGGTTTTAATTGGGGTAGGGGGCGGGACGGGCTCAGAACTCGGTGATTTATAAATTTCATATCTGATTTATCTATTCAACAGAGTTCGATATATATCGGAGACAAATACACAGGCAATTCATCAACGTAATTATAGACATGGGGGATTAATACACAGTTACTGTTCAAACGCAATGCTGTAGTTAACTCTCTTTGCTATTTCGATGATATGGGAAGTAAATACACAATGTAATGTTGGAGATAACTTCCTTTGCCAATCAGCGTTCTGCCAGAGGAGACAGCACGCCAAATTCATTCATTTGAAATAAATGTTACATAAAATTACAACCATACTGCAAAAATACAAGCTACCGAGAGAACAGGTCTACGTCTTCATCTAAGACTGTCCAATCTTTTAGCCATAAAAGGGTTTGTTAACAATGTGGCAATGCCTTAAACTGTGACTAATATGCCAACAATATAGTAATTTTTCTCAAGCTACTTTGCTTATATGAAATGTTGAGCTACGTGATTTACAATGATTTATATTAAAAACTAATTAATGTTGATCACAAAGACGCTATGGCTTCAACACTTATATGACCTCTTTCTAAGCCTCGACTTTCTAACTATGGACTATCACAGGATCCAAGAAGACAAATTTATCTTTCAACTGATATATCTTGTGTTTTTGTTTTGTTTTGTTGTTTTGTTTGTTTGTTTGTTTTGTTTTGTTTGTGTTTTTTTTTGTTGTTTTTTTTTGCGGGGGGGGGGGGGGGGGGGGGGGGGGGGGGGGGGTATCATATTGCGATAGTCTGTTTCGAGGTTGATCACAGTATGTATTCCAATGATCAGGGTTCGAATGATAACGCCAGTCTCGGATGATAATAGCGGCTCCAGTTGTGGATGACAGTGAGAAGAGCGTAAGTAATTTTACTTTTATCTTTTACTTATGCCGATTTAAATCACGTTATTGATTACATTTGTTCTAGGCCAACGTAAGCAATGTAAAACTTCAATGATTGTTTGCAGACAGTCCCTACATCGTGATGAAAACCACCGAAGGTGGAAAATTCGAACCATAACTGTAAATTAAACAAGTTTCCATCTCTATTAAGGTAGTTGAGTGAAGAAAACATAACTATTTGATCCTTTACTGTCCCTCTGTTAATAAACAATCGCAACATGGTAACACAGTTTGGTAAAATGAATCTAAATTTTACTTTTTCCTAAGATGTCAAAGCGGGATGGATAATCGATGGCTTCAGTAAAATTTTTTTAAGATAATAGGTGGCTCAAACTGAATAATGGCCAGGCTTGTAATTTTATATTCATGAAAATGTATCAGTACTTTATGTTTTTATCATTTCTCAACTGTGAAATGATGTGTTATGTTTGCGTGTGTGTGTCAACAATGTCTCAAACGACACCTCATCTACTGGCCAAAGGGGTAGATTCACGAAGGCTCAAAATTGGCCTAAAATTATCTCAAATTTTCAAATTGCATTTACATCACTGAAAGTGTTCTTTTTATAATCTATAATGGTTGTTTTCTTGTAAAGATAAAAAGTGAAGATGAACCCATAAACCAAAATAAAAAATTAAGTATGTCATATATGTCTGTAATTTGAAAATGTTTGCCAAAATGCAATTTTTTGTTAAATTTTCATCATATTTTGGTGATTTTCATATTGGGCACAGGCTTCGACCAAACTAATTTAAAGAATTTTCTTTGTATAAATGTGTGCTGAATTCATGGTCAAAATTTGATTTTGGTCGATAAGTGTGCCCTTATCGAAATCCTCTAAAATCTGTTGTGAAAATGGACAAAAATATGAATTTTTGCACATTTTCCTCATTTTTAGCAATTTTGATGGCCTCTTGTCAAACACCTTTAGCTGTAATCAATATAAAATTTTAAGAAATGAAAAGTATAACCATTTATGTATTCAATGGCATTAAAATTTAAGATATGTAACAAAATTTAAAATTTTACATATTTTTAGGCCAATATTAGGCCTTCGTGAACCTACTCCTTTTAACAAAATGTTCTTTGATGAAGGGATTCACGCTTGTAAAAGCTTTTTTTTCCTTTACAAATTGTGGTTTCTTTTGCAACTAATAGAAATAAATACAATGTTTATTGGAAAAATATAAAGAAGAGCCTAGATATATGAGAAAATTTTGAAAATCAACACGAAATCGTATTTAGTATTCTGACTTCAATATAAATGTACTAAATTCATTGGTTTGAACAACATTTTGCTCTATTTCTTTAATGGATTTATTTTACAAAAAAACTGTTTACATTTCTGTATTATTTTGATTGGTTTTTAGAGGAAATATCATTTCCAAAACACACAGTGCCTAAAGAAAGCAGATTGTCAAATTTTCTTGGAAACTTGTTTGCAGCACATGGTTTATGCCTTTAACTTGACTGATTACAATCAATTAGGCTATTGGCATTTTTACTTCCGTGTTTGCAGTCTTAAATATTATTAAGCACGAATATTATGCCACTTAAAGTTCTTGAGCTTAGCTTTTATTTAAAGAAAAAACAACAACAACAAACAAACACATGAGAGAGAGAGAGAGAGAAAGAGAGAGAGAGAGGGAGAGAGAGATTCCAACTTTACTTTGTGTATTTACTTCCAATATCATCGCTTGCAAATGGCATTACTTTTGAACAATTACTGTATATTAATCTCCCATGCCCATCATATTTGCAAAGGGAGTTAACTCCAACATTACGTTGTCCCTGTGTATTTGTCTCCCATATATTTGCCGAACACTGTTGAACAGTTACCGGTATGAAATTTATAAATCACCGAGTTCTTAGGCCGTCCCGCCCCCTCCCCCATTTCACATAGGCTACTTGTTTCCAGCGTATAGAATGAATATAAAGCATTTGCTGTACTTCCTATAAGGATTCGCCACATAATCGAGGTCTGCGTTGATTATAAAAATGCAAATTTAAATAATGAGTTTTTAACTGATTTGATTAAATATTTTACGACAAAACGTTTGATATCCAGAAGTGTATACCTTACCGACTTCGTTGTCGCTCAATATCAATTTACATACCCCTGAATCTATTTTCACTTGACGTTAAAATACTTGGATGTTCGGGAAATTAAGTTAAATCTGTAAAAATATTTTTTAAGAAAAACAAATGGAATTGGGTATCGAATAAAAATTCATGACATTCCCGATACAATTCAGATATTTGTTTTGGCAGTTTGTCAGGGCAAGTGGCTCTCAAAACAACACTATTGAATAATGTAAATGGCTGCAAATCGCCGTTCAACCCGATAAGGTGAATGCCGTGAGTAAGCCGACGGCAGTTGCTTGTGTACATGAACGTTTTTCGGCGAAACTGAGTATTGGCCTGATTTTTACATTTTCCGGCAATATCTTAGCAGACAAAAATATACATATTGATTCCCTGTTTGTTAAGGACTCTACTGACGAAATCTTAACGCACATAGGATATTATTTATAGAGAAATTGCAGAAAAAGTGTGCAATTTTTGGACAAAATATGTCATTTGACGATTCGGCCGCAAATATCCGTTTTTATTACCAAATCTGAAATATTTGAAATATTCCATGATAAAGTTCAATTATTTCCCTGTAATTATTTGAAACCACAGCTTCCAATTCGCTTTCTTTAGAAAGATATATACACTGGTCAAAAGTTCTAAGTGCACACTTTTTAATTTTGAATATCTTAAAGTAAACTTATTCAAATTGAATGAAAGTTTGACTTAAAGTTAATAATGATCAAACAACAATAATTTTTTGAAAACCGTGCATATGATTTACGTTTTACGTCATCCACGTCGGCATACGCTTTTTATGCATTATCCCCGTGCGGCAAGCGAAATTTATTTTTTTACAATCGTTTTTGTTTTTCACATGTTCACCGACTGAAGACAAACACGAAAAACACACCAACAAATTGTAACCATGGAACGGTTGACGTCAGCAGACAACGACATTGCCGTCAAAATTCTTTTCACAGGCACAACTTCAAATTTGTTGTAAAGAAATCTTGACGGTTTTCGTAAATGCAAAAGAAATACCTTATTTTGCATATTTTATTAATTTAAGAAGAAAATCAAACGATATTTATTTTCTAGATTGATTACGTTGCTTACGTTGAACGCTGATGTTACTCAATTACGTCATTAAATATTTACGTAAAACAACGTAAACTCGAAAAAATTAGTGTAAAATTTGTTGGATAAGTGTCCAATAAATAAAAATTTAAAACTAAAATTTATAGAAATTCAATAAACTTCAATATCGAATTATTCGAAAATGACGCTTATTCGGTCAAAAGGCGTATCCGAAAACTGGTCAATTTTACCGAAATGAATACATTTTTTTTCGTTTGGAAAGGCTGTTACACATCTATCATAGAAAATTGTATCATCCCAAACTGCTAGACAATTCAAAAACTTTTGGCACAAAACATTGTGTGAACAACGGAATTTTCTCCTTGAAATCCTGTAAAAACGTTATGGATAAAATAAAGTTGAGTAAGTCGGCGCATTGTGCCCAGCAGACCATTACAAAGCTACAGAAAGCTATTTCAGTGCAATGGAATGGCAAACTACAGTATTTCCTTTAAATCTGCGTGAAATTTAAATTATACAGAGATGAGAAAACGATCACAAATGATAGCCGATGCAATGATAATTAACTTGAGAATTTCTTTCTGAGAACAAGTGAGCTAAAATATTATTATTTTTTAATCTGGTTAAGCAGACTTAAAATTTTTGGTGTGCTTTAATAGAATATTGATTCTTCTTCATTGTAATTTACACTATTTTGAAAGATTCAATCAAATTATTGGAAAAATTAACATTTATCAAGTGTGCACTTAGAACTTTTGACTAGTGTACTTTTAAACTTGGTACGTCGTGGTGATTTTGGTAACGACAACGGCCGTTAACACTAAAATATTGGTACAGTTGAATGCAGTTTCGTCAGTGGATTGGGTAACGTTAACGGCCGTCAAGTAAAAATTGGCTTTGTCTCTACAATGATTAACACTGGTCTTGAGAACATAATTAAATGTTTTTATTTCATCGTGATTTGACCGATGTTTTTTTAATGCGCACATTGCCAATTTTGTTGTATATTTTTTCCTTAAAAAGTGACAGCAAGTCGGTCAGTTTATCAAAACGGATATATAATGTCAACGACTCCTTTCAAACTAAAAAAAAATGCATTTGATTTTTAATTGCAGTTGGTAAACTGAACGTTTTATAATTTCGAGTTTTTGTCAATTTATCACATATAAAATCTGATAGGAACTGCATGATGTTTTGCATTTTTTGTTATGCATTCAGGAACAATGGATTTACATCTCCGTAATAAATTAAATTTCATATATCCATAATTAATTCAAAATATCTTTTACTGTGGATTTATGTTTTAGCCACGATTTCACAAAGTATACACCTAATTTTGTGACGCTGTAATTGTCGATGTTAGCGATAACTGATTACGCGCAGGTACATGTGATGCCATTATTTCGAAAAAAAAGAGAAACATTTACAAGTATACAAGTACGAACCAATCAATAAATTAACCAGTCAGTCAGTCAGTCAGTCAAGGAATGGAGGAATTAATCCATAAACAGGGGGTAGGACGTGGCAATGCATCCGAAGATAGTTAAGCGAGGAAAATGTTGCATTGGGATGAAAATGGCCGATTAGTGGGCATTTTTTAAATAAAACGGATTTATTTTGCGAGGTAAGTGCCTTCATACTGTATTTAATTTAAAGTTCACCTGTTCATTCTGCGACCAGATGCCTAAGGTACCCTCGATACTCTGTTTCAGGAACGCAGGTTTTGTAACAGAAAAGCTATATTGAAGGTTTTATACAGTAAAGGTAATGTAAACACGCCAAAAATATGGTATTTTAGGCTGATCTTCAGACATCTGGGCACTTCCATATTGGGTTTTAGCATTTTATCAAGCCAAAATAACATATTCTTTTGTCTTCTTGACTCGTCCACAATAAGCAAACCCCCACGCTCGAAAGAAAACATGACATGCCATTTTCTGGCATTCGAGGATTGGGACATTCCCTTTTTGGCATTACCTGGATATCTTTACTGAACGGGTTTCTCATAAAGCACTTGCTTATTTACAGATTTGATTAAAGAACATGTTTTTTTTTGTTATGGATATGTTTACTGAATGTGTTTTTATTCAAAACAATACATTTACAAAATTTGCATATGAGCATGGTTACAAATATGTTGTTTTTTCATAAGATAGAGATTTTTAGTGAGATATTGTCCAGGTTCCGTTGTTTGGCTTAAGTAAAGTGTACAAAATGATCATGATATGACATGGCATTATAACTAGTTATAGTGCTGTTTAATAATTAAGTTCGCTTACGATCTGCTTCTTTGAAGAGACAATAGCAAATATGAAAAAATGAAGGTAACTTTCCAATTAATTGATAGATAAAATGCATGTCCGGCCGCAATGCAATATGCACCAATATATTGCCTCGTCTCCTGATGTTATACTCCCAAACCGTAAAGGAAAATTTAAAACTATCAACGGCAGCACTGGAAAACCTCGTAACTGGTCGTTTAAGAAAATGTCATTTTGAGATAGGCCAAATTATAACACATATCAAAACAACTGCTAAAGTAAAACATCAAACTACGTGTGTTATTTCCAAAGCGGTACTATGCTGAAAATTTTGAGGGAGGATATTACACGCCGGTATACTGGGTGAAATTTTATAAATATTCAAGTTTATTCATACTAAGACAGGTTGCTAAAATGCTTCATTGAAACTTCCAAATGTTCTATATTTAATAATTCCAAAATGATATAAAATCATAAATGGCCAACTTCCAGTCTGTGATTTTGTCACACAAGTGTTGCTTAAATATGCTGACGATTAAATTATTCTGCAAATGGAGGCACCTGCACTCGCGAACTTTGAGGTAAACGTTAGCATTGATTCTTCAGATTGCTTAACATGTTTACACTCCAAATAATAACTGCATTTCGAATTGCATTAGGTAATTCTCCCACGGTGTCATTTTGCGCGTGCTCGATGGTGTTGTATATGTGTAAGAAACTGGATATATTGTCGTATTTATTTATTCATTATACATCATAAATTATATTCCAACTTAATCTTCTAATATTCAGATCTTTATTTAATATATAAGAAACATAAACAAGAAAATAAACATACTCCGTCATACAATCTGTGAATAAGCAAGTGCTTTATGAGAAACCCGTTCAGTAAAGATATCCAGGTAATGCCAAAAAAGGAATGTCCCAATCCTCGAATGCCAGAAAATGGCATGTCCTGTTTTCTTTCGAGCGTGGGGGTTTGCTAATTGTGGACGAGCCAAGAAGAAAAAAGAATATGTTATTTTGACTTGATAAAATGCTAAATGATCCAATATGGAAGTGCCCAGATGTCTGAAGATCAGCCTAAAATACCATATTTTTCGCGTGTTTACATTACCTTTAGTGTATAAAACCTTCAATAACTTTTTTGTTACAAAACCTGCGTTCCTGAAACAAAGTGTTGAGGGTAACTTAGGCATCTGGTCGCAGAATGCACAGGTGGACTTTAAATTAAATATAGTATGAAGGCACTTACCTCGCAAAATAAATCCGTTTTATTAAAAAAAAATGCCCAATAAACCGCCATTTTCATCCCAATGCAACATTTTCCTCGCTTAGCTATCTTCGGATGCATTGCCACGTCCTACCCCCTGGAAGGAATTAATCAGTGAATCGTTTTGTGTTCTGATCTACAGAATATGTATAATATAACAACATGAACATTTATTCCGCTGTTTTTTTTTATTATTATTTTCTGCTAGTGTCCTTTAAAATTACAATTGTTTGAAAAAAAAAACGAATGTTTACCAATCGATTGATAAACTTATTTTATTATTGTCCAACAATATTGACCTGGCACTTCATTAATTTTCGTAAAGGTCATTGAATAAACACGGGTATCAGCGAAAACACCGATATATTATTCAATTTACACCTCGGTGATGTGTGGAGTATTGGAATAGATGCCGGACTACCGATATCGTAAAATTTACGAAAATCAACGAATATGTGGTCAAATGCAAGAGTGCCAGGTCAATATTGTTGGACAATACTGCTTGATTTTGTTTTATTCCCAATATAAGGGCAATTCCGCCTCAAAAGATGACATAATGGTGTAGTCAGTAATCATGTATTCGCTAGGTAACAAACATTCTATAGAAGTCATTGTTTTGACAATCAAAATGTTTAAATATTGAGGTTTTTATCTGTGAGAAGAAAATTTTTCTCTTTTTTACCTTTTAATATATTTTACAAATTTCAATTATTTCTTATTGTTAACGAGCAGACTGTGCATTTCTTTAAAAATAAATAGCAGATAATAAATAAAGGGAAGTAATAATATTGCCGACGGGATTGTAAGTCATGCATTTTGAGTAAAAAGACATTTTGCAGTGTTTAATCTATTGAATTTCTATAAGAAATGTGTAAACTTACTTTACAGTTCGCAATTACTTTGTCATGACGGTTAGAGAGTCGCCTTTTGATCTGGCATTCCGTCGTGCGAAGTCCGTATGCATGTCCGTCCTTCTGTCCGTGTTTGCGTCCATTTTCGTTCGTGAGCCTGATGCGTCAGTGAAAAGCTATTTTATTCACTTGCAAAATTTACAATGCTTATAATCAAAATTGTAAAATCATTGTCTAACCATAAATGCTATGATAATCGAAAGATGGAAAAATGGACGATACGGAACGGACGGCAGATTTCCTGAATTTCACGAAAGCAGTATTTTGTAGAGTAAAGTAGATAGAGTGGTTAGATAAATTGATATTTAGCGAAAACGAAGCAGTTAGGTATACTTTTCTTGTAATCAAACGATTTGTCGTAAACTTTTTAATAAATACATTAAAAAAATCAAAATTTAAATTTGCAGATTTTTATAATCAACGAAAACCGCGATTTTTATAAGCAAAACACGACGCTATTTTATCTCTTGAAAACTTACGTTACATACTCATTATATTTGTAAAACGTAAGCCATGGATAAGGAAATTACATATTCATGAAGTAATTTGTAAGACGCGCTAGGTGATGTTATTTCGTAGCAACCAATGTAAAATTGAATGATATATCGGCGTTTGTTGCTTGAACGCGGGAAATTAGACATACAGTTGTACGTCTCAAAAGTTACGTTAGTGGTATACTTTGAAGGCTTGTAGTTTCGAAATGGTTAAGAATACTAAAAAACTAAGCAAATATCCGATTCAGGCATATGCTCGATTATATGTATGCGATATTTCGTAAGGAAACTCGATAACAAATTTTGGGGCGCGTTCCACCTTAAATAAGTCACTGCCTCAAACACGAGCCCTACGATGTCTAAGATTGTGATGGATTTCGCGGAAATGTAATATTCGTTACAATGCGACATTTATCTACTTACTGTATTTAACGTTCATTATTAAAAATATTGAAATTCTTTAAATTGAGAAATTTAATAAAATGTTGCTTTTGATTCCAGTAAATTCTAACAACGTTTTATGAATCTTTAATATCCTACCGGGGAAAATGGGTTATCATAAGTTCCTGACTATACAAATAAGACAGCACTGATTGGCTCCAACATTGCATTGTCTATTTCATCCCCGCATGATCGATACAGAAAAGAGAGTAAAGTCCAACATTTCTTTTGAACAGTTACTGTGTATTAAAGGAATACGTTTGGCTGGATTTCACCAGTACTATGTTATTGAGCGTTACTTATGCATCATTTTGACGTATAAAACTTTATTTTATGTTAAATATTGACAAAGTTATCTCCATTCAAAGATCCGTTATTTGCAAAATCGGCGGGCATCCATGGCCGTCGCCATGTTCGTTTCCTTTTCGATGCGCGCACCTGCTGATGACGTCAATTACACACTTCCGGTTCGTATCGTTTCCATTTTATTTCCAATTCTTAGCATTCTCAACAATGGAATATTCATTCATTAAACAAATTTAAAATAGTGTATGATTTTGAGCCTGAAAATTCTGAAACTGAATTAGCCAAAACTGAAAGAAACTGCTTGTTTTGCCACCATTAATTACAAAAGAATGCCGAAAATTGCAGCACGTTTTAACCTATTTTCTTGTTTAAAAGTATGTAGTGAGGCCATTATATAGGTGTAAAGTTTGTGATATTTTTCCTGAACGACTTTGCAGATTTTTCGACCAAAATGCGTTTACTAACGTTTGAATTCAGCGATCTAGCATCATTGTTGTATGCGGCATCTGAAGCGATCAAATTAACCACTTTTTTTTTCATTTTGTATTAACAAGTACCAATGACTTTTTTAAAAATGTAATACATAGATCCCTGAAAATACATCTTTCATGAATTTATTATTCAACAGTCGAATACTTCTAACTTGTTTTCACTAAATTCTCATAGTTATGTTTTTCTCCTGGTGCAAAAATAATAATTATATCGTTTGCGTAATTGTTACTCGACTTCAGGTGGTCCGCGCTATCAAAAGACACCAACAAGCATACTAATCGGGAGGCGGAGTTTACCCAGAAAAAAGTAGAGAAATCGATCGTCATTGGCTAATTTGCTTTACCGTAACGTTTTTGACCTGTATATTTCATTTGCGACCTGAAGACACAATAACTTTATGACACGACGAATTTGAATAAACGGATGTCGGCGAATTTAGAGCTTGTCATATATTTGTCTGGGGTTGTAAACGGTTTGTGTTTCCCACAACAGTGCAAATGGCTTGGGGGACATTGAGCTGTTTATTGAATATGAAGCCATTCCGACCAAGATTAAAGACAGATCAATCGTCCCATATAAGTTTGTTAAGAAATTAAGGCATACCGGTGCCAGTATGTCATAATGGCCTGGATAAGGCCCTGAATTGAATTAATGTATTTTTGAAAATTTAGGTTGATGACAAGGGAACTTTGAAAGTCACCGAACCCTGTCAAATATGAAAATGTTTCAGGCCCGGTTTGATTAAGCTTGTTCATGGGTATTAATTGAAATGCATATTGATCCACACGCCGCTAAGCTTGGGGTTGAGTGCAACTCAATACTTCAAAACGAACATTTACTGTAAAATTGTATATTTCTTTCTTAAATCTAATTATAAAATTTAATGTTGCACACTGAGTGGTACAAGTTTTAACACCCCCGTGTTATTGTTAATTGCCTCTAACTGATACGTTAATCTCACTAGCCAGCTTGCTCCGAAGAAGATCGGGTGACTTATTAAAATGGTGTGAAAAACTTATTTGACATATTTAATTTGAGGAGAAGTGAGGGGACAATAGTAAACTCAATGTTAATTTATACTAAAAGGAAAATTTCAAATTAGCGATCGGAGCGTATCACATTCTCATTTAACATATTGTCTTTTGAATCCTAGTGAGCGATGCAATTACTTGAGCAAAATGTAAGATAAGAAGGTAAAAACACTCAATACACAAAAACTATATAGTGATTTTTTCCTATTTGTGCTCCTTTGCAATAACTTCCCGCATGTAGCAATGTTTTCATATAAATAAATTTGCCTGCATTCATCTCTGCGTATATTCGTTATGAAACGGAAGTGTGTAAATGACGTCACGCCTCGTTGTTTTATCTCTCGCGAGACAACGAGATGTCAATAATGGCCGCACTCATGCTACGCTCGAAAAAACGATTATCAGTGTAATTAAAAGTAAGTTTTATAATTATCGTATTCGTCGTCATCAATTGATTACGAAAATTGTATTATTCAAAATACATTTTATCATTTAAACAAAGGTTATAACCAGCCGAACGTATTCCTTTAATCTCCCATGTCTATCATAATTTGCAAAGGGAGTTAACTCCAACATTACGTTGAAACAGTCACTGTGTATTTGTCTTCCATGTATATTAAATCCTGTCAAACAGAAAATTCAAATATGAATCACCGGGTTCAAAGGCCCTCACCCAATTAACTTCGGCGAATAACTTGTTTCCAGCGTATAGAATGGCTGTAGTTACTGGCCTCAGATATTGGTCAATAATAAGTGGGAATCAACTTACACCCCGCATGATTTATAAAACTAATAGCCCGACCCCACCCCTTACTACAATTACACAATCATATTAAATAAGGCACTACCTCAAACGCTCTGAGATTTCAAAGCCAAATTTAATCTGAAGGTTGATACATAGAAAAGCTGAAAAACAAGCCTCTCACCTAACATCATGATCTGTATACCATAAGTGATATACCGGTAAACTGTCTTAAGGTGTCATTGCACTGTCAGATAAAAAAAACACTATCAAAATCTCTATAAGTGCAAAATTCTTTTCAATAAAACTTTGCACATATCAATGTAATTCATGTATGTTTATTTTACATACGTTAAAAAAGTTAGAACAGTACAGAAAATAGTTAGACCTGAAAAATTCCTAAAATTCTAATTGCAACCAAACACAATCAAAGCGCTGAAAGCGTTGAAAGACTGTCGGCGATGCGACGAAACTTCTGGTTCTCATTACTGTGTACTGTAGCAGCGGATTGTTAGTTACTGATAAAATGTCTTTTGTTTCCAAGTGAATTTGTTGTGCTTTGCCATTAAAATATGTAGTTAAAGATAATATTCTCATTAGATGATCGCTATAAAATAACCTCGTTCAGCAAATAGCAGAAATAATAATTTTTAAGAAAATGTTCCGTGGCGTACAGTTACCGCACGCTCATCTTTTAACAGAGACGAGTGTTTTTGTTTATCTAGGTCAACAGGTGACATACATAAATGATAGTTCGTATGTTCTTAACTGAAAATGTAGTTGTGTAGCTTTCAAAACAATGATTTTCCTCAGTACAATTTATATTGTTTAGTATCTTCTGCCATAACTAGAAACAATATATATCAAACAGATATTTTTATTTTTATGCAAGCGCAAGTTTATTTTTAGAGCGTGTGTAATTGTTCTTTTTATAAATGTTGAGGAAACCAGCTTACCAAATCGAGATGATAATCGGGGATTATATTTAATAATCTCCTTATTATTCAATTAATTTTATCAGTCTGCAGTTATTTTGGCGATTTTCTCAATACAATGGAGAATGCAGGGACAGACACATAAACATACTTTTTATTGATGTCTGTCGACCGTCTTATGTATAGGAAACCCCTGGTTGCCCACAAATAGTTGGGCTGGTATTTAAGCGCTGGTTTTATTTGTATAAGCCATTCGAGGCGTTTCTATTCAGTGGTTAACATGTCGGCAATTAAAGGGTTTTAATTTTCATATTATAATATTGTGACGGGTTGTTTGTTTAATAAAATTTAATTACTCGTTTGTATCTGTTTTAATTTTAGGAAATGTGGATAGAGAGCTATGTCTCCGCTGATTGAGACATAGTCTATTTCCAGTGTTTATCTTTTCGTTCATTTCTTTTCAGTACTTAAATTTCACGGGTGAAATTTTTCATGTTGAAGCCGTAAGCGCGGGAATGTTTCATGGTGGAGATCACCGAAGTTCACAGATTTTCCACTCAAATATATATAAAAAAACAACAACAACGAATAACAATATCCATGTCAGTGTACCCTCCAAAGCCAGCAAGTTTTTTTTTTCATAATAACATTTTTAAATTGCTTTTATAAATCAAAATCCTGACCTTTCTCCCAATGTCCCACGCAAAAAGCGTGCAAATTTATTCATTGCCCAGCACTGGCGGCAGTATCGGACCCTACACGCCCCCCCCCCCCCCCCCCCCCCAACCACACTAAGCATTGCTGCGTAAACCTTCGTCCAATGAAATCGATCGAGACAGTGAACACTCGTAGAACACAAAATGGGAGACTAAGCGTTATAATTCATACGAAGAAAGAAATGGCCAATGGTTTGAAGACCGAGAGAAAAATAGACAAATAAAAGGGTCCTTGCATGTTATTTGACGTGAAGGTATTGATCAAATTTCATTTTATCTGTGCATTTCAACAAATCACCGAAATCGCATTTTTTCGTGTTCCACATTGTTTCCGACCTAACAAAAAGCTGGTCGGTGGGGTTACATTTTCTAATGCCCATGAAAAAAACGGATTAATATTTCGGCAATCGGTTTTCGGAATCGAGGAAAGTAACAACATGTGCATTTAAAGTACGAAGTGCTGGCCGAAAAGGATTATATTTAATGGGTGAAAATTTTTAACAGAGATAGCTAGTGAAAGAGTCCTTTCTTCAGGCTGGTAATTATGCTTGATCGAGCTTATAAGCTAGATCGGGCTTAGTAAGCCCGATCTAGCTTATACATTTCAATAGAAAATGACAAACCAAGGTACATATAATGTCAGTTCGGGCTGTTTACGTCAACGGCGCAAGCTAAAAGAACTACATTGTGTACAGTTTTGCGGGCCCTTTCGAAGCCAATTTACATTTTCTACTTTCATTGAACAGTTTAATGCGCAAATGAAGTTAAATAATACCTTTTTTACATATGTAGCGTATAGCAAGTTTTCACATCGGCCAATATTTTCTCATTTTCAGCGATAATTCTTCTAAACTTCCTCTGTCGGCGCCATTTTGGAAATTAAAAAGACTAAAACAATAACGAGTAGCCGAAACCACTTTATTGTCAGCATCTTCTTGTTGCAGCAACTTTAGGTACAGGTTGTTTGAAAATATCGTTGATAAAATACGATGGAATACGGCTGCATAATGCAAAAGGAATTGTAAACGAATGTTTGTTTCCTAATAAATTCTTGTGACTGGAATAGCTGTTTTGAACGTTACTTCTTGGTTTTATTTTACACAGTTTACATCATGTTTGGATAAGACTGCTTCATCATTGAACACTAGTATTTTTAAAGTAAACATTCAGGGGTTTTTTTCCTTAACAAACTGACGCCGATAGTCGGCGTCTTCCCCTGGAAAAAAAATTCCCCAACGAAAATCTTTTCCCCAACAAAAGTCACTTTCCCCCTTGTAAAGTGATATTTTTTATTAAAACGTAAACAGAAGCTTAATTTATAGTTATGTTTAATCTATGTTATCTAAAATCTGCACAATTTTTACAAATATTTGTTAGAAATTAGGTACTAACGAAACCGAGTAATATTTGACGAATGTTGCTAAATTTAGATTCGATACGTCACAGAAACTGCATCCTGGTCGTCAACTTTAACATTACTGGGACTGGATTATCGTCATGTTCGGAATAAAGGCATTCTACATTCCAGTTTTAAATTGATTTTACAACAGATGAGTACCGTCAGCGAGCGTATGGCCGTAAATTACGGCTAAATACGACTCGTCCGCCGAATTTCTCGATAACATACGTCCCGCGCACTTCCGAAAAAGAAAATCACAACCATCGACGTAGGCAGTCCCAGTAAATTTAAACCCCGCCTATAATCTTTCAGGTCACACCATTTATGATTAGATTGTAAGAAAAATGTTTTATTAAAACAATAAGCTCCGCCCACTTGAAAAATATCAACCAGTCGATTAAAAGCATGCGCACGCCGGTCTAATTATCGCCGAGGAATGTATTCTGACACCGGGAAAAAATCTTGTTTTGATAATTGACAATTAATTGAAGATTAACTGAGTAAATTGCAAGTTGTCGTAGATTGTCTTCGTCGTGCTTTTAAACGGATGCGGCCTGTTTGCAATGTCAGGTAAAACGAACGACGAATAATGCAAAATACAAACAACAGAATACGGTGCCATGTTCTGTAAAAAAAATATGAAACACGCATTCAAAACTGTGTCGGGCAATCATTTTTATCCCAAGAATTTGTTATCCCATATCTTCCGGAGTACCGTATTTTGCCGAAGTCTTCGGAGAGAAAAAAATAATTATTTTTCTGATTGAACGAATATTTAGAGACGAGAATTTTCATTTTAAAAAAATCGTCCGTATATTTAGATACATGTTCATTAATTTACACGTCCGTAAACGTAAGCCTATAATAAATCAACACCTGCCGGACGTTTCTTCCTTCGAAGTTTCTGCTTACCTTTGTCAAGCAATTAACTCATTTCTTGTTAAATAAACATCCTATTGTTGTATAATCAACATTCTCGAAAAAATTGCAAACTGCTAAGTGCCGGTAGTGCAGATATAAACACAAGCGGATCAGAAATTAACAATAATTATACCAGATACGCTGTCAATTAAACAATCAGCTGATTTAAACATGAAATCACCTTAGTTTGTTGACAGGTTGAAATTCGTTTGTACAATAGCGCCGATCGATTTTTGAGCGGTGCGCACCGTTTCAAGTTGACGTCGGCGTCTTTGATGTTAAATACACAAGCATCGCTGGCATTTTAGATCAAAACGGTCATTGAAACAGGTATTCAACAGATGTTCATAGCAGTTGCAAATTTGATGATTTCAGACAATGTACATGTAATAGATCTCGGATATTTTAGGGGCAAGTATGACTGAAAATACACGTCGTTCATATTATTTCTTACTCGTAATAAAAAATATGAATTATCGGACTTAAACACCGTAAATTAAAATGCACGGTCAGAAATTTACGTCGTTCGTAAAATTCTATTTGTTATAAAAATGGGACGATACTCCAAAGTGAATCCTTCTTATTAATGGAAGAAGAAGAAATGCGACTGTTCTAACATCTTTCTTTTTCATAATAAGAATTCGGAATTGCTCGAACCCTCCTTTTAAGCAGTAATATTTAATTTTCTTGGGGAATTCAGCAATTTAGTTGGAAATTAACAATAACTTCACAAGCACTGCCCTAAACAAAAAAAAATCTGGAAATCTTGCATCCGAAATGATTAAGATTCTAAGCACACAATTTATGGATAAATTTTAAGCAGGCTAAATCAACTTATTCTTGAACTGTTTAAAAACAGATAACATAGAGACATGCCTCTGTATGCTTAATAGACTGTTTGGTAATGAAAGCTAAATTAAAAAAAGAATAACAGAAGCATAAACTTGAGTATAAACATTCACTGTAGCTAATACAAGTAAGAGTGTATTATAAACTAAATTTTCCCCAATTTTGCATTTTTCACGCATTTTTCCCCTTTTGACCAGCGTCCAGCGTCTTCCCCTCTTCCTTAAAAAAACCCCTGACATTTGTTAACTTTCCACGATATCCTTACACTTGTCACATTTTGGCGGTAAATGTTACCTATATAATAACAACATTTCGCTGGGTATTTTGCTACTTCTGCTGTTGACACCGGAGACAGTTGAATCCATATCATTCCAAAATGAAAGTAAGTGTTTTATATGACAAATTGTTTTTCTAACGATAGATTTTATGTATTTAAATAAATAGCAGTCATACTTCTCCATGTTGCAATGAAGTTGATTAATTATCATCCTCGCTTTCAATGTCAGTATCTGTGCAAATAATTGATCACATGTAAGTATGTTCTTATACCAAAATTAATAAACAAATTACATGAAATATAACTTTTGTCACATTTTATTTAGATACTTATTGACAAAACTCTTGTCCGGTATGTGTTTTTCATAATATCTTTATAACCGCGTAATCACCAACAATGCCAATTTCAACACATTACTACCGGCATAAATTTGGTATCGATTTAAAGAAGACATTTATATGCATTTAATGAAAAAAGAATTTTGGAATGTTATACAGTACTGCTAGAAGTGTAATGTGTTGAAAATTGGCATGTAAAAAATTTCAATTGTCCTACCAGACAAGACTTATGTCCATTAGCATATAATATGAAATGGTTTATATTCAGGCAATCATAAAGATGTTCTAATTACAGCCAAACCCTGGAAAAAATTACAAGGGGCAAATATGCCGCGCCAAAAAGCATCACACCGGCAAAATTACAAATACGTACGTCACCGATGTGAAGAAAAGATCAGAGACCAAAGTAAAAAGACTTAAAACCATCAAGAATAGTGTAAATAAATTTTACCATTTTCTCCATTTGAAGCATCTTCTAACGCTTGAACTACCTCTTTGTAAAATTCAAGGAAATCGTCTTTGGTTCCAACTGAAATAACATTTACTTAATGTATAAAACTTCCCACACATTTCGCGATAACTTGACTTATTAAAGGTATATGACTACTTTCTCTCTCTCTCTCTCTCTCTCTCTCTCTTTCTTTCTCTTCTCCTCTATCTCTGACTCTCTCTGTGTCTCTCTCTTGAATATATAACTATATAAAAATCATTATTATTCTTTTCATTTCATATTAAAAATACAGATGACCTTACTTAGTGATAGAACCAACATGGAACTTTTATTAAAATGGAAGGAAGAGAATGGAGAAGTTCAAAGTTTTAGAACTGCAAACTGTACTATAGATGAAGGTTAATAAAATTTCTTAACGTATTGTATTTGGGATACCGCGTTTTACATATAACTTGTGATTGATCAAAGACCGCTATTTATATAACAACAACATGGAATTTGGCTACTATTTTTATGATTTTCTACATATAAAAGTTATATTTTGACAGCTTATTATTACAGTTACGGTGGTAACATGGTGTAATTGCTCATTTACATAATATTTAATTCTTTATGATTTCTCTAACAATTCACGCACACAACTATATACCGGTTTATGAAAAATATAAATGAATAATTAAATCGTTTTAGCACCTGCAAGTGACATTGAAGGGGTTAAAGAGGTTGATCCAGGAAAAGTGTCAACAGCCAAGTTTCCAGAACCACTACCCTCAACATCATCCTCCGACATAAGCACAAGATCTTCTTCCAAAGAAGAAGATCTCTGCAAGGTGTGCCACAAGACAAGCATAGGTAATTCATCCAAATGTCGTCTGTGGGTTGGATGTAGTATTAGAAATTGTGACTTTTGGGCACATTCTTTGTGCGTGGGACTTATAGGGGGGAAACAGGATTTGGAAACCATTGACTTTCAGTGTTCAGAACATATTCGTATGTTATTAAGAAAATTAAAGTAATTTGGTAGCACATACTTACTTTTTGTTTTCTCCCAGATTTTTTCAAGATTGAAAGCCTCTTCAACGTTTCCTAGTTTTCTCACATCGCTTATGATAGTGTCTATTATATGGGTAATATCTGCCTTTGTTTTCTTGCGAATGTCGTAAAAATGTTCACGGTCACCAATAGTTACAAAAATGGGTGTTAATTTGACATGTTTTCCATGTCCATGTCCTGTACTTAAAGCAGTGATGTACGTTTGAAAATTATCATTGCATGCAGCTGCAAATGACAACAACTCCTTGTCCAGAGTTCCTCCGCTTAAGGAAGTGTGCTTGCTGAAATTTATTTATATAGCAATACTGTTTAAAATCTATTTATAACACATAATACAATTTTATTATTAAATAATGACATAAATAAATATGAATAAGAAATAAATTAATAAATTACAATACTACTAAAACTAATAATAATAACAATAATATTAAATTTTTAACATCTATTTATAACACATAATACTTGACAGTTATAATAATTAATAAAATGATTACATAAATTAAAATTAATTTTTTTAATTATATTGTACTATTAATATAACTTTACAATTTTTATATTGATTATTGTAATACCATGCTCTCTTTTCCTCTCTACTTTTTGGCTGTGTGGAGAGGCTGTGTCTGCTGGGTGTGGCCATTCATGATATGCATTTTCAATTAGAAAAAAGAAAATGTATTAATACTGTAGCCAACACTATTACGGTAAACATATGAATTCAAACCAATTACTTTTCATTATTCAACCCTGATAGATACTGTGATTCCCTAACTTTGCATCTCCGCTCAAAAATTTCTCTGGATATGTCTCTCTGATATAAATTGTTCGTCTTTGCTGGCATATCTAATTCCTCGAATAAGGCTTTCTTAATCTAAAATTTAAACATATAATGTTCACGTATTTCTTAATAAGATACGTATTATTAATATCTGTAAAAAATCATGTTGTTATTATATAACAATCAGTGATGATACGCTTTCATTTTATAATTTAACCAGATCTTCATAATAAAACATCTAATAATTATAAACATTAGTATTCTTAATATTACTAATTTTGTAATACAATTTTATTATAAATAATGACATAAATAAATATGAATAATAAATAAATTAATAAATTACAATACTACTACAACTAATAATAATAACAATAATATTAAATTATTATTATTATTCTTATTATTCTTATTATTATTATTATTATTATTAGTAGTAGTAGTAGTAGTAGTAGTAGTAGTAGTAGTAGTAGTAGTAGTAGTAGTAGTAGTAGTTGTTGTTGTTGTAATAGTATATGCTAACCCCTTCAAGTTTGTCGAGGTTGCGGACAACAGACGACCAATGCTTTTCCATTGGTATACCTGGTGGTAGCCAATTCTGGGTTTTTTTATTGAAAGATTCGAGTATGAAGTCACCCCCTTCACCTTTGCTTTTATTTCCTGTCACGTAGTAGGACTCATTTTTCGCTATAAAGTCTAATATTTCTTTGGGAGCGAGAATCCTTGTCCTCAGATCACAATAAGCCAGAAATTGGTAATTGGGCATGTTCAATCCAAAATATAGTTTATATAACTTATTTCTACCTGCCATGGTACATATTTCATTTCCTCTCCTTATTCCACATCGGAAAAGGAAAATAGCAAAAACTGTGTTGAATACAACTTCACACATAAATCTAAAATTTGCATTGTTGTTTTTTGCAATAAATTCATAAAGGCCTTTTATAGTTGGTTTAACGCCAAGAGTGTTTATATTTTTAATATAAAGACTTAATATTTCGTCCATGGTACCGAAAAAGAAAATAGTAAGTAACTGCCAAGATTTGTGGTGATCAGCACAATTCCTCGCTGCTAAGAGCGCTCTTGGGCTTTTAAACCCATTCATCTTTGCCAAATCTTCAAGCACAACATCCCATAATAATTTAAATATAGCCTTAGTTGAGTTCATTTCAATATGGCCATTGCCTGGCAGAAGAAGAATATTTTGCAAATGTACGTTTCTGGCAATTAACTTTTGTCCTAATGTGTAGGGTAAACCATCGCACCCTATTGCAATCCACGATCGTCCTTCCCCAATGTGGTCTTGTATATGCTGAACATAAATAAAAAATATATAAAATACTTGAACGTATAAGAAATATTTTATTACATTTAATTTTAGGAAGTGTATTAAAGTTTTCATTAAGACGTTTGCTAAAGCTGTGTTATCTGAATAAGGAAATTCAAGATATGTTTATGTAAGTTAATATATTATTTTAAAATTAAAAATGAAATTACTGTAATTACAAAGAAAGAAATCATTGTACAAATTCTTGCAATCAATCCCCTCTCCCCACAAATTTACTTTTATTATTATATGTCGATATAATATAATGATAATTTTATAAAAAATTGTATGACATTTTTTAAATCAATATTAAAAGTAAATATGTATGGAAACATTGGGTGACACGTTACCCGAAACACTTTTTCGACAGCGTCAAAAGAACATGGATTTACATGACATGGCTCTGCAATGGTGACGTCACAAGGCTCATCAGGTAAAGATGTTGGAACCCAGTTATATGGATCGGCCGTAGTTTTTTCGATGATTGGTTGAAAATTTTCTTCAATAATAATAATAATAATATTATTAAAAATAATAATAAAAATAATAATTAAAATAATAATAATAATAATAATAATAATAATAATTATTATTATTATTTTATCATTATTATTATTATTTTATCATTATTATTATTATTATTATTTTATCATTATTATTATTATTATTATTTTATCTTTATTATTATTTTTTTTATTAATATTTTTTTTTCTTGTTATTCTTGATATTTTAATTATTAATATTATTAATATTTTTATTTGTTATATTAAAAGTATATGTCTTAATTAAAAATAACAGTAAATCGATTTCAATATGCTAAATATACCTAGAAGTTTTTTATCGACGGCGTCTGTTAACATTCCGTCCTTCTCAGTCATGGTGCTAATTACGTATTCCATTCTGTTTTCGATATACTGGTCTCTAATGTTGTTAAAGTAAGAGTCTGTCGTTGTTGTGCAACTTTGAATCTTGTTGATGTCCTCAATATGTGGTTTGACACTATGGAGCCATAGTTTAGGGCATAGACTTTCAATGAACTGGTACGTTGTAGGATTTGCTATTTTTATATTTATTAAATTTGTAACAACACTAACAGAACTTTTGTGATTATAAGTCACTCTCCAGTTTCTAGCAATAATTTGATTGTTATCAAAGAAGGTCAAAGTGTCTTTGTTATTTCTCTCTATACTTATTGGAAACGCAGCGTTGGTTTTAATCCAAGTTTTTAGACATGTGTATGATCCTGCAGGTGAATAAGCAGAAGTGAGTCGGGTTAATGTAGCACTACCAGAAATGTAGTAAGAAATTAAGTTTTTAAAAAATGGTAGAGGCGTCACATTATTTAGCATTCTTGCTTTATACACGGACTCAACTGCCCCTAATATACATAATTGTTTTTTACTATTGTCACCTTCTTCGACGGAGCTGGAAAACTTTAAAAATTCAACTAGCACCTCATTTCTTTCTTTCAGCCAGTTCTTGACCCTAAAATTTTCCTGGAAGTATGCTGAATTATATTCAGTACTGCACAGTAATGCATCAGCAGCAATATCGTCACTTATTTCTTGGCCTATACTACGTGCTAATAGTTTTAGTTCATCTCTCGAATATTTTTTATTATGAATATTGTCAATCACTATGTATAACTCATCATGTTTCAATTTTTTTAATGTTGGTTCCATGATATGTTGTATCACTTCTTCACACATGTTACATACAGCGGTAGCATAGGCGGGAATGTATTTTTCATTTTTCATAAAATTTATTGTTGATTGTTTAATTTTTTTGCTGGATAATTTAATTAGTTTAAACTCTTTATTTTGGGTAAAGTCTTCATGCTTTATGCATGAGCATGACAGACGTTTCTGAAATATCGAGAACGTTATGTTATTTTATTTAACTTTCAGCAAATAGAAAATAAAAAGGATAACTGTAATGTATGTAAATCAAAAGACATGAATTGCAAATATAAATTGTAAAGTAAATGAAGAAAGAAAGAAACAAAGAAACAAAGAAGGAAAGAAAGAAAGAAAGAAAGAAACAAACCAACAAACAAAGAAACAAAAGGATTAAATAAATAAATAAATAAATGGTATTATAATAACGTTTATGTTGTAATTTACTATAATTGCCATATATTGGAAACTAAACAAACTTTAATAAAACAGTTAATAACATATTCACTTACTTTACTAGACATGTTCACAATTTCTCTATTCCACTAAGTTACTACTGAAATGCCTATAACACAGTGACCACTTTGGAACGGTATGGAAACATTGTAAGATACAGAAGCATTTATATAGGGTTATAAGTATATTTAGAAGTGTAGGTTCATTTCAGAATTACGTTTGAAAACTTGTTCCACATGTTAATACATGCATGTCCTTATATAACACAATATTAAACAACAAAACCTGTTTCTCGATTCATTTTTATTTGCATATATAGTGTCCAGTTCAAATATTGTGTTCAGCACTAAAATTTATATATAAAAACTTTTCACACAACCTATACTTTTATTGACAACTGCTTAAAGAGAGGTGATGCTGACAACAACATTATACACTGTAATAGAAAACATGTTAGACAACACCTTAACCAAAATGGCGACCGTAGGAGAAGAACGGATGAATTAAAACCGAAAATTACAAAATACTGGCCGATGTGAAAACCTGCTATACGCTACATTGTGAAAAAGGTAATACAGTAGAATCCACTTAATTGAATAGCGCTTATTTGAATAATCCGCTTATTATAGTAGAATATTAAAACACAAAACCATTTCTATCTATTTCAATGATAAAAAGTATCTTTATTTGAATAGGTCACCGCATGAACTCCGTTTATTATGATAGCACTTTCCCACCTTAAAACGCCTAACAACGCTAATCCTACTTGAAATTCACAAGTTTCTGCCCCAAGGCAATGTTCAATATCTGGTAAACTCCATAAATTTATTGTCATTGTTTATCACCTACTTTAAATAACGACTTCCGTTCACTGGCACGCGTGTTTACCGTGTACATTTATAGCAATGACGTCACATAATGGGGTTTCCCCGCATCGAGAATTTTCCTTTTTTTGTCGTTCATAAGCTAATTACGTTTTATGTAAGACAGGAAATTTTCGAATAAAAATTATTTTATTCATAAAAAGAAAGAAACATAAAACATAAAAATAGTTGTTCTGTTCGAGACATGTGTGAAAATAACAAATAAACTCATCAAAACTTGCTCGATAAATTAGAAAGTTAATAAGATTTGGCAAACAAATCTTGATGAAGTGCAAACTGTTGACACAAAAACAAACTGTTGAGAACTTTGAGAACTGACATGAGCTGCTCTATGGTGATTATGTGCTGTTGTAAATTGTTTTATTTTTAAATGTCGGTATAGGAAAAATAAATTAAGCAAATGATCGTTGTTTATTATTATTTATTTACAATATCTTTTTTATCTTGGGTTTCTCCACATGTAGTTAATAAGGTTACGCTGCAGGTACGGCGTAAGCGAATTTCACAAGCGCGTATTTCTCATGACGCACCGACGAAAAATGGCGGAGATACGAACGAAATCAAAAACTGGCCAGAATTTGTAAGCTCCGTATATTATGATACTCCGCTTAATTGAATCAAGGGTCTTGACAAATAGGCTATTCAAATAAGCGGATTCTACTGTATTTAACTTCATTTGCGCATTTAACTGTTGAATGAAAGTAGAAAATGTTAATTGGGTCCGAAAGGGGCCGCAAAACTGTACACAATGTAGTTCTTTAAGCTTGCGCCGTTGACGTAAACAGCCCGAACTGACATTATATGTACCTTGGTTTGTCATTTTCTATTGAAATGTATAAGCTAGATCGGGCTTACTTAGCCCGATCTAGCTTATAAGCTCGATCAAGCATAATTACCAGCCTGTTCTTACCATGTCTATGATAATATACCAGTAAAGGGTATACCCAGTATTTTTTATTTAAATCATATTTTTGGTTTATTATATGTATAAATGAGGTGCTTTAAATTGTTTTAAGAGGTCATTTAGTGAAATTCAAGCACATGGTTCCGGGAGGTGTGGTTGGGGGGGGGGGGCGTGTAGGGTCCGATACTGCCGCCTGTGTTGCCCAGTGTTTTCCTATAGCCGTATAGGTTAATTTAATCTCTACATGTATAAAAATAAAAAAAGTATTACTTTGGTATAATCAAACTATTGCAGTGAGTATGGTTTACAGTATAAGCTCCCTAAGGTGACTTACTCCAATCAGCGCCAAAGTTTCAATTTTAGCCGGAGCCGTTTACCTTTGGCTTTGGCAGATCATATATCAACCTGGTATTACTGTATAGCTACAGAATGGACTGAGTCTTGAGAAAACAAATTCATCCATATAAGGCAATAGAAATAAATATTTTAGATTCTCATCACTGCCCGCCCCTGTCCAAAACCACCCGCCCCCAAAAAAATTATTGGTAAATCATAGGAACATATTCTATTCCGGACAGAATGGGTTTTAGACCATCCTGGATATGGAAAAAAACGTCTGACAATAATAAAAAAAAATGTTCATCATTTCAAAGCTTACCGAAGGTGATAGTGTCACTATTAAAGACTGGTATTGTTTTTCAAGCAAGAATAGGCACCACCTGCTACTGTTGTAAGTTGTTATCATGATTTTTGGAAGAAATTGAAAAGATGTGCTACACCAAAGGTTTTGGTAACCATAAATGCCGTTTTCTCAAAATTTTAAGTCAGTTTTTACTTCTGTTCTCGGGTATTTCGGTAATAAAAAATAAAAATTAAAAAGTGTCCACCCGCTTTTCTTCCCAAAATCCGGATGAGAATCTAATAATTTATTTTCTCTGGCCTAACAGGAACTAGGAGCCAAATTGTTCCCGACCTTAAAACATAACAAAACATAATTGAAAAAGATGTGTTAAAATCATCACATTATTTTGGTTAGTGTAATTGATAAAAGTTAAATGTTTCTTAGTGAAAACTGTTTCCCTGATAGTACAAATTCTGAAGGTTGCATAGCGGATATCAAACAATTCAACATGAATTTCAGAGCTGAGACTAGTTAGATGGACTTCCATATTTGAAGTCTTCCTGAACTTGGAGCCTGTACTGGTGAAGCATGCCTTTGACACTTGCAACTTGCTATGGATAGAGATACCTGATAACCATCCAGATTCTGGCACAGACACTGGAACATTGACAGTGACCATTGTTCGAAGCCATGGAACGCCATTATTCACAGAGTGGCAGTGTCTGCAACTGATTCTGACTCGGCTGTGAGTAATTAATTTATTTAATATAATAATAAATTATAAAGCACTGTTAACAAAAATATATTTTCTAATACACTGCAGTCTCTCTAACTTGGCAGGGTTCAACATTAAGGCCCGACCGAATGAAATTTACTAGTTTATCTATGGTTCGGTCTTGTCTCGTCCTAGGCTAACTGGACTGAGTGGTCGTGTTGCAAAATTGTCAAAATCCGCCAAAATATCCGGTAAAATTAAGTTTCACTGTGTTATCTAAAATAAAACATATAAAATGCCGGTAGATATACGTCATAGTCTATTTATTTCATTTTAGTCTATTTATTTCATTTTACTGTGACTAAGGGAAGTAGCTACTGGAAGTTTAAAGACAAACTTCTCACAGTGGTTACTTCCCTTTACAGTTTCAGAAGAAAAGATTGCTTCCCTTAGATTTAAAGTCGCCGGCAGACAGAAGGCCCGACAACATACGACATTTTACCGGACCAAAGCCAAATCTCTCGGACATGTCCGACGGACTGACGCCTTTTGCGAAGTCTGCAGCAAGCCCTTGAACTATGGTGGCATGGGGGACAAAGGACCAGACGTCCTGACTGATGTGTAATTATAACAGTAGATTTCTATGTGTAACTCACATGACAAGTGACATTTTTTATGTTCAGTCCAGTAGATTTTCAAAGTAACTGGACCGCTGGTACAGCTATTGAAAAAGTTAATGTTGAACCCAGCTTGGTATACTGGGTCCATCATGGGGACCGCGTTAATAAGTGAAACCGCATTGTATTTTCCCTGCTTAAAATATATGTCCTGATTTTCCGTACTCCCATGTTCATGATTCCCCACACTGTAATCGGCAAATGATATTTCTTACAACACACAATTACCAAATGTAAATATAAAAAAAGCAAAACGGCAAGTGACTGACTAATAACAATAACATTATGATCAGAATCGGATCGTGTTAAATAATTGCAATGGATTAAAAGACTGCACTTATATTATGACACAAACTCCGCGAGATTTAAAACACTAAACAGTGTGAACATATTCCATAATTTATAAATTACATCCTAATTTTATCTCCATAAATTACATCCTAATATCTCCAGTATTATATTTCAGTATTGCATAATCAACCAATTCAATCCGGCTAAAATGTCACCTACACACCTTGTAGATCAAAAGATTTTATAACATAGGGACTCCATATTTTAATAATACTGGTTCATGATTGTTGTATGCAAGGTAAAATCATGACGAACTCTACCCCGAGGAACTTTAGCTGCTCCATGTAAACATGGGTCTTAAGGAAAAGGAAATCATAATTAAATGTCATTTTAAAGTCAATTAGATGACATTAATATGTAAATGCACTATTGTTTCCATTTTCCTTGATGTATCATCTTTGTTTCTTTCAAAAACTAAATTGCAAAATGTGAAGACTAAAATGTTAAAACTGTCATCACCCACATGTTTGCATTTTGCATTTATTTAGCCTGGTCAGGTTTTGAAAAAGCTGTTCTGTTCATTTTCTGCTAAATTACGCCAAGATCAATTAACTGATGTTGCTGCTATAAAATTCAAGACTTTCTAAACATTCCGGATGTTTAAGGGTTAATTCTGTATGCCTTGGTCAATAATATATCCTTTAATATGTATATCCTGGGGAGTGTAATCGACCTGCTCTGTTCCATTTCAGTTCAATGTAACATTGAGAGATCTTTGTCAGCCAAGTTCATGGACAGCTGCACGGACAACCAGGAATGAGTTTGCTTCCCATACTTCAACACCAAATACTATGCTGTGATTCTGGAGACGTTGACTGTTGGGTCCTCTGTCGCCATAGTTATGGCCTCAGATCGAGATGCACAGGTACTGTAATAGCGGATTTCAGGAATGTGTAGAAGACATATGATTGACATTCACATTACATTCACAGTTTTTATAATAAAACAAACACAAGGTCTATTTGTCACTTAAGTGTGTCTGTGCTGGAAAAAGTTAAAATTATCTGCAGTGAACATGGTTTTGAAAATTTGAACATCAGTAACTATCAACCGATTTTTTAAACCAGTAAACTATGTAACTTTTTACAATTTCCATTCAATATGTAAATAATTTTAGTGATTGATCTGTTTATAAAGATATGTGACAATGCAGCGTGAAGTGGCATTAGAAACACAAGCATTTATTAACCCTTTCCTGTATAGATACACCTTTATTGTCGTCTGATCAGGATCTATACTGTTCGCTTTTTGATTCATTAGGTTATTTCTGACCAAAATGTGACCAGTGCAGATCCTGATCAGATGGCATGGATGTGCTGGCTGATCTGGATCTACACTGGTTGCACATGTGTAAAAATGCATATATATCAAGGAAAGGGTTATGATATGTGACAATGCAGCGTGAAGTGGCATTATTAACGTTTGCCAGTGCTTTCCCCCCTACTGACCTAGTAAGCATTGATCCACAGTCTGGTTTAGCAAAAATGGTGTTTCATCTTTATAACATTTCAGCCTCCATACAACACAGTAAACGATGCCCTGACTTGTTTACTTAGTGGATAAGTTGACGCCTTGGCATACTTCCAAATGGCACCCCTACAGGACAGATCAGTCTTAGGCATTCACTCTTCAATGATCCAAATAGGCGATCAACCTATACAGAAATTCATTGATGTGTGGGGTTCCATGTTTCTTGGATTTTGTGGGCACATTGACCCATGAATTAAAAAAACCCAGCAAAATACAGTTTTGTATATAAACTGGATTTTAGAAAATGTGAGTACAAATGAAAGAAGTTAATTGAAGGGAAACAAAATTAGTAAACATGAAAAGAAGCAATCTACTGAATCTAAATTATTCCTTTAATGTTTTATGTATCATTAATTTTATTTGTTTCGAAGACTAACATATAATGTTATGAAATCATTTTTATTGGTGTGTAATATAACATATTTTAAATGAGATCTCTCAAATCATAGGTCAAAGTAAAGCTGCCAAATGTCACAGAATCAGAATTTTGTATGTTAATATTCCCATTGTTTAAACAACTTTCAGTTAATTCTGTGTGCCTATTATCACAGCACACCTCAAAGAAATGCCTCGCAGACTGCAAGAGTAACAGTGAACATTCTTGGGAACAACAACCTCCAGTATTTATCCGAACACCTTACGTCACAACCATTGCCAGAGACCAGGCAACAGAGGATCTTTGCTGTAACAGCCACAGATGCTTACTTTAACAGCGTCAATAATGTGAGTTGCTACTTCTAATTACATTTCAATTAGATTTTGACCCAGCTAGACCTCCGTAAACACCTGTTGCACCGCAGCACTTCACAAGACGCCCACCACCTTTACATGTTATTTACACGACTTAATTAAAAAGGCTTCTAAAGTATTTCTATATTTGTAAAGATTTGTTTGTGATTTATAATCACTCAAGACTTGCATAACCCCATTTTACCAGTTAATTTCCTCATACTGAGTCTGTGATCACAATTTTTCTAATCCTTGTAGTTCCCTGTACATGCCTGAGATCAGTCCTCACCGGAAAAGACTGGTACAGCAACAGTTGGAATCAATGTGTTGCGCAGCAGCAATCCACCAGTGTGGGTAAACAACCCCCCCTTCAGTACAGTGATCAATGTGGGTACAGCTGTGGGAAAGAGAATCTTTCAGCAATCCACCAGTGTGGGTAAACAACGCCCTGTACAGTACAATGATCAATGTGGGTACAGCTGTGGGAAGGAGATTCTATCAGCAATTCACCAGTGACCAATGTGGGTATAGCCGTGGGAAAGAGAATCTATCAGCAATCCACCAGTGTGGGTAAACAACGCCCCCTGCAATTACCAGTGATCCATGTGGGTACAGCCGTGGGAAAGAGAATCTATCAGCAATCCACCGGTGTGGGTAAACAACGCCCCCTGCAATTACCAGTGATCAATGTGGGTACAGCCATGGGAACGAGAATCTATCAGCAATCCATATTATAATACAATACAATATTGATAATGATCTAAGGTAATTGTTAGGGATGACCTCCAGCTTTGGGCCAAGATTATATAACTGAGAATGCATCTGAATGGCTGAAATGGAGACTAGTCTCAGTTTTATAATGTTTAGCCCAGGGTTACAAATAGGTCACATGTCTCAGTTTTATGTTATTTAGCGCTGGGTAACAAGATGCATTTAAGGCCATTATATGCAGTGGGATTTAATTCAGTTGTAATATACACTGCAACTCCGTTATGTCGCGATCCGTTATATCGCAATATCCAATATGTCGCGCTTGGTCCGTGGATCCCAATTTTTTGTACATTTACATTGTATATCTTTGTTCATTCTTCGTGGGTGGTAAAAAAGATCAAATGATTAAATCAACATTGGCGACAAATTCACGCTTTTTCCGTGTCTTATTACGTCATTATCGGCGATGGCTGTTTATTACATTTTGTATGCAGGAATTCAAGAGGCAATGTACACGTTCACCAGAAGATACAATTTAATATCAAACGTATGAAAAAAGATGAAAGTTTTTTTACAATTCTGTTGCTTCTGATTTGACACGAAACCCCCTTTGTGACAACCAATAGGTGCGAAAAACACCAAGCTAATACGGTACTGGCAGAATTTCGTTCACGAGACAAACCGCAAATTAGCGATAATTAATGCAAGTTGCTAACCATAATGGGCATGAGCAGGAAACGTCAAAACAGTTTTTTGTTTTGACATTACCTGCTCATCGACATATTAAGCAAGCTGGTTAACGACGGACGACGAACTAACATCGCCGACCATGACCGACCAACAGAATGTCGATCAGTTGAAAGTACTGAAAACAATAATACCACCGTTGGAAATTGATGACGGCGATCTTTGTTTTGTACATTAATTAATTTCTTTTTATTAAAAACAAAACTTTATAAATTATATAAAAAATATTGTTATAAAAACATTTGTCCAGCACGGAACGTACTCCCTGATGTACCCGTAGATTTCACGGCGTGTTAATTACGCAACACCGCGATATACATGCATCTGACAGCAGAAACAAATGAATTCTTGTTTTAGCGCTATTAATTAGTTATATGGCGCTCCGTTTATATCGCGGTTGGCGGGCTTGGACCCCAAGGTCCGCGATATAATGGAGTTGCAGTGTACTCAACAAAAATAAAAAGTATCCACTTTCCTATTTTAAATTTTGTAAAATTTGAAAACGAAAACTCAAAATTCTATATGTGTACAAATGTGCTTTTCTGTAATCATTGCAAAGGGATAAAGTATTCTTGAAAATTTGAAGCCACAACTTAGTTATCTTTCCCTTTGTTATAATACGGGTTTCAGTAAATAGCCAGCGATTCTTTGAATTATTCACAGTTATTTGAATTCAATCACTTTCTCTTCCTCTTGTGGATAAATAAAATCACAAAATATTCATAAATAACACAACTGGTCCTCGATAAACAATGCTAGAAATTCCAACCATTTCCAATTTCCTCCCTTTAAATTGAATATGTAGTGTTTTGTAATCAATGATTTATTGTTATTCGATTGGCAGTTCCTCAGGTCTTGGTGTGGAAGTTTTTATACATGAACAATTTAACTTAAAAACAACTGAGATTAACTAACAAAACACCATTCAAAACGTTCCTGATTAAATGGAAATACGTTAATGAGAATTTAAGCATAAAAAATGGATACTTTTTATTTTTGTTCAGTATATATACCACCATTTTTCGTATGATAGAGAATATATTTAGATTAAAGTTCTTGAACATTTTATGCAACAGGGAGAGTTGTTCAAAACTGATAGAATAAACAAACTAAATGCTAGAAAGAAAATTGAAACTCTAGTCTTAAACGAAGGTCAAATTGTCAAAATCACTGTATAATTTGAGAAATCTACTTTACTAAACATTTATCCTTTTTACGTTTCAAAAACTAGATTCATTGGTTTATTTCTATTTGAACATTGCATATGCAGATCAGATGCCACTGATGTGCTGGCCGATCTGGATATAAACTGGTCACCAATGTGATAAAGGCTTACAAGTGGAGTAAAGGTCAAAACATATTTTTTAAGGGACAACTGTACTACCAGCTGACTTGACAGTACTCTGCTGCGGCCTTCTACTTCATGATTAATTCCACCACTGGAGATATATGGTCCGTAACCCACTTACAACTGATGGCAGTCTCTCTGACACTGTAAGTTCTTGTCAAAAAGGAAAGCTTAATTCTTGTTAACAACCTTTACTGGAGAAGAGGAACTGTCGGTATGCAGGAAGTGGGCACATCATCAAATGTTTAATTCATGTGTAATGCATAGTTTAGTTGTTGATAAATAACATCATTCATATCAGTGTGCAGGAACAAATTTCTTAAAAAATGTAGTCTGCAGTGATTTTTTTATGCCAAATATTGGGAGAAATAGGGCCCCATTCCCCCCTCAAAATAGTATATGTTTTTCCCCCACAACTGATAAAAAATTCCCCCTTTGTGGGAGTCTGTTACAGACCGTACTGAGTAGGGATATGTTTAAAGTGACAAGAATAACTGATAAAATTGCAGAGGGAGAAAGAGACATTTCACTATAGACCACTGACTTTCTTCGAATTAATAAATTAGTGAACACTTTGTTTTGTGTTTTGTTGTGTTTGACAGACTGCAAGTATATTCCAAATATTCCCCCTTTCCTCTGTTTGCGTCGTAATTTTCCCCCTCCAAAGGGCTGCAACCCCCTTCCCCCAAAAGTGAAAAAAACACTGGTCTGTAAAGAAGATAAACAGTGAACTTCAAATTACTGTTATGCTGAAACAATTACCTTTTTAGACAGCTTTATTCCTGTATTGTAAATGCCATCAAACTATTTCTTCTTTCAGCATTGATTTGACTGTAGATCCAGATCAGATAGCATGAATGTGCCAGCTGATTTGAATCAACACTGTTTGCCCATGTGATAATGTGTTTATTTAAAGTTAAGAGTAAATTAAGAATGTTTTCATCATTGACAGCATACAGTAAGATGTAGTGTGGTGAGCATCACGACACCTAATGTAATCAACCAGCCTACCAACCTGGCCAACCACCTCGACTTGAACCCATACAACTGCCTCCTGACGCTGTGTGAATCCCTCACAACCATCAGTGTTGGTGTTGTCCAGCTAACCATCTTGGACACTAACAGGTATTCTGTAATATTTTAACTCGCTCTATTTGTGGAGAGAAATACAGAAATGTACATGATGTTTGGCATACCTAATATGAGGATAAGAAAAGCATTATTAGTCACATGATCACTGCATAAATTATTCAACAATACCTCCCTGTTGAATTACTGAAGGCAACTGTTTTTTATTTGAATTTAGACAACATGACAAGTAAGATCTTAAGAACAGCATCAGATATATTTTGGAAATTTTGGTAAAAATATATAAATGATACTACATTCCATTTTTTTTTTACTGTCACTTTAGTACAATAATGCTATATTTACTTATTTCAAATGTACTTGCACAGTTTTTCCACGAAGGTGATGATATAAAGTCATATTTTATATTTTAAATACGTGCTGTCTTATCAGGATCTTCACTGGTCACTTTTTGGTTAGAAATAAATAGATCAAAAAGCTGGCTGATCTGAATCTACATGGTTCGCGCATGCCATAAACGTGTATATATGGAGTAAAGCTTTAAGGGTTAAATAAATTAAATACCCTGTAAGAAAACAATCATAGATATCATTCTGCACATGTAACTATAAACCTTGCATGCATACAGTAAATTAACATAATTTTGAAAAATGGAAGAAAAAGAATTATTTCCAGTAGTATAAAAAACTTGATTTTTAACAAATGTTATAAACATCCTATCATGATAAATTAACTTTTGATTAGAAAAACTGATGGAATGCATTACTGAGTCCATGCAACCAGATACCATACTGTATTATTGGAGACGAACCAGCACCAAATCGGTTCTTCATTAACCCAAGCTCCGGCATCATCTCCACGACCACATCAGGACTCATCTGTGATGCAATCTCGTACTATGTTGTAAGTTTTACTTCATTTGTATACAAGGATCTGGTCTGATGATCATAAAACTGAAAATCCGGGAGACAGTCCCCATTTTGGCCAATCAGATCATTGAGATTTGAGACTCAGTTTTATAATATCAGAGCCTGGTTGTGACACATCCATAGCAAAATGGGCTTGTGCAACTTGTGTAGACCCAGATCACCATGCACATTCTATGAAATCTTCAGATTATAAAACTGAGAAGTGAAACCAGTCTCTTATCTCAAGGATCTGATTGGCTGAACTGGTGACTGGTTGCTTTTTTCAGTTTATCAGATGCTTGAGGTTTGAGACTGTTCAGGGTTTACACTGTTCACCAGTCGGAGTGGAATTTTTCATACATCTAGAAAACATAGATTCTTTGATGAGAGTCAATATTGCAGTTTCAAAAAGCCTTGTTTTCTTATGGTGCATCAAAGGTTCCTTTTCTTGTGTTTAATAATTAAATTAACCCAATGCCTCATACACAGTAATCCATATCAGTAATATCTACTGCATACTGATACTGCATAATAGATAATCAATAATCAATCAGCACTGCTGCATTAAGTGTACACTGAAATAATGCAGATTATTGGAAAAATTTGAAAACTGATACCTGTTCTGTTTAGACCACATTTTTCATATTAAAACTTAATTTAATTATTTTATGACCAATAGATAGTACTTAGGAAATTAAATTTTCTTTCCAATGATATAAGTTTCATTAAGATATGACAATTTTTTTATACCAAAGAAATGCTTTTGAAAGTAAGGAATATTTTTCTTGTGTAAACTTGAGAACATTAAATTAGATGTGATTTACATTTTTTTTCAGAAACAAATGATTTTAATATTTTAAACATAAAATATTTGAAAAATATAAAGAGCAGAAAAGAAAACAACTTTATTTAACAAATAAAAAATCTTAATATTTGTTTTAGTTTCATCTGTTATTCATGCTAGGACATCAGTAATAACTAGTCTGCAGGACTTCATTTTATTGATAAAATGGTTACTTTGGCCATCATGATTTTGTTTTTATTTGCTAACTATTCAAATACCAACACATTTACTTGTATATATTTTTATTTTTTATATACCGATACAAAACAATATGAAATCTGCTTTGTCTGGGCTTAAGGAATCGTCAGGTCGGTGGCTTTTATAGTTTGGTCTTGAAGGGGTTTGGTGATTTTTTTTTTAATTTGAAGTGTTTGTTTCAGAAATTATAAAGTCACTAATCACTAGATGTATAAACTAAATGTCCATTTTCACTCAATATTGTTCATGTGGTAAAGTCGATGATTTCCTTGCTTGCATAATTGCACATTACACCCATGCCAGCAGTTTGGAACCAGGCCTCTTGGTGAAGTTCTCTACCTGAAAACAAATTAACAGAAGAAATAAATTTTAAATCATTAGAACTATTTTGTTTATATGTTTATCATTTATATTTTTGCAATATCATTTCAATGTTTAGAATTCAATTGTAAAGTAGGTGTGTTTATGATTTAATAGGGTGTGAATTTAGAAATCTTCAATTAAAACAGATATGAAAGAATTATAGAGCATAGCCTATTACAAATTTGAAGTGTGCTGTCATTTATTTTCTATGGGCGTGTCCAAAACTAATAAATATGATTAGGAATCTAGGATTCTTTAACTGAATATCAACTCAATTTATTGATTGGTTTATTGTTCTGTAGATTATGACATTTTAATTACCCCACCCATTGCCTAATTTGCATAAGGCACCTAACATGCCACGCTATGGGCCACTTCCTTTGAAGCCAATAAACATCCGCTTTTAACCCTTTTGATCTAATTAAGTTGTTTTGACAGACCTCAGAGTCCCCCAAAAATATTTCAAACTTACCTTTGATCATTATCCATAAATCGCCGACAAAACATATGACATGTAAACATGTTTTTACAGCTGCAGGAAATAGACATGAAGGTCACGAGTGATCCAGACAGGTCGCGACCTTTTACCGAATATTCAACTGATCTTTATTTTTTAAAATAGCTTATTCATGTTCTTAAAATAGTACATTCAGCTAACAAGAGCACAAAACTTGCGTAAGCATTTCTAAAATTAGAAACAAAGAACTATGTGAAGTGGAATCTTCCACTGTTCACCTCGACCTTTGTGTCACCGGGAAATCCACGGTGTGTTGAAATAACCTGGATTTAAGACAAAACTGTAAATATAAACCTTATGATGTTTATATCAGATTTTACCGAGAAAAGATCGCACTTTTAGAAAATACAAGGGTAGTAAACTTTTATCTGTTATATTTAATAAAAAACAACTAGAAAAAGTGACCCGGAAAAATGCCGTATCTATGATTCAGTTGGCTTAATCTATTAAAACCGTATCTATGAATCAACAGGTAAAGTAGATAAACGCCGTATCTATTAGGCGAGTGGTCTAATCGTAAAACTCCGTATACATGAGGCATTGGGTTAAAAATATACTGAACCAAGAAGAAACTTTCGCAAAGCATGTGCCAGTTGTTCAAGGGTACCACTTAGATGTACACACATATATACATGTAGTAGCTTGTAAAACACGTTGTGTTTGCAAAATCGGTCAGCTAATCCCTGTACACTGGCCCTCAAAAAGTCCGGATTTGAACCCAATTGAACATCTTTGGGATAATCTGGATAGACGCGTACGTCGACGTCCGGAACCCTCCAAACAACGTCAACGACCTTCAAGCAGCATTGCTTGAAGAATGGAATAATATTCCACAGGCTGACATTAACAAACTTGTGCTCTCAATGCGACGTCGCTGTCAGGCAGTCAGCATCGCACACGGCGATCACACACGCTACTGATTGTTAACTTTAGAAACGACCCCTACCTTATTTTAATTCAAAATTCAACAATCAGTCTGATCCTTTCCTCCAAAATGACGATTTTAAAAGAACCACAATACATTATTTTACAAAAATATAAGCTTTCAGCCAAAAGGATTGAAACTGTACTAACATATCTACAATCAAACTTTGCAAAAGTTTCTTTTTTGGTTCAGTATATAAACATAAATACAGGTGGATAATTGGGTACCTTGTATACAAGAGCTGTTGTCAGTTACTTTACACTTTATTTTAGTAAGGCTGTTGATATTTGGAGTGCAAACATAACAAATGTATATCTTAATATTGAAATTATCTCTTATCACAATTTTTTTTCTTATTTGTTTATTAACAATAAGTTCTTTTCACTGTACTTCAAGTTGTCACCTGATTGTTTCAGATCTGTGTATTGGCCCAAGATAGTGGTACTCCGCATTTGTCTTCCACCACTACTGTGTATGCAAGTGTGCAGAGAACCAGAATGCACCATTCTGGCAACAAAACAATTACACTGTGACCGTCAATGAGATCCAAGATCTTGGCACAACGATACTTACACTGTCAGCTTTCGATCAAGATATCCAGGTAAACAATAAATCAGTGTTTTGAAATGCTTAAACTTGGTATTCCTTCTCCTGCCTTTACTATTTTATGTTTTTATCTGTCATTATACCGACAAGTGCTAATTATTATTGGCTGGATGCAGATGAGAGTTGTAACTGTATATGAATAAAGAAGGAATATGGTAAAGAAGTGCTGATAGAGTAATGCATAGGCATTAGGATTGTTAACCTTTGATGACTCATTATTATTAATGTTTATATACTTTGTTTATGTAAATGGATTGAAATTATTTGCTTATGACACTCCGTTAGAGGACTGTTACAATCAAAATCAAATGCTCTTAACTGATGCCGTAGAAAGCAAGATCAACGAGTATTAAAAGGCAGCTATAAACCTGTTATTATATTTCTGTGTCTTGTTGTTTCAGGCACCATACAACACCTTGGTATTCCGTGCAGTCAATAGATTGGGCAACAACTTTGCAGCAGAATACATTGGAGTCACTGTCAACTCCGGAGAAATTTTCATCTGCAGATCTCTGATGTTCATCATAGACAATGTTCTCGTGGTATGTACTGTTATATTGGGTTTGTTGATTATGAAATAAAGGGTGTTTTTACCCATCTGTGATTCGGTACCTTTACATTTTGACATAACAAATATTTCCTTGAAATGGGTATTTTTCATTTAGAATTAACTGTAAAATCATTTGTTTTCATAAACCTCAATTGTTTGTGGATTTCCTGGTTGTGGCTTTTAAATGGGGACATTACTTTGTGGATATACAAAATTGCATAATAGCAGATTATACCATATTCATGGGGTTTGAATTTGTGCCTCTGTCCTACCTTAAAATCCTACTTTTATGATACATTATCCAGAAATAATCCTGATGTTTTATCTATTTTCACAGCTGGAAGTGGCTCTGCGAGATAACGACCCTGTTAAACCTCAGAATGTTGTCAGAAATGCATTCGTGACAGTGAACATAATCCGTAACCGGTTCAGTCCAACATTCAACAACCAATCTTGTGATGTTGCTTTGAACCAACTTACCAGCAACCAGTTCTTCCTAACCCAAGTTACTGCTACTGATGGTGACAGCTCCGTAAGTAAACTACTTGAATTGTTTACTGTACTGAGTTTAATGCTTTGGACACTTTGAAGCAGATAGGGTGAATTTCTAAAATAGTTACATGTATGGTGTACTGTAAATGCAACAAGTAATTATTTGAATTATTAAGTCTAGTCAAGTAACTGCCTCATTTCTGTTTTCTGTTTAGTTTTTGTTATATGAAGAAGTGCATTTGCAGTCTATAAAAATATCGTTCTAAATATGATTCACCCACTAGAACAATGTTCCACGAGAGAAAACATGTATTTGAGTAAAATAAATTTGTCCTCTTATAACAGGCACCAATAGGTAACTTGGTTACATTACTGTTCATTTATTGATGAAAGTTACATGACTGTTTTGATGAAAATATGCTTTGCAAAGAAATCATGGAAATGTTTTGAAAAGAATCAATGTTAAATAGAAAGATTTAATAACAGCTTTGAATTATTTTGCAGTCAACACCTTTTAGTCAGATCCATTATGTTATCAAAGCTTCTCTGTTCAGTGTTGATCAGTTAACGGGAGGAATCAACGTTGTTGGAGATCTGTCAACTGGACGTGAAAGTTTCAACGTAAGTGCTAACAATATTCTGGCATTATGATTACAAAACCTGTTTCATGCTTAATTTGGTTCTGTGCAAAGCATTAAAATGTTTAGTCTCTGGGGTCAGATGCAGGATTTCTAGTAAAGGACTGAACCCCCCTTTGTATCTCAAATTCAAAATGGCTGATTTACTAGGGTTTGTTACTCAGATTATTCATATTAATTATTCAATTTTAGTTGTATTTTGCAATGATTATTAAAAAATAAAGCAACTATCACTGTTTTTTGTTTGTTAAATAACCCTTTACTTCAAATATGTGTTTTTTATGTGTGTGCGACCAGTGTAAGTTAAGATCAGCCAGCACATCTGTGCCATCTGATCTGGATTTGCAGTGGTCACATCTCGGTCTGAAATACCCTAATAACCTAATAAATAAAAAAGGAAAGGGTTTAGATCCTGATCAGATTGCACAGCGCTACACTGCCCATGTGATAAAAGCGTGTCTATACGTAAAACAAGCAATATTATTTTTATGATGCTGTAAGAAAATCTCAACCTCGAGTATCCAAACCTATCAGAGTAAAACAAGTTAACATGTGGAAATCTTTTAACCCTTTCCTGCATATATACACATTTTTGCACATGTGCGACAAGTGTAGATCCAGATCAGCTGTCACATCTGTGCCGTCTGATCAGGATCTCGACTGGTCACATTTTGGTCAGAAATAACAAGGAAGTGAACAGTGCAGATCCTGATCAGACAGCATGGATGTGCCGGCTGATCTGGATCTACACTGTTCGCTCAAGCAATAAAGGCATGTCTGTAGAGGAGAGGCTTTAATCACTCCTGAATGAAGGAAAAAATCTGTGCTCGATCAACACTGTTCGCTCAAGCAAAAAAGGTATGTCTATAGAGGAAAGGGTTAAATCACTCCAAAATCTGTGCTAGATATCCTGGAGCAGCATGGAAACCTCTAGTTTTTTTTCATTATTCGCATGCATCCTTAAATTTTGAAAGTTTTACCATATCATTTTCATAATTTGAAATCTGCATTTACAGATTTGTGTGCAAGCACAAAATCTTGGTGGACCTGCCAGATATGGATACACGTTGTGTAGAGTGACTGTCAGACAGAACTTCCAAGCTCCATTCTTCCTCAACAACTAGTATTCTATGACCATTCTGGAGACATTCGCACTGGGTGATACAGTCCTCACAATCTCCGCAAGAGATAATGACCCAGTGGTAAGCATATTATCTTCAAACAAATACAGCAAAACTGACTATAGGAAACCAAATATTTGCTAAAAACTGTGTTACAGTCTAAACGATTTCACCACATAAAATGTAAGTATTATATGTATCTACAAAATTCGCTTCTTGGTCAGAAATAAGGTTTTGAATCTAAAACCAAACAGTGAAGATTCTGTTCTGACTTGGTGGATGTGCAGGCTGATCTGGATCTACACTAGTTGCCTTTGGGATATATCTGCAGACAGTGGAGTGACAAGTTAAGTCATTATATGCTTCTATCATTAACAGATGCAAGCACAAGCATATGACTTGGATACCCCACAATCATCTAGTTTTGAAGTGAACATCACAGTCTTTGTATTTGGAAAGAATAATCCGCCATTCTTCATCAATGCTCTGTATGTGAGAGACCTTGACGAGACAGCTGTAGTAGGATCTTTGGTGTACGAGACCTCAGCTAGGGATCTGGATACTCGGGTTTGTACTATGACAGGCTTTCATTATTTCTAGACTGTATAAAGAGAATTGGTTTTTGGCGAAGATCAGGGTATCTCAACCCGAGGGTAATGCTTTCCAGACGGAAACAAGGCTGTGCCGAGTTTCCGTCTGGAAAGCATCGCCCGAGGGTTGGGATATCTTGATCGTCTCCGAATATCAATGATTGATTATTTTTCTCACTTACTTCAAGATTCGAACAAATACAAAATTCTTTAAAATTCAAATAAAACACGAATTTTGGAGAACTATTTCTTTTGCATAACTTCTTGTAGCAACGGTAAATCAGCCAAGAATTCACAGTGCTGTCAAAGTTGAATACCCCTAACATGTACACCAATACTGTTACAAATTTAAGGAAGGAAAAGAATGGTTATAACATGCCATGGAAATCTGCAGCGGGTTCATCCGTTGATACAGGGCTTTTTTCCCTTCTTTAGTAGGGGCTGTTTATGGGCGCCTTCCCCTCAGAAAATTCCTTTAAAATCATGCAGTTTTCCCCAAAATGTAACTTTACATCAGGTTTTTTCATTCCCCTTGAGAGGAAAAATCATGCTATTTTCCCCAAAATTATAGGGCATGGGCCCCTTCCCCTGGCAGTGAAAAAAAGCCCTGTGATAACGGATCTTCATTATTTTAGGTTATCCATGATTTCGTCACATTTCATAATTCAAATAGATTGAATTGTACATACCAGTTGAAGTTGAAATATCCCGATTTAATGCAGATTATTTCCTAATTTATCTTCTGTTCATTTTCTCCATAGAGTCTGAGTCTGATGTTTAAAGACGCTCGCAACAGCGGTATAAGAAAAAAAAGCATTTACAGACTCCTACCTCGATAAACACTTCCAAGCTCAGCAACCCACTGTATCTTTTCCAACTGATTTTTAACAAAATCATGATAAAAAAAAATAAACCGCTTGCTCTGTTTGAAAAGTAAACATTTGTTTAATAACATCACATAATAAACTTAAATGACGTAGTTATTAGCATCATGAAGTAGTCTAAATCAATAATGAAGCGCTCAATTAATACTGTGCGCAATTATACAAAAGTTCGCGAGCACGCGGAGTTAAAGATAAGGCCATGCGAGATAAGGAAATCTCGCATGGCTAAAAGTAGAGATTTTTTTGTCTAGTAAGTGAGAAACCTGTATTCTAAATAAATCATAGAGAATGACCAGTCTGCACCAATAAATATGAACTTATTATACTGGACTCTAAAGTTTATCATGTATTTGTCTTTAAATGTAATAAATTGTTACCAGCTCATGTATTATGTTTGTATGAATAGACATAAAGCTTTATAAAGAACTTGCGAGAAGTGTACTATATTTTTATTGTGTATTTGTTGGCACAGTTGTTCATTAGAATGTTTTGATTTTACAGGCATCATTTAACACACTGAGGTATACCATTATCAGAGATGACAGCTCTCCAACATATTTCTCGATCAACTCTACCACAGGAAGTGTGTTCTTGGCAAGCCAAATCAATTTTGATACTCTAGCAGCATACAAGGTAGCCCAAAATACACTTTTTAATGAACCAACTTACGGTTGTGTTTGCAGGGGTTGTGTAGTGGGGAGGGGGGGCCAAAACATTTCCTTTCTTTATCTAAGAGTCTTGCATTGCCTTTTTATGCCCCCGAAGGGAGGCATATAGTAATCGGACCGTCCGTCCGTCATTCCGTCCGTCCGTCCGAAAAACAACTTCGAATATGGGTCATCGGGGTCCAAAAACTAGGTCACTGTTACTAAAAATAGAATTTTCTTGTTAACACTCGAGCGGTCACATTTTTGCTCCAATTGTCATGAAACTTGGTCAGGATGTCTGTCCCAGTAATTTCTCAAGCGAGGTCCAATATGGGTCATCTGGGTCCAAAAACTAGGTCACTGTTACTAAAAATAGAATTATCTTGTCTTGGCTGTTAATTTGTTATTTCTCATTGGATTTGAAAATAACTTGGCACAAATGTTCACCATGACAAGGCAGTGTGTCGAGTACAAAAATCATGTTGGTTGGTCAAAGGTCAAGGTCACTGTTACTAAAAATAGAATTTTCTTGTTAACACTCTAGCGGTCACATTTTTGCACCGATTATCATGAAACTTGGTCAGGATGTCAGTCCCAGTAATTTCTTGGATGAGTTTGAATATGGGTCATCTGGGTCCAAAAACTAGGTAACTGTTAAAAAAAATAGAATTATCTTGTCTTGGCTGTAAAATTGTTATTTCTCATTGGATTTCAAAATAACTTGGCACAAATGTTCAACATGACAAGGCGGTGTGCTGAGTACAATACCCATGCCTGTTGGTCCAAGGTCAAGGTCACTGTTACTAAAAATAGAATTTTCTTGTTAACACTCTAGCGGTCACATTTTTGCTCCGATTGTCTCCAAACATGGTCCTGACGTATGTCCCAGTAATTACTTGGTCGAGTTCCAATATGGGTCATCTGGGGTCAAAAACTAGGTCACTGTTACTAAAACTAGAAAAATCTTGTCTTGGCTGTAAAATTGTTATTTCTCATTGGATTTCAAAATAACTTGGCACAAATGTTCACCCAGACAAGGCAGTGTGTCGAGTATAATACCCATGCCTTTTGGTCCAAGGTCAAGGTCACTGTTACTAAAAATAGAATTTTTTTGTTAACACTCTAGCGGTCACATTTTTGCTCCGATTGTCACGAAACTTGGTCAGGACATATGTCTAAACAAATACATACGCGTGAAATAGGAAATCACATTGAACCAGTAAAAGTGGTATACCCTCCCCCCAATTCCCCAATTTCTCCTCGAATTTACATCAATTGCAAAATTGGTCCTGGTGGACCAATAATCGCGGAAATCCGCCAATCCGCGGAAAATTCACAGCCCTGAATCTACCGTAGGGCATATGATGGATCTTATTTTTTATGAGGCAGACATGATGCACAGGCAAAGCCATCTGCAAACAACTAGGGACTCTCATGATACACAACTTACATGTCTGTGGTCTGTAAGGAGTAGCGCTGAGTATTGTCAACAGCATAGCCTTTGTGTGCAGTCACGCTGGTTTATTGCACTTGTGAACACCAGAAACTGGTATTTTTACTCGAGGCTACGCCACTTGTACACATATCAGTTTCTGGAGTTCACCCTTGAAATTAAATACATATTTCACTGAAACAAACAAAATTAAAATCCTCAAGATTTTCCATTTTCCAGAAATGTACCTTATCTGTTTTACGAATTATAATAAGTTAGGAGTGCAAATTATTTATAATTTGATTAAATTTAAACTCATCAACTTCGATGCTTTTTAAGATTTCGTACAAAGAGCATTATTTAGACCTGGATAATCAAGCTGACGGATAGGATACGTAAAAATTACGTATCATTTCTTACATGCTTGTATAGGCAACAGAGTGATTTTTAGGGTTGTTCATCAAAATTTTAATGCTGTACATGTATAAATATATGTCAGGTGTATGCAAATTACTCTAAAGAATGTATAAAACATCATTTAAGAATAAATCTTATTAAAATATGGGTTGTTTCAAATTAGAAAAAGCAAGCTTTATTTTCAAACCTTTTTTAGTTTTAAATGTATATATTATATTATACAGTACATATGGCATGCATGCAATAAAAATTTTCTATCATCAATGTGTATTGAAATTGATTCCATGAAGTTTTTACAAGGTTTTAATTGTTAACCTCCATTTTTGTTAGAAATTTTTAATGCACTTTTGACCCACATTGATAAACCCAAAATTTTATTATGTAAGCAAGAAAAGTAATTAGATGGGTGTTCAGTTGAACGCTAGTGTCGCCCTCTGGTGCTATGTCCCAGTAATTACTTGGAACAGTTAAAATATGGGTCATCTGGAGTCAAAAACTAGGTCACTGTTACTAAAAATAGAAAAATCTTGCCTTGGCTGTAAAATTGTTATTTCTCATTGGATTTCAAAATAACTTGGCACAAATGTTTGTTATTTCTCATTGGATTTCAAAATAACTTGGCACAAATGTTAACTATGACAAGGCAGTGTTTAGAGTTAATACCCATGTATGTTGGTTCAAGGTCAAGGTCACTGTTACTAAAAACAGAATTTTCTTGTTAATGCTTTAGTGGTCTTATTTTTGCTCTGATTGTCCGATTGTAAAGAAACATGGTCAGGACATTAGTCCAAGTTAATTATTGGACCAGTTTGAATATGGGTCATCTTGGGTCAAAAACTAGGTCACTGTTACGCAAAATAGAAAAATCTTGTCTTGGATGTAAATTTGTTATATTTCATTGGATTTTAAAATAACTTGGCTGAAATGTTTACCATGACAAGGTGTTGAATCCCGTACAATACCCATGGCTGTTGGTCCAAGGTCAAGGTCACTGTTACTAAAAATAAAATTTTCTTGTCTGGGCTGTAACTTCCTAATGAATGGAGTGATTCCAAAATAACTTTACATAAATGTTTACCATGACAAGGGGTTGTGTTGCGTACAATACCCATGCTTGTAGGTCTAAGTTCAAGGTCACTGTTACTAAAATAGCATTTTCTTTTCCAAGCTGTTGTTTCTTATTGGATTTTAAAATAACTTGGTGTAAATGTTCACCATATGGAGATGTTGGGTCACATACAACACAACTTTGTTGTATTCAGGTGAGCGATAAAGGGCCATCATGGCCTTCTTGTTTCACTCTATTTTACCAAACCACACAACTCTTACAACCATTGAGCAGTTGTTGACAGGTGAGCGACCCTGTAGACCCTCTTGTTGCAAGGGTTATAGGCCCTTACTCTTTAACTTCCACAGGCATATTTTTACTACTTATGTATACCAATTTGATTTCAAAGCTGCAGTTTGGGGGCATATGTCAATTTCAAGTGACAGCTCTTGTTGTATTTGATTTCTCATACACAAGTATAAATGAAAATCTTTTTGTGTTAAAGATAAATGTATATTATTTTAAATAACAATGAAAAAGGTTATTGCTTGAAGTTAATGCGCTTTGTGGTCAGGAAAGACTTATAGAATCTGGGACTTTTTGTAGTGAAGATGTAAATTTCAAATAATAAATTATAATGACAGGTAAGCTTGCAAGTGAATGGTTATGGAGTTCAATCTCTACAACACCGCCATGTTGACTGCGAATCTGTTCCCACCAGTGATCAGCCTGTTGGAATTCACCGTCACTATCTTGGAGGACCAGACACTTGGGGGAAGAAATATCCTGTGTTACTGCAACCGACACGGATGGGAAAGCCACACATAATACGGCCTGATACAAGGCTGTTGCATCAACTTCTGGACCTACTTTGGTAACACAACACTGATGGTGTTGTTTTCTTCAGAAGATCATGTCAGACAACTTCCTTCAGACATCATTAAATTTTGTTGTAAGTTCTTAACTTCATACACATAGACTACACTCCATACATTTGTTTCATGTTGTGACAATGTTTACTAAACTTCATTGTTTTAATATTTTAAAGTTTATTGATATTAATATGAGTCATGCTAGGGAGCTGGTTCTTAATGGGGACATTTTTTTATCTAAAAATTATAACCAAGTTTTATGTATGCAGTTATGTTGCCCAGTCATTTGTAGTATCCTTAATAATTGGCAGGCTCCCAACAATGTTGCGACCTACTCCATATCTGCTAAATCGCTGAATTGCAACCTGTTCTATGCTGAACCCACCAACAGACAGATTTACCTGCGTACCAGCATCGTCAGTGTTTCTGTTACTCAATACAATGTAAGTGGAGCCTGTGTTTCTGCATTGGCAATTTTGAACAATATAAGACCATGTTAGTCCTGTTAACATGAAAGCATGTTAGTCCTGTTAACATGAAAGATTGGTAAATTGGTAAGTGTTTTCAAGGCTGATGTAATGCATGTTTACATATATATGCATACATATCTGTTTTCTAAGCATCTAAGGTAATTAAACATTACTTAAAATCAATCATATAATGCCCCAACTATTTTCTGTTTTCTTAAACTGGAAATAAAATTCTAATCTGTTATATTATCATTAAAGGAAGTGTTTACACTACTATACTTACAGGTATCACTGGTTGCCAGGGACAACACTTCCCCTTTCCGATCAGCAGATGCCTTGTTGATAGTAAACATCCATAGGAAACAGGCTCCTCCAGTGTTCCAGAGTGAACCATACACAACCACCATCAACTGGAACTTGGGCAATAGCACCAGTATTTAAAGGGTCACAGCCACAGATGCTGATATCCAGGTTTCTGATTAGTTTTCATAGCAAGTTTTAGGGTCATCTTAAGTAAGAAATATTATCAATGTTTAAATATTCTGTTTGGGAGTGCTGTTGAAAAGTGCAAAGATTTCATGCAGTGCTGGGCACAAGTACACTGCAGCTTCGTTATATCGCGCTTGGTCAATGAATCCCAATTTTTTGTACATTTACAATGTATATGTTTGTTCGTTGTTGGCGGGTGGTAAAAAAGATCAAATGATTAAATCAACGTTGGCGACAAATTCACGAAAAGCACGCTTTTTTCGTGTCGTATTACATCATTTTCGCCGAAGGCTGTTTATTACATTTTGAATCTTGTGATTTAAAAGGCGATGTACACGTTCACCAACAGATACAATTTAACATTAAACGTATGAAAATAAATCAAAGGTTTATTATCAGTTCTGTTGCTTTTGATTTGACATGGAACCCCAATTGTGACGAACAATAGGTGCGAAAAACACCAAGCTGATATGGTTCTGGCAGAATTTCGTTCACGAGACAAACCGCAAATTAGCGACAATTAATGCAACTTGCTTACCATAATAGACATTGAGCAGGAAACATCAAAACAGTTTATTGATTTGACATTACCTGCTCATGGACATATCAAGCTGGTAAACAACGGACGATGACCAACTGACATCGCCGACCAAGACCGACCAACAGATTGTCGATCAGTTGAAAGTACCGAAAACAATAATACGGTACCGTTGGAATTATATGAGGTCCGTGATATAATGGAGTTGCAGTGTAACATATGGAATTTGGATATTATTGGTGTGAACTGGTTTTCTTTCACTGGCATATTCTTTTGTAATTCTAACAATTCAAAAGCATTCTGCTACACGAGGTTTTGATTGACTGGCATATGAATGTTTAGGTTAATGAAGTTTAAATCACAGTTCTGATCATTGTCAGAAATGGACACCTTAGAATTTGAAGGTTATGCTTTAAGACTGATATTTGTTTTCAGCGTGTTTTTTTCTTTAACTACCTCCGCAAAACAGTACCATTCCCAAAGCTGACCTGAGTCTTCCCAATTTAAAGTACCGGACTTTCCCAATCCCCAAAGCTAATGTTTCCGACAACAAACAGTGCCGTTTCCCAATTGACAAAAGAGTTTTTTTTGCAAGAAATGTTGTTCCGCGTAAACAAACCGTACAGTTCAAAGGGGAGTAACTCTTATCAACGCTCCGGTTAGACTCTTACTCAGTTGTTATCATTAAATAAAATACAGACATGTGACGTCATTGATCCGGTCCGCGTTTTATACACGTCATTTTTTCAAACTGGTTAACGGTCAATAGTTGCAAGTTGACTGATTCTTACGTATAAAATTGAAGCGCAATGACCAGTCTCCAGAAACTGAAAGTAGTTAACAAACTTCACAACAAAGTTTAGAATGAGCGATTATTCAAAGGAAACCGTTAAATACGAACACTGGCACTCTTTTGTTGCGAGATTTTGGGTATATATCCACTGATCCCATGCCATTGGCGACGAGTCCGAGTCTGAGCGATTTGAACCAATGAATGTAGGTACCGGTATCGAGCAACCTCCCGTACTTTCCCCTGTACATCGGACTGAAACTAAACTTGAATCCAACCTTCCGACATATTTGGAAACCAAACTGAGTCCCACTCAGAAACTATCCTTGAGCTAGATATAGCACAAAGACACATCGCCTCAACCTGACACTGAATCCAGCCCTCACTCCTTCCATTATAATTTCAAAGGCAGATTCATCAGATTCATTTTTTCACATTAATTGCAACCTCAAAGAAACTTTTCCTGCCAATGGAAATTATTTTTCCATAGACAGGCAGTCATTATACCCCCACAAACGAAGTTTGAGGGGGTATATAGGAGTGAGCTTGTCGGTCGGTCGGTCGGTCTGTCGGTCGGTCTGTCGGTCGGTCGGTCGGTCGGATTCTTCGTTTCCGGATGATAACTCATGAAGGGCTTGACAGATTTAAATAATTTTTGGTACACACGTGTAACATCATAAGATACAGGTCAAGTTCGATTTTGGAGCTGGTGGGGCCAGTGTCAAGGTCACTGTTACTAAAAATAGAAAAATGGTTTCCGGATGATAACTCATGAAACACTTCACAGATTTAATCCTTGTTTGGTAAATAGATGTAACATCACAAGATACAGGTCAAGTTCGACTTTGGGGCTGGTGGGGTCAATGTCAAGGTCAGTATTACTAAAAATAGAAAAATGGTTTCTGGATGATAACTCATGAAACACTTCACAGATTAAATACTTTTTTGGTATATAGATGTAATATCAGAAGATACAGGTCGAGCTCGACTTTGGGGCCTGTGGGGTCAATGTCAAGGTCACTGTAACTTAAAAAAGAAAATTTGTTTCTGGACTGTAACTCATGAAATACTTCATAGATTTAATTATTTTTTGGGTCGCAGATGTAACATAACAAGATATAGGTTAGGTTTGACTTTGGGGCCTGTGGGTTCAAGGTCAAGGTCACTGTTATTTAAACTTCAAAACTTTGTTTCCACTCAGTAACTAAAGCTTGGAATGAGATTCTTAAATGAAATTTGGTGTGTTGGTGGTTTTTGTGAAGATGACTTTTGGGATTCAAAGTAAGGCCTGTGGGGTCAAGGTCACTGTTACTAAAAATAGAAAAAAAACTGTATGCTCAATAACTTTGGTTCAGAATGAGGTATTGTGATGAAAATTGCTATATAGGTAGTGTCTGTGAAGACGAAACTTTGTATTGAAATTGGGCCTGATGGGGTCAAGGTCACTGTTCACTGTTACTAAAAATAGAAAAAATGTTTCTGGATGATTTCTCATGAAAAGCTTCACATATATAAACAATTTTTGGCACACAGTTGTTAAAAGTTAGGTAAAGGTCACTAAAGGTTACTAACATACTCAAACCATTTCTGCTCAATAACTTTAGAAGGAATGAGATATTGTGATGAAACGTGCTGTATATGTGGCTACTGAGAAGACGACACTTTGGATTGAAAGTGGGGCACATTATGCCTTTGATACGAAGCATTCCCAGTTCAATTATCAAGCACACATGTGGGGGTATTTAATCACTTTCAGTGATAATTCTAGTTGGATTGGCAGTAACTTAGTTCTGGCATAACAGTTACATCACTTAAGGGTTTCCTGTTTAAAAAACCAGACCTTATGATGCTTGGTGAAGCTGAATAAAATCCCTAGTGTTTATTTACATGAATTAAGAAAAAATCCCAATTTGGCTGATTTTGCGTCTGATTTTTTTCCCAATTTCAAGATTTTACGATGCGAAAATTTCCCAATTGTAGGGGAAGGGGAACCTTTCCCGTTTGGGGAAAAAAACGCTGGTTTTTCAGGCTTAGTTTAACAGTCGGGAGTATGACAATTCGGAGATGATTCTACATCAACATTCTTCAGTATCAGACCTGTAAAGAGAATAGTTCCCTCAGAGCTTCTATCTCCTCCGATGCCACATCGGTCCACTATGTACGCCTCTTTATAAGTTTTTTTCATGAATTTGCTACTGTAGTATGGAATATTCACAAAAGTTGCTATGGTTTGTAAGACATGTTAAAGAAAGTCAGTGATCACTAAATCAATAATGATAAATTTATACATATGCAGCTTCGATTAAATGTGTAATGAATGATATCAAGCTTATAAATGACGGAGTTTGCATCATATTATCAGTTCATTTTGCTTGAAGATATTTAATAATGTATTGTTTACAATTCTGTAAATGTTTATTTTTGAAAAGGTTAATTTCTCTATTCAGGTAAGAGTACAATTACAAGATGGAAGAAACCATCGACTGTTGGACATCTTTGTGGAAGTAGTGTATGTCAAATGCAATCGGTTTCCACCAGTGTTGATTCCGTAGCAGTACAGCTCAACAATCCTCGACACACAGGAAGTCAGAGTACCCATTCTGTACATCACTGCAACTGACCAGGACTCTCTTGTAAGTAATATAAGTATCATTCACGTGTGTTGGGTAAAGATCGCATGATCCAGCCCGAGTGAAATATGCACAAGGGCGGTAACGAGGCTCTGCCGAGTTACTGCCTAAGTGCATATTTCACAAGGGCTGGATCACGCAATCTTAACCCAACATAAGTGAATGATACTTTTTCTTGCATACCATATTTATTTTGCGCATTTTGGGGTATTTCTCTGTAAATTTTTCTTTGCACTACTTTTTTATAGTAGCGGAATGATATACGAGACATTCCATCGTTCATTCATAAATGCGTAAAACGTTGTGACGTCATATAAGGCGCGTGACTCATTCTACATGGGGGGTGTAGAATCAAAATTTCCTACACGGGTGAAAACACCGGATGACCTGATCTGGTATGCAAAAATGGTTTATGTTGACTTTACTCAGTTAACCCTTTACTCCATGTAATATGGCTGTTATCCCTATCTGTTTCATCTGATCAGGATCTACACTTTTTCTTTATAGATTCATGGGGTTATTTCTGACCTCAAGAGGTTACTATTATAGATTGTAGTTCCTTATCCATTTCCATTGTAGCATTACTGGTTTGATTTATCAGTGGGATAACGAGACTTTTCAGATAGCTAACATTTCCGGTTTATTTATATCCTCATGTTAATGAGGCCTTCCTGTCCAGATCTACAACTGGGAGATTTAGTTCTCATCGGTTTCTACAGTTTTGAAGGGCAGAAACTTTTAAATTTAAATAGAAATCTCGGCTGTCTGATGCATTAAGCTCTCTGCTTACATGAAGTTTCCGAATTACAGCTCCCAACATAAGAAAATGATCACAATGTTAAAACTGTTGTGTTTCAGGCTCCACACAATGGTGTTTGCTATGAGATCAGAGGTGATCGGATTAACATTGCGTATTTCTTATGATTGACAGTGTATCTGGAGATGTGATGTTGAAGAAATCGGTTTACACTACCAACGTTACTAACCTTATTGACTTTGCTGTGAGTAAACTACAGGTTTACAGATTGTTAGAACAGAACTTCTAAGTTTAAGCTTTTTATGCCCCCGCCATGAAATGGCGACGGGCATTAAGAGTTGCTCCTGTCCGTCCGTCCGTCCGTCCGTCAGATATTCTCGTGAACGCAACTCCTCCTAAACTACTGGTGGGAATTTAATGAAACTTTACCACAATGCTTGGCTTGATATGTAGTTGTGCATGAAGGTGGGGTTGCGCTCTTACATGTTCCGTTCAGAAGTTATGGCCCTTTGATACTTCCATTTACATTAGTTTTAATAGGAATATATCTTGTGAACGCAACTTCTCCTAAACTACTGGTGGGAATTTAATGAAACTTTACCACAATGCTTGGCTTGATATGTAGTTGTGCATGAAGGTGGGGTTTCGCTCTTACATGTTCCGTTCAGAAGTTATGGCCCTTTGATACTTCCATTTACATTAGTTTTAATAGGAATATATCTTGTGAACGCAACTTCTCCTAAACTACTGGTGGGAATTTAATGAAACTTTACCACAATGCTTGGCTTGATATGTAGTTGTGCTTGAAGGTGGGGTTTCGCTCTTACATGTTCCGTTCAGAAGTTATGGCCCTTTGATACTTCCATTTACATTAGTTTTAATAGGAATATATCTCGTGAACGCAACTCCTCCTACACTACTGGTGGGAATTTAATGAAACTTTACCACAATGCTTGGCTTGATATGTAGTTGTGCATGAAGGTGGGGTTTCGCTCTTACATGTTCCGTTCAGAAGTTATTGCCCTTTGATACTTCCATTTACATTAGTTTTAATAGGAATATATCTTGTGAACGCAACTCCTCCTACACTACTGGTGGGAATTTAATGAAACTTTACCACAATGCTTGGCCTGATATGTTGTTGTGCATAAAGGTGGGGTTTTGCTCTTACATGTTCTGTTCAAAAGTTATGGCCCTTTGATAATTTCATTTACATTAGTTTTATTCTTATATTTTGTGTTAAGCAAAATATGCAGTTTGCCCATAACTTTAAATCTACTTGAGATATTGCCTTGAAACTTGAAATATATTTTCACCATCAAAATCTACATCATAACCAACAAGACCCATAACCCTGCTTCCAATATTTTTTCAAATTATGCCCCTTCTTCACTTACATTTTGTGTTAAGCAAAATATACACTTGGCCCTTAACTTTGTTATGAATGGAGGGATTTCAAAATAACTTAGCACAAATGTTCACCAAGACAAGGTGGTGTGTCGCATACAACACCCATGCCTGTAGGTCCACGGTCAAGGTCACTGTTACTAAAAATAGAAATTTCTTGCAAAATTGTGTCGGCTCTGTAACTTTGTTATTTGTTATTGGATTTTTAAATAACTTGGTTTAATTGATCACCATATTAAGACTGTGTGTCACATACATTCCCAAGCCTGTAGGTCCAAGGTCAAAGTCAATGTTACTAAAAATAGAATTTTCTTCTCCAGGCTGTAACTTTGTTATGAATGGAGGGATTTCAAAATAACTTGGCACAAATGTTCACCATGACAGGGTGGTGTGTCCGCACAAAACCCATGCCTGTAGATCGAAGGTCAAGGTCACTGTTACTAAAAGTAGAATTTTCTTGTAATAGGAATATATCTCGTGAACACAACTTGTCCTACACTACTGCTGGGAGCTTTATGAAAAACCCATAGCGGGGGCATCCGTGTCCTTTGGACACATTTCTAGTTTAATGATTATACTTTAAGTGTACATAGTTGTGAAACACCTTAAGTGGTTTTAATGAAAAGTTAAAATCAGCATTTGTTTTACCTTTAAATCTAACTAACATTTGATTACACAATAACAAAACTTAAAATTTTCCTCAATAAACTTCAACTTGCTTGTGTTTCTTGCAGTATTAAGTGTTTGACTGCTATAGACTGGCTGCAAACTCTGTAGAACCAGGTTCTACAGTGGTCACAGTTACAAGCATTTGGTTGCAGCGGTGAATCAGTTTCATTTACTTAAGATTTGGTTACAGTTACAAGCGTTTGGCTGCAGCAGTGTATCGGTTTTCATTCACTTAAGATTCGGTTACAGTTACAAGGGTTTGGCTGCAGCAGTGCATCAGTTTTCATTCACATAAGATTCAATTACAGTTACAAGCATTTGGCTGCAGCAGTGTATCAGTTTTCATTCACGTAAAATTCAATTACAGTTACAAGCCTTTGGCTGCAGCAGTTTATCGTTTTCATTCACTTACGATTGGCACAATCGCCAATACAAAATACATTAATTTCTCACTTAATCCTACATCTTATATTACATAGATGTTTGACGATTTTCCAATGTCCTCTTTCATTTGGAAGGTTATGCCTCTAGGGACACCCGAATCTTTTAACACGCTTTTGTCCGACATATTCATTCAAGTAACAAGGAACAGTTTTGTCACACAGTTTATCAACACACCATATAATGTACAGGAAACCCATCAGGCTCTGACAACCGTATTCCAGACTTCAGCTATTGATAGGGACACCATTGTAAGTGTTTTCTAAATATTCATTTCTAATGTTTTCTTTTTGGTAAAAAAGACTGTATCCTGGTAAACTATCTATCCTGGTATAGACTTTATACTGGCCCCTAGATCATAAACTGGAGACCAGTCTCAAATCTCAAGCAATGGAAACTGTTTAGTTTCAAATTAAGCTTAAGATTTGTTTAATTGTTTTTATGTAAATATTAAAAATTAATATGTGTTAATGAGTAAAATAAAATATATAATTCTTTTAAATTATTCAAATGCAGAATTTTATTCCATTCTGCTAAACCTCTATGTGCCTTTATGGCAAGGGCAAACAGCGTAGACCCAGATAAGCTGGCACATTTATGTTGTTTGATCAGGATTTATACTGTTTGCTTTTTGATTTGTTAGTTTATTTCTGACAAAAACAAAACAAACAGTGTAGATCCTGATCAGACAGATGTGATGTGCCAGCTGATCTGGATCTACAATGTTTACATATGTGAAAAAAAACTTACATACAGAGAAGTAGGTTTTAATTCATTCCTTACAGGATCCATTTAACAGAGCGTGATATGACATGATTGGTGATGACTCTGCACCCTTGTACTTGTTCGTCAACGACACAACAGGTTTAATTACTTTAAAGGCAAACACAAACCTTTACAGTGATACCACCACATTGTTTGTGGTATGTAGTCTTTCTTCTTATGTGTATTTTGATTTATTGCATTAATGCTAATGTGGTGTGATCACACATTTTTGTAACTAAGTCTTGTTCTCAGTATTAAAACACATTATATCATTGCAAGCATGCTTATACAATTATTACAGAAATACTTTGCTCTTATTTTCTCAATTGCTGAGAATTCAGTATATGTAAAAAAAATGATTTCTAAATAAAAAATCTGTTAAAACAATCATAATCTATCTTGGGATGAAAAAATCTATTAGTTATCTTATTTCATCGAGAATTTTGACCCTTGGTGAATGTATTTGTATGTAAACTTGATGCAGTTTAAATGTTCCTATTGCAGGCTTGTATTCACGCATAGTGGTTTCCCTGGTCGCTAGGCAACAGTCACCGTCAGAATTAGTGTGCTTGGTTATCTGTTCTCACCAGTTTTCAACCTCTGGCAATGTACAGACAACTATCTATCAGACAGTTCCTGTAGGAACATTCATCTATGACCTTGATGCATATGATAACGACAGACAGGTACGTTACAACAAGTCGGAGTTTCCTGTTTGCAGACGCTGCGTAATTATTGAAAGAAGAAAATGTTAATCTTTAAAAACCACAATGGTATCATAATTATATTTAATAAAAAGGAACTTTGCTTCACTAATTGTGAGACTACAGTTTGACTCGTGATCAAAACTTTTCAGTTTTAATTTACATTGTTAAGAACTTGTTGAATGGTTCCTGGCTCTCTTTATAGCAATTTGAGAACCAATCATTTTGTATTGAAGTACTGAGCTCTTCAGGGCTTAAGTAAGAAGGTTGATTTGAACTGTCTGTGTGAAGAAACAACAAAATTTTGATCATATAAATGTACCCAGAATTGTTTTTGGTATATCTCTTTACTATGTACGCATTTTATGCATAGGGGACATGTGTAGATCCAGATCAGCCAGCACATTTATGCCTTCTGATCAGGATCTGCACTGGATGCATTTTGGTCAGAAATAACCTATTATATAAAAATGCCAACAGTGCAGATCCTGATCAGATGGCTCGGATATGCCAGCTGATCTAGATCTACACTGTTCACCCATAAAAGGATATATATTGAGGAATAGTTGAATATTATTGAAACACTAGATTTTTTACATTGAAAACTGATCGAGGTTTGGAACTGATAGGTTTTGATTTTTGCAGGCACCAGAGAATACTGTGAAGTACTACATTCAGAGCAGCTTACTGTTTCCTGATCAATTCAACCTCTGGTGTGATCACACTTCTGCAGTCAGTGCACAAAGCAAACCAGTACTTCTACCAGGTATCTGAATACAATAAGATATATGTGTTTTTATGTACAATGTCCCAATATTTTCTGTTGTCTTAAACTGGAAATACGCACTACTAGTGATCTGTTCAGAAAATCCAGTGTTTTTGATCTGGATCTGCACTGGATGATCAAAAACATTATCACATCAATGATGTTTTGATGTTAAAAACGAAACAGTTTTTATTATATACCGGAATCGAACACTGTTACATCATCAGAATATTAGATGTCATGGTCAAATACAAAACTGCTTAGTGATATGCACCATCATTCAGCATTACAAAAAATCATTTTCAAATTATTTTACTTCCACAGCTAGCTCTATCTGTGAGGGTCAGAGTACACAAAATTTGCAAATTGTTGATCAGTATTTAACCCTTTCCTCCATATATACACATTTATATGCATTTTTACCCAAGTGCAACCGGTGTAGATCCAGATCAGCCGGCACCTCAGTGCCATCTGATCAGGATCTGCACTGGTCACATTTTGGTCAGAAATAACTAGGGATGGGAACGGATACCTAAATCACTATTCGGATAACCGTATCCGGTATCCGGATAATATCCGAATAACCGTATCATTCTATCGACCACAGAAAATTTTGCTGATTTAATATTTTAAATTTAAAAAGCACAAACGTTACACTATATCGCGATCGTTTGAGTCCTCGACCAACCTACCGGGTATATCACGGAAACAAAATATAAGTGAAAATTCGGACCCAACGACTTAACTTTTTAAGTCAATAACGAGTTGAAAAAAAATTAGCTTCCGCGAAAAAGTACATACAAGAAAAGGTTCGATAAAATTGGAGTTTTATTTCACATGGACGCTTGCAAGCGCATACATAATATTTTGTAAACGAAAAATACGCATATAGTCATATGCACTCATATGCAAGGCGATTCATTTTACGAAAATTGGCCTACACAGCAGTGGAACATGTAAAAACACAGAGTTTACAATAACTACATGAACAAATGCCGTGTAACCAATTTATAGATAAATCACATGTATCGGGTTAAAAATACATGTAAAAGTTATGGTAATTGCATCATCTAATATTTTTGAATGTCGGCGACTAACGTTAAATGATTTTTTCCTTTCAAGTCTTTAATGCGGTCATGTCAAAATAACAAACTGTCAATATTTAATTTGCACAAAATTCTGTTGCAATAAATTGTCAATAATCTGAGGTTTGTTCACGTTAACGAAAATAATCAAGTTGTTGCAACCTGACAGGTGTCATTTAACACGCTCTGTTCAAGGTACAGCAATGAACAAAACAAAAGATCACGGTCTGGAATACAGATCTTCCGGTCTCCCAATTAACCATTATACAAACAATTAACACCTCTTTGTCAACCCTGCTGAGACATCCTGGTCGAGTTACGCCTGGGGAAAACCATGTCAGTATCGAGATTAGTGCAAGCAGTGTAGCGAGTTTTAGAAAGATTTACCAGTTTAAGTTATTTTTTACAAACCTTGAACAAAATATTGAAACTAAATTCGTAAGAATTTGAGGGTATTCGGATACGAGAATGGTATCCGGATACGATCTTACTATTCGGATATTCGGTTATCCGGATAACCATTCCCATCCCTAGAAATAACCTAACGAATCCAAAAGCAAACAGTGCAGATCCTGATCAAGCACATATGTTCCAGCTGATCAGGAGTCTCCAATCTCAGGCATCTGATTGGCTGCAATGGCCAACCATTTAATATTGACACATGTTGATACAAAACTGAGGAGTCATTTAGAGGCAGAGAGAAAGAGGGTACAGGGTCAGGGGTGTTAGGGCAGGCTACCCCCCTCCCCCCAAAAAACAATCCAATGTTCGTTTTTAGCTCAACTCGTGTCCCGCTTTGGTTAAAGTTTGCGTGCAACCTACCTATATCTTAAAAACTACTATAGCTACAGCTTTGAAACTTGGCACACTTGTTTATCATCATGTCCCGAGTGTGTTTGCCAAGAACCATAACTCTAACTTTCATTTTTATCAAATTATGGCCCTTTTTCGACTTAGAATTTCAGGTTAAAGTTTGTGTGCAAGCTACTGTACAAACTCATAACTTCAATACTACTAATACTACAGCTTTGAAACTTGGCACACTTGTTCATCATCATGTCCCAAGTATGTATGCTAAGAACCATAACTCTAACTTTCATTTTGATCAAATTATGGCCCTTTTTGGACTTAGAATCTAAGGTTTTTTTTGCATGCAAGCTACTGTACAAACTCATAACTTCAATACTACTAATACTACAGCTTTGAAACTTGGCACACTTGTTCATCATCATGTCCCGAGTATGTATGCCAAGAACCATAACTCTAACTTTCATTTTAATCAAATTATGGCCCTTTTTCGACTTAGAATTTCAGGTTAAAGTTTGCATGCAAGCTAGTGTACAAACCCGTAACTTCCATACTACTTATACTACAGCTTTGAAACATTCAACACTTGTTCATTATCATATCCCGAGTGTGTATGCCAAGAACCATAACTCTAACTTCCATTTTGTTCAAGTTATGGCCCTTTTTCGACTTGGAATTTTAGGTTAAAGTTTGGGTGCATGCTAGTAACTTTCATAGTTCTTGTACTATAGCTTTGAAACTTAAGACACTTGTTCACCATCATGACCCTGACTATCTGTGCCAAGAACCATAACTCTTTCATTGATTTTGATCAAATTATGGCCCTTTTTGTGTCGCCTGCGATAGCAGGTAGACACATAGGGATGCTAGTATTGTCCAGCGGCGGCGTCTTCGTCGTCGTCGTCGGTGCCGTCGTCCGGTAGTCCCACAACTTTAACCTGAAAGTTAATGTTGCCTATAACTTTGAAAGTACTTCACCTATTAACTTCATACTTGGAATATATCATCAGCATGAACAATGCCATCTGTGACGACAAGAATGATAACTCCAGTTTCAATATTTTTTTAGTTATGCCCCTTTTAAATGGATCTTTAACCTGAAACTTAATGTTGCCAATAACTTTGAAAGTACTTGTCCTATTCACTTGGTACTTGGAATATATCATCAGCATGAACAATGTCATCTGTGACGACAAGAATGATAACTCCAGTTTCAAAATTTTTTGAGTTATGCCCCTTTCAAATGCAACTTTAACCTGAAATTTAATGTTGCCTATTACTTTGAAAGTACTTGTCCTATTCACTTCGTACTTGGAATATATCAACAGCACTAACAATGCCATCTGTGACGACAAGAATGATAACTCCAGTTTCAAAATTTTTTTTAGTTATGCCCCTTTCAAATGCAACTTTAACATGAAACTTAATGTTGACTTTAACTTTGAAAGTACTTGTCCTATTCACTTCATACTTAGAATATATCATCAGCATGAACAATGCCATCTGTGACGACAAGAATGATAACTCCAGTTTCAATATTTTTTTAGTTATGCCCCTTTCAAATGCAACTTAAACCTGAAACTTAATGTTGCCTATAACTTTGAAAGTACTTGTCCTATTCACTTCATACTTGGAATATATTATCAGCATGAACAATGCCATCTGTGTCGACAAGAATGATAACTCCAGTTTCAATATTTTATGAGTTATGTCCCTTTCAAATGCAATTTTAACATGAAACTTAGTGTTGCCTGTAAAATGGAAAGTACTTGTTCAATTAATTCACTTAATACTTTGAATAACTCATCTGCATTTACAAACCAATTTTTGGAGATGATAACTCGGGTTTCACCATTATTTTACTTATTCCCCTTTTAAATGCAATTTAGATGACACATGTGTTCTGTGGTGTAGTACTGAAATCAACTTAAATAAAATATTTTTATTATATATGATTATACATAGGCCCACATTTCAACTTTTTCCATGCAGGCGACACATGTGTTCTGCGGAACACAACATTCTAGTTTGACTTAGAATTTATGGTTAAAGCTTGCGTGCAAGCTAGTTGCTTTCATACTTCTTGTACTATAGCTTTGAAACTAAAGACACTTTGAAAACCTGGTTTCGTCGCATTGGGGCGCATCTTGTTGAGTTATGCTTCTTTCAAATGCAACTATAACATAAAACTTAATGTTGACTTAAACTTTGTAGTACATGTCCTAATCACTTCATATTCAAAATATATCATCTTCATGGACAATGTCATCGCTAATAACAACAAGAATGATAACTCCTGTTTGACTATTTTATGAATTATATCCCTTTCACCTGAAACTTAAACATGATACTTAATGTTGTCTAAAACTTTGAAAGTACTTGTCCTATTCACTTAATACTTGAAATATATCATCTTCATGAACAACAACAAGAATCATAACTCTTGTTGACTATTTTTTGAGTTAAGCCCCTTTCAAATGCAACTTGAACATGAAACTTAATGTTGCCAGTGTTTTTTTTCACTTTTTGGGGGAAGGGGGTCGCAGCCCTTTGGAGGGGGAAAATTGCGACACGACAAAGGAAAGGGGGAATATTTGGAAGATACAAACACAACAAAACAAAATATTCATTGATCTTTTGCTTTTTGCTTTGCTAACACTGTAGTACTACCAAGTAAATCTAGCCTCATATTTCCCAGAGTTGAATTTTCTTGCATCAGAAAAAAATTCAGATTTATCATCTTCACTATCATTTTCACTATCATGCTATTACACATTACCGGAACAAATTGAATAGTCCATAACAGACTCCTGCAAAGGGGGAATTTTTTATTGGACATGGGGAAAAATATATACTATTTTGAGGGGGGAATTGGTCCCAATTTCTCCGAATATTTGTCATAAAAAAAACACTGGTTGCCTATAACTTCCTATTCACTTAATACTCAGGAATGTATCATCTTGAGCAATTCTTGTCTGGAGCGTAACTTTGTCACCATAGGTTCAAATAACTCCAAACTTGGTATGCATGTTTCTGGCAATGACTCAAAGTGATTTGCACAAGAAGCGTAACTCTACCTTGTTCCATTTTTAGCTCACCTGTCACGAAGTGACAAGGTGAGTTTTTGTGACCGCCTGATGTCCGTCGTGCGTCGTCAACAATTGCTTCAATCGACTTCTTCTCTGAAACGGCTTGGCCAATTTTGATGAAACTTCACAGGAATAATGCTTAGATGATGCCCTTTCAAAATTGTTCAAAAAATGGAATTCCAAGCAGAACTCTTGTTTGCCATGGCAACCGAAAGGAAAAACTTTAAAAATCTTCTTGTCTGAAACCACAAGGCCTAGAGCTTAGATATTTGGCATTTAGCATCCTCTAGTGGAACTCTACAAAGTTTGTTCAAATTATTTCCCTGGGGGTCAAAATTGGCCCCGCCCCAGGGGTCACTTCATTTTGCATAGACTGATATAGGAAAAACTTCAAAAATCTTCTTGTCTGAAACCACAAGCCTAGAGCTTAGATATTTGGCATTTAGCATCCTCAAGTGGAACTCTACAAAGATTGTTCAAATGATTTCCCTGGGGTCAAAATTGGCCCCACCCCAGGGGTCACTTCATTTTGCAAAGACTTATATAGGAAAAACTTTAAAAATCTTCTTGTCTGAAACCACAAGGCCTAGAGCTTAGATATTTGGCATTTAGCACCCTCTAGTGGAACTCTACAAAGATTGTTCAAATTATTTTCCTGGGGTCAAAATTGGCCCCGCCCCAGGGGTCACTTCATTTTGCATAGACTTATATAGGAAAAACTTTAAAAATCTTCTTGTCTGAAACCACAAGGCCTAGAGCTTAGATATTTGGCATTTAGCATCCTCAAGTGAAACTCTACAAAGATTGTTCAAATTATTTCCCAGGGGTCTAAATTGGCCCCGCCCCAGGGGTCACTTCATTTTATATAGACTTGTATAGGAAAAACTTTAAAAATCTTCTTGTCTGAAACCACAAGGCCTAGAGCTTTGATATTTGGCATTTAGCATCCGTTAGTAGAACTCTACAAAGATTGTTCAAATTATTTCCCTGGGGTCAAAATTGGCCCCACCCCAGGGGTCACTTCATTTTGCATAGACCTATATAGGTTAAACTTTAAAAATCTTCTTGTCTGAAACCACAAGGCCTAGAGCTTAGATATTTGGCATTTAGCACCCTCTAGTGGAACTCTACAAAGATTATTCAAATGATTTCCCTGGGGTCAAAATTGGCCCCGCCCCAGGGGTCACTTCATTTTATATAGACTTATATAGGAAAAACTTTAAAAATCTTCTTGTCTGAAACCACAAGGCCTAGAGCTTAGATATTTGGCATTTAGCATCCTCTATTGGAACTCTACAAAGATTGTTCAAATTATTGTCCTGGGGTCAAAATTGGCCCGCCCCAGGGGTCACTTCATTTTACATAGACTTGTATAGGAAAAACTTAAAAAATCTTCTTGTCTGAAACCACAAGCTGAGAGTACTTTTTTACTCAGGTGAGCGATATAGGGCCATCATGGCCCTCTTGTTGAGTTATTCCCCTTTGATTGATTTTTATAGAGCATTTCTTGAGTATAACTTTGTCACCATAGGTTCAAATGACTCCAAACTTGGTATGCATGTTTCTTGCAATGACTCAAAGTGCAGTGCACAAGAACTGTAACTCTACCACTTTTGAATTAAACCCCTTAGATTTTTATAAGGTTATTTTATATGTGAATTTTGTGCAAATGCATTGCTTATAACTGTACAAGAAAAAAAACCAAAACATTTTTATGTAAATTAACAAAAATTTCGTCAGTTGACACATCAGACTTGCCGAGTTCTAGTTGATTTAACTTTTGCCCTATTTCACTTAGAAATTAGAAGTTTAGAAATTATGGTGAAAGTTTGAATGCTGGTTCCTTACACTATACTCTTAAAGGAATACGTTCGGCTGGTTATACCATTTGTTTGAATGATCACAAATATTTTGAATAATACAATTTTCGTAATCAATCGATGACGACGAATATGATAATTGTAAAACTTATTTTCAATTACACTGATAATCGTTTTTTCGAGCGTAGCATGAGAGCGGCCATTTTTGACATCTCGATGTCTCGCGAGAGATAAAACTTATCAGATGGTGGCAAGTAACAACAACACGGGCGTGTTAAAACTTGTACCACTCAGTGTGCAAAATGATTCACTCATTTACACACTTCCCTTCCATTATGAATACACGCAGAGATGAATGCAGGCAAATTTAATTATATGAAAACATTGCTATATGCGGGAAATTATTGCAAAGGAGCATAAATAGGAAAAATTTACATTATAGTTGTAGTGTTTTGTGTGTTCTTACCTTCTTATCTTACAGTTTGCTCAAGTAATTGCATCGCTCACTAGGATTCAAAAGACAATATGTTAAATGAGGATGTGAGAGGCTCCGATCGCTCATTTGAAATAGTTCCTTTTAGTATAAATTAACACTGAGTTGTCTATTGTCTTATCGCGTCTCCTCAAATTAATTATGTCAATTAAGTTTTTCACACCATTTTAATGTGTCACCCGATCTTCTTCGAAGCAAGCTAGTACAATACAATACAATACAATACAATACAATTTATTTCTCTCAGATCATGGTACATGATAGCATGAGGTACAACAAAATATTCAAAGCAAAAACGAGACAACAATGAAACATAACTGATCAATTGATGATTTAGAGAATGTACGTAATAAAGTAGCTATCTTGTTATTTAAAGAAGGATGATAGTAAAACAAAAAAAAAAAGAACAAAAAAGAAACGTATCAAAGAGAGAGTACCCTAAGAGGAAAGAATATAGTACACTAGATTTTACCTGACATTAAGTATTATTTCTTAAACAAACAAGCACAGTTTCTGATATTCATTTGTGTCTACATTGTTTATATTCATTAAAAAACTAAATGTATGTATGTTTGGTCTTGAACTAAACCTTGTATTGATGTACCGTTTTCTACTATTACTGAAATGCGATTAACTTATCAGATGGTGGCAAGTAACAACAACACGGGCGTGTTAAAACTTGTACCACTCAGTGTGCAACATGAAATTTTATAATTAGATTTAAAAAAGAAATATACATTTTACAGTAAATATTAGTATTGAAGTATTGAGTAGCACTCAACCCCAGGCTTAGCGGCGTGGGGAGTAATATGCATATCAATTAATACCCATGAACAGACTCGATCAAGCCGGGCCTGAAACATTTTGATATTTGTCGGTATCGGTGGCTTTCAAAGTTCCCTTTTCATCAACTTAAATTTTTAAAAATTCATTAGTTAAATTCAGGGCCTTCTCCAGGCCATTATGACATACAGGCGCTGGTATGCCTTAATTGCTTAGCAAACTTTTTTCGGGTCGATTGCTCTGCCAGTATATCTTTAATCTTGGTCGGGATGGCTTCATATTCAATAAACAGTTCAATGTCCCCCAAGCAATCTGCACTGTTGTGAGACACACCAACCGTTTACAACCCCAGACAAATACGAGCTTTAAATTCGCCGACATCCGTTTATTCAAAATCGTCGTGTCATTAAGTTATTGTGTATTTCACTGTCTACATGTCGCAAATCAAATTTACATGTCAAAGAACGTTATGGTAGAGCAAATTAGCCAATAACGATTGTTTTTATCAGAAAAAAATACCACAAGCTCTACGCCTATATATTTGCCTCACTCCATACTCTTAAACGAGAAAATAAGGTAAAACGTGCTACACTTCTCGGCATTCTTTTTTCGTATTATTGGTGGCATCTTTCAATCTCGGCTTATTCAATTTCAGAATTTTCAGGCTCAAAATAAAACGCAATTATGTAGTTGTTTTATGAATGAATATTCCATTGTTGAGACTGAAAAGAAGTGGACATAAAATAGAAACGATACGAACCGGAAGTGTGTAAATGACGTCATCAACAGGTGCGCGCATCGAAATGGAAACAAACATGGCGACGACCATAGACGCCCGCCGATTTTGCAAATAAACGATCTTTGACAGGAGATAACTTTGTCAATATTTAACATAAAATGAAGTTCTATACGTCAAAATGATGCATAAGTAACGATTTATAATCTTGTATTGGTGAAAACCAGGCAGGTGTATTCCTTTAATTCATTGTGTTATGTTCCTTCTTTTCATTTCATGTATCTCAGAATAATGTGATCAATTAGGCCATTTGGCCTTCTTGTTCATTTTTTATATTACAAAAGAAAAAATGGTGGTAGGGGTGGGGAAAGATAATAGGTTTCCCTAATTGGGTCTACACAGACTCTACAGTAATTGACATTTGCCTCAACAGTAATGTTTTACTTCTCATTTATGATATTGTGATTTGCATGACTCCTAATTCTATTGAAAAGGCCTCTTCCATTATCATAATGATTGGTCAAGCATGGAAAACATTACCAGCTTGAAGCAGGTTTATGAAACAGTTGACTACACACCTTTGTTAACTTTTCAAGCTTGAGGGGTTTTTGTTATGAGCTCACTAGAACAGGTTTTCACTGAAACATGCCATTGTGTTTCATTAAGTTGTACAGGTCAGTTGGTGTTTGACTGAGTTACTGGATTCTTTTGAAAAAATGTAAGTTATTTCATGTTTTTAACAAATTAAAAAGCAAGTTATACTTGTGCTACTGCTACTACAACTAATACTTAAAATAATAATATTGTTGGTGCAACAAATAACTTAATAGTAACTTGGCAAATTTTATTTTGAATGAAACCTGATGGGAATAAAATGTGTAGAGTGGTCTTCTGTTTTCCATAATGTCTTGGATGTCAGATCTATCAGCAGTCAGAAGTAAAGGGGTGAACTTAAGTTTGATGATGATTATCTTTCATGAGTGTGAGGTTCAGTAACTGAGGGTGAATGAGGCTCTGCAGAGTTCCCGCCAAAACTGTTAACTGTTCTGTTGAGTTTTCCTTTTTAATACTGCAGACCTAAACAAAGTTGGAATGATAGACATTAGACCCTTATCAGGTTACCCAATATGAAGGATTGATTTGCACCATATATGTCCAGAGCCAGCATGGGCAGCCCCTACTGATCAGAAGTCCCACACTCAACAGGTAGGTTCTGTTTTACAAGTTTTTATTGGTTTCATTATCTTCAAATGTTGAAAGTGAAGGCAAATAGGTTAGTCTTCTTAATTTATGGCTTTATTATTAAAATATCCAACATTTGGTGTACATTTAGTGATATTTATTAGTGTTTAGGGGCAGGTCGAATTGTGGAATTGCTCGAACCCCCATTTGAACAGCAATATTTAATTTTCATGGGAATTTTTGCCAGGAATCATTTATCTACCCTAAAACTGGCCCAAAAGAACTCCTTTTATGGAATCCTTGCATCCAACCCTGATCTTTTATTTTTTTGCATAAAGATGTATGTCCAGGGTTTGCACTGTTTGCTGTTCAGTCAAAACAACCATCAGTATTACCTTAAGTGAGCATTTTTTCCAGGTGTGCCATGTTATTCGTTGTTGAGAGAACATCATCTGACAGGACTGGCCATGTTTCTGATTGTCTATGTGGACGTTCATTCTGGATGTGCCAGGTTATTCTTTGTGGAGAGGAAATGTATCTGGCTGGGCGTTATTCAAGATAAGCAAGACCAATAGAATTCATGTGAGTACAACTTGTTGAATTGAGTATATACTACTTGAAAAGAATGGCAATAATTAAATAATTAATAAAACAATCGAAAGATGAAAATGCACCTGAATAGTGTTTGAAATATTTAATACTCCAAAATTAAGTCTGTTTTTCTTTAATAATTAAGTATACATTATCTGATGAAAAATTCTTCCAGTTCTGAAGAGTTGCCTTTCTTTTTTCTAACAGTATACTATAAATATGATGTTGTATTAATATCACTGCACCTTTACATGTAACAACTTTTCATATTGGTTGTCATTCCATTTATTTTACTAAAAGATACTTTAGATGAAAATATTTTTCTAGTTTTCTGCAAACAAAGTACAATACAGAGTCAAACATTTGTCAAATGCTAAAAAATGCAAAACAACAAATTAAAAAACAAACAAAACAGCTATGGCACAAGAACATGTTAGGAAGTGGACAATCTCTAACTATTGGAGAATTAAGCAATCTTTGTCTGTAATAACTTATGAGCCGCAACTTTACCTGTTTGGAAACAAAAGGTTTTGAGACATGGCCACTATTTTATATTAAAATTAGCCCAACAATAATAAAAAAGGTCAGTTGATTCACTTATGAGCTCAAAACTATGTTTCCTGCCATAAGTTCTTTGATAAATTTGGGTAATGTTTGTAGAAAAGATATAAATTTGGGAAAATAATGTTTTTTGCAGAAGTTACACAACAAATAGTAAAGAAAGGCACAGAAACAGGTTAGGAGGCGGACATTTCATTATTTCTGAAGTCATGTTTCTGACCTACATGATTGCATCTTCTTATGAGCCACTACTTAACATGTTCGGAAACAAGGGTGTGAGACAACTAAATGCTTTTAAATCCAAAGTCAGTCAACCTATGAGCTCAAACCTGCGTTTCAAGCCTTTTATACTAGAACACCTTCATCAGATTTCAATAATGTTTAGAGCTATTTTATTTTCCTTTTTTTTAATTACTTGTATTCATCAATTTATGTTTATTACGGTTATCCATCAACTTATGCCTAATTTCTCACCAATCTAACAATTAGTGCTACTTCAAACGTTATTTATGCCAAGAACCATAACTCGTTCTTTTTTATCAAATTATGGCACTTTATTGACTTAGATTTTCAGTTTAAAGTTTTCATGCAAGCTAAAAAAGCGACCAGTGCAGATCCTGATCAGATGACACAGATGAGCTGGCTGATCTGGATCTACACTGCTTGTGGATATTTTGGTTCTAATTGTGCAAATTTAGCGCGGCAACTGCCAAGTAACCCTCGTTGGGTGGCGCGGCAACTGCCAAGCAACTCGGCAACAACTAGTTAGACCCAAAATATCCACAAGCAGTGTAGATCCAGATCAGCCAGCACATCTGTGTCATCTGATCAGGATCTGCATTGGTTGCTTTTTTGTCAGATATAATCTAATAAATAACGAACTGTGCAGATCCTGATCAGATGGCATGGATGTGCCAGCTGATCTGGATCTACACTGTTTGCCATGGTATTAAAGGTTTGCCTCAAGTAAATGCCCACCCACAATACTTGCATCACCAGTGTTTCTACAAAATGCCTAGGCATTACATTAAATAATGTTAATGTTGCAGTTTTGTCTTGAATAATCTGTACTTTATAATCTTGGATTTATGTTACTGGCTGAACTCATTCATATATCCCATAAGTTCATATGTTTATTAAATAATGTTAATGTTGCAGTTTTTTCTTGAATTATCTGTACTTTTTAATCTTATATTAATGTTACTGGCTGAACTCGTTCATATATCCCATAAGTTCATATGTTTATCAACAGTAAAATCATATTGTGCCATCACGTAAGTTAAAATATCTTTCAAGTCATAAAATGCCTAGTGTGGGCACGGATGTGCTGGCTGATCTGGATCTACACAGTTTGCCCATGTGATAAAGGCATTTCTGTGGAGAAAAGGTTAATCACTCTTCATTATCTTTCAGGCGGATTTCTTTCAAACTTGCACAAATGATCAAGCAGAATGTGTAGTTGATCATAAATACAATATTGTTTCCTGTGACCATTTTACCAGAGTTATGGCCCTTTGTTAATTTCAATAATAAAATCTTGTGGCATCTACTCCTATTGAACTATCAGGCTGATTTCTTTCAAACTTGCACACATGATCAAGCAGGATGTGTAGATGGTAAAGAAAAGATTTCTTACTGGAACCATTTTTACCAGAGTTTCGGCCCATTGTTGTTTTCAGAAATACCAAACTACTTTCACTACAGCTTCGAAACTTTTTAACACTTGTTCATGATCATATCTTGTGTGGGTATGCCAATTACCATAATGCCTGATCGAACGGCAACATGTGTTAAGCTAGGTATTGTAACAAACACTAAATGCATAAAACTATTGTGGTCAGATGACACAGATGTGCTGGCTGATCTGGATCTACACTGCTTGTGGACATTTTGGTTCTAATTGTGCAAATTTAGCGCGGCAACTGTCAAGTAACCCTTGTTGGGTGGCGCGGCAACTGCCAAGCAACTCGGCAACAACTAGTTAGACCCAAAATATCCACAAGCAGTGTAGATCCAGATCAGCAGCACATCTGTGTCATCTGATCAGGATCTGCACTGGTCGCTTTTTTGTCAGATATAATCTAATAAATAACGAACTGTGCAGATCCGGATCAGATGGCATGGATGTGCCAGCTGATCTGGATCTACACTGTTTGCCATGGTATTAAAGGTTTGCCTCAAGTAAATGCCCACCCACAATACTTGCATCACCAGTGTTTCTACAAAATGCCTAGGCATTACATTAAATAATGTTAATGTTGCAGTTTTGTCTTGAATAATCTGTACTTTATAATCTTGGATTTATGTTACTGGCTGAACTCATTCATATATCCCATAAGTTCATATGTTTATTAAATAATGTTAATGTTGCAGTTTTTTCTTGAATAATCTGTACTTTTTAATCTTATATTAATGTTACTGGCTGAACTCGTTCATATATCCCATAAGTTCATATGTTTATCAACAGTAAAATCATATTATGCCATCACGTAAGTTAAAATATCTTTCAAGTCATAAAATGCCTAGTGTGGGCACGGATGTGCTGGCTGATCTGGATCTACACAGTTTGCCCATGTGATAAAGGCATTTCTGTGGAGAAAAGGTTAATCACTCTTCATTATCTTTCAGGCGGATTTCTTTCAAACTTGCACAAATGATCAAGCAGAATGTGTAGTTGATCATAAATACAATATTGTTTCCTGTGACCATTTTACCAGAGTTATGGCCCTTTGTTAATTTCAATAATAAAATCTTGTGGCATCTACTCCTATTGAACTATCAGGCTGATTTCTTTCAAACTTGCACACGTGATCAAGCAGGATGTGTAGATGGTAAAGAAAAGATTTCTTACTGGAACCATTTTTACCAGAGTTTCGGCCCATTGTTGTTTTCAGAAATACCAAACTACTTTCACTACAGCTTCGAAACTTTTTAACACTTGTTCATGATCATATCTTGTGTGGGTATGCCAATTACCATAATGCCTGATCGAACGGCAACATGTGTTAAGCTAGGTATTGTAACAAACACTAAATGCATAAAACTATTGTGGTCAGATGACACAGATGTGCTGGCTGATCTGGATCTACACTGCTTGTGGACATTTTGGTTCTAATTGTGCAAATTTAGCGCGGCAACTGTTAAGTAACCCTCGTTGGGTGGCGCGGCAACTGCCAAGCAACTCGGCAACAACTAGTTAGACCCAAAATATCCACAAGCAGTGTAGATCCAGATCAGCCAGCATATCTGTGTCATCTGATCAGGATCTGCACTGGTCGCTTTTTTGTCAGATATAATCTAATAAATAACTAACTGTGCAGATCCGGATCAGATGGCATGGATGTGCCAGCTGATCTGGATCTACACTGTTTGCCATGGTATTAAAGGTTTGCCTCAAGTAAATGCCCACCCACAATACTTGCATCACCAGTGTTTCTACAAAATGCCTAGGCATTACATTAAATAATGTTAATGTTGCAGTTTTGTCTTGAATAATCTGTACTTTATAATCTTGGATTTATGTTACTGGCTGAACTCATTCATATATCCCATAAGTTCATATGTTTATTAAATAATGTTAATGTTGCAGTTTTTTCTTGAATAATCTGTACTTTTTAATCTTATATTAATGTTACTGGCTGAACTCGTTCATATATCCCATAAGTTCATATGTTTATCAACAGTAAAATCATATTGTGCCATCACGTAAGTTAAAATATCTTTCAAGTCATAAAATGCCTAGTGTGGGCACGGATGTGCTGGCTGATCTGGATCTACACAGTAAGCCCATGTGATAAAGGCATTTCTGTGGAGAAAAGGTTAATCACTCTTCATTATCTTTCAGGCGGATTTCTTTCAAACTTGCACAAATGATCAAGCAGAATGTGTAGTTGATCATAAATACAATATTGTTTCCTGTGACCATTTTACCAGAGTTATGGCCCTTTGTTAATTTCAATAATAAAATCTTGTGGCATCTACTCCTATTGAACTATCAGGCTGATTTCTTTCAAACTTGCACACGTGATCAAGCAGGATGTGTAGATGGTAAAGAAAAGATTTCTTACTGGAACCATTTTTACCAGAGTTTCGGCCCATTGTTGTTTTCAGAAATACCAAACTACTTTCACTACAGCTTCGAAACTTTTTAACACTTGTTCATGATCATATCTTGTGTGGGTATGCCAATTACCATAATGCCTGATCGAACGGCAACATGTGTTAAGCTAGGTATTGTAACAAACACTAAATGCATAAAACTATTGTGGTCAGATGACACAGATGTGCTGGCTGATCTGGATCTACACTGCTTGTGGACATTTTGGTTCTAATTGTGCAAATTTAGCGCGGCAACTGTTAAGTAACCCTCGTTGGGTGGCGCGGCAACTGCCAAGCAACTCGGCAACAACTAGTTAGACCCAAAATATCCACAAGCAGTGTAGATCCAGATCAGCCAGCATATCTGTGTCATCTGATCAGGATCTGCACTGGTCGCTTTTTTGTCAGATATAATCTAATAAATAACTAACTGTGCAGATCCGGATCAGATGGCATGGATGTGCCAGCTGATCTGGATCTACACTGTTTGCCATGGTATTAAAGGTTTGCCTCAAGTAAATGCCCACCCACAATACTTGCATCACCAGTGTTTCTACAAAATGCCTAGGCATTACATTAAATAATGTTAATGTTGCAGTTTTGTCTTGAATAATCTGTACTTTATAATCTTGGATTTATGTTACTGGCTGAACTCATTCATATATCCCATAAGTTCATATGTTTATTAAATAATGTTAATGTTGCAGTTTTTTCTTGAATAATCTGTACTTTTTAATCTTATATTAATGTTACTGGCTGAACTCGTTCATATATCCCATAAGTTCATATGTTTATCAACAGTAAAATCATATTGTGCCATCACGTAAGTTAAAATATCTTTCAAGTCATAAAATGCCTAGTGTGGGCACGGATGTGCTGGCTGATCTGGATCTACACTGTTTGCCCATGTGATAAAGGCATTTCTGTGGAGAAAAGGTTAATCACTCTTCATTATCTTTCAGGCGGATTTCTTTCAAACTTGCACAAATGATCAAGCAGAATGTGTAGTTGATCATAAATACAATATTGTTTCCTGTGACCATTTTACCAGAGTTATGGCCCTTTGTTAATTTCAATAATAAAATCTTGTGGCATCTACTCCTATTGAACTATCAGGCTGATTTCTTTCAAACTTGCACACGTGATCAAGCAGGATGTGTAGATGGTAAAGAAAAGATTTCTTACTGGAACCATTTTTACCAGAGTTTCGGCCCATTGTTGTTTTCAGAAATACCAAACTACTTTCACTACAGCTTCGAAACTTTTTAACACTTGTTCATGATCATATCTTGTGTGGGTATGCCAATTACCATAATGCCTGATCGAACGGCAACATGTGTTAAGCTAGGTATTGTAACAAACACTAAATGCATAAAACTATTGTGGTCAGATGACACAGATGTGCTGGCTGATCTGGATCTACACTGCTTGTGGACATTTTGGTTCTAATTGTGCAAATTTAGCGCGGCAACTGTTAAGTAACCCTCGTTGGGTGGCGCGGCAACTGCCAAGCAACTCGGCAACAACTAGTTAGACCCAAAATATCCACAAGCAGTGTAGATCCAGATCAGCCAGCATATCTGTGTCATCTGATCAGGATCTGCACTGGTCGCTTTTTTGTCAGATATAATCTAATAAATAACTAACTGTGCAGATCCGGATCAGATGGCATGGATGTGCCAGCTGATCTGGATCTACACTGTTTGCCATGGTATTAAAGGTTTGCCTCAAGTAAATGCCCACCCACAATACTTGCATCACCAGTGTTTCTACAAAATGCCTAGGCATTACATTAAATAATGTTAATGTTGCAGTTTTGTCTTGAATAATCTGTACTTTATAATCTTGGATTTATGTTACTGGCTGAACTCATTCATATATCCCATAAGTTCATATGTTTATTAAATAATGTTAATGTTGCAGTTTTTTCTTGAATAATCTGTACTTTTTAATCTTATATTAATGTTACTGGCTGAACTCGTTCATATATCCCATAAGTTCATATGTTTATCAACAGTAAAATCATATTGTGCCATCACGTAAGTTAAAATATCTTTCAAGTCATAAAATGCCTAGTGTGGGCACGGATGTGCTGGCTGATCTGGATCTACACAGTAAGCCCATGTGATAAAGGCATTTCTGTGGAGAAAAGGTTAATCACTCTTCATTATCTTTCAGGCGGATTTCTTTCAAACTTGCACAAATGATCAAGCAGAATGTGTAGTTGATCATAAATACAATATTGTTTCCTGTGACCATTTTACCAGAGTTATGGCCCTTTGTTAATTTCAATAATAAAATCTTGTGGCATCTACTCCTATTGAACTATCAGGCTGATTTCTTTCAAACTTGCACACGTGATCAAGCAGGATGTGTAGATGGTAAAGAAAAGATTTCTTACTGGAACCATTTTTACCAGAGTTTCGGCCCATTGTTGTTTTCAGAAATACCAAACTACTTTCACTACAGCTTCGAAACTTTTTAACACTTGTTCATGATCATATCTTGTGTGGGTATGCCAATTACCATAATGCCTGATCGAACGGCAACATGTGTTAAGCTAGGTATTGTAACAAACACTAAATGCATAAAACTATTGTGGTCAGATGACACAGATGTGCTGGCTGATCTGGATCTACACTGCTTGTGGACATTTTGGTTCTAATTGTGCAAATTTAGCGCGGCAACTGTTAAGTAACCCTCGTTGGGTGGCGCGGCAACTGCCAAGCAACTCGGCAACAACTAGTTAGACCCAAAATATCCACAAGCAGTGTAGATCCAGATCAGCCAGCATATCTGTGTCATCTGATCAGGATCTGCACTGGTCGCTTTTTTGTCAGATATAATCTAATAAATAACTAACTGTGCAGATCCGGATCAGATGGCATGGATGTGCCAGCTGATCTGGATCTACACTGTTTGCCATGGTATTAAAGGTTTGCCTCAAGTAAATGCCCACCCACAATACTTGCATCACCAGTGTTTCTACAAAATGCCTAGGCATTACATTAAATAATGTTAATGTTGCAGTTTTGTCTTGAATAATCTGTACTTTATAATCTTGGATTTATGTTACTGGCTGAACTCATTCATATATCCCATAAGTTCATATGTTTATTAAATAATGTTAATGTTGCAGTTTTTTCTTGAATAATCTGTACTTTTTAATCTTATATTAATGTTACTGGCTGAACTCGTTCATATATCCCATAAGTTCATATGTTTATCAACAGTAAAATCATATTATGCCATCACGTAAGTTAAAATATCTTTCAAGTCATAAAATGCCTAGTGTGGGCACGGATGTGCTGGCTGATCTGGATCTACACTGTTTGCCCATGTGATAAAGGCATTTCTGTGGAGAAAAGGTTAATCACTCTTCATTATCTTTCAGGCGGATTTCTTTCAAACTTGCACAAATGATCAAGCAGAATGTGTAGTTGATCATAAATACAATATTGTTTCCTGTGACCATTTTACCAGAGTTATGGCCCTTTGTTAATTTCAATAATAAAATCTTGTGGCATCTACTCCTATTGAACTATCAGGCTGATTTCTTTCAAACTTGCACACGTGATCAAGCAGGATGTGTAGATGGTAAAGAAAAGATTTCTTACTGGAACCATTTTTACCAGAGTTTCGGCCCATTGTTGTTTTCAGAAATACCAAACTACTTTCACTACAGCTTCGAAACTTTTTAACACTTGTTCATGATCATATCTTGTGTGGGTATGCCAATTACCATAATGCCTGATCGAACGGCAACATGTGTTAAGCTAGGTATTGTAACAAACACTAAATGCATAAAACTATTGTGGTCAGATGACACAGATGTGCTGGCTGATCTGGATCTACACTGCTTGTGGACATTTTGGTTCTAATTGTGCAAATTTAGCGCGGCAACTGTTAAGTAACCCTCGTTGGGTGGCGCGGCAACTGCCAAGCAACTCGGCAACAACTAGTTAGACCCAAAATATCCACAAGCAGTGTAGATCCAGATCAGCCAGCATATCTGTGTCATCTGATCAGGATCTGCACTGGTCGCTTTTTTGTCAGATATAATCTAATAAATAACTAACTGTGCAGATCCGGATCAGATGGCATGGATGTGCCAGCTGATCTGGATCTACACTGTTTGCCATGGTATTAAAGGTTTGCCTCAAGTAAATGCCCACCCACAATACTTGCATCACCAGTGTTTCTACAAAATGCCTAGGCATTACATTAAATAATGTTAATGTTGCAGTTTTGTCTTGAATAATCTGTACTTTATAATCTTGGATTTATGTTACTGGCTGAACTCATTCATATATCCCATAAGTTCATATGTTTATTAAATAATGTTAATGTTGCAGTTTTTTCTTGAATAATCTGTACTTTTTAATCTTATATTAATGTTACTGGCTGAACTCGTTCATATATCCCATAAGTTCATATGTTTATCAACAGTAAAATCATATTGTGCCATCACGTAAGTTAAAATATCTTTCAAGTCATAAAATGCCTAGTGTGGGCACGGATGTGCTGGCTGATCTGGATCTACACAGTAAGCCCATGTGATAAAGGCATTTCTGTGGAGAAAAGGTTAATCACTCTTCATTATCTTTCAGGCGGATTTCTTTCAAACTTGCACAAATGATCAAGCAGAATGTGTAGTTGATCATAAATACAATATTGTTTCCTGTGACCATTTTACCAGAGTTATGGCCCTTTGTTAATTTCAATAATAAAATCTTGTGGCATCTACTCCTATTGAACTATCAGGCTGATTTCTTTCAAACTTGCACACGTGATCAAGCAGGATGTGTAGATGGTAAAGAAAAGATTTCTTACTGGAACCATTTTTACCAGAGTTTCGGCCCATTGTTGTTTTCAGAAATACCAAACTACTTTCACTACAGCTTCGAAACTTTTTAACACTTGTTCATGATCATATCTTGTGTGGGTATGCCAATTACCATAATGCCTGATCGAACGGCAACATGTGTTAAGCTAGGTATTGTAACAAACACTAAATGCATAAAACTATTGTGGTCAGATGACACAGATGTGCTGGCTGATCTGGATCTACACTGCTTGTGGACATTTTGGTTCTAATTGTGCAAATTTAGCGCGGCAACTGTTAAGTAACCCTCGTTGGGTGGCGCGGCAACTGCCAAGCAACTCGGCAACAACTAGTTAGACCCAAAATATCCACAAGCAGTGTAGATCCAGATCAGCCAGCATATCTGTGTCATCTGATCAGGATCTGCACTGGTCGCTTTTTTGTCAGATATAATCTAATAAATAACTAACTGTGCAGATCCGGATCAGATGGCATGGATGTGCCAGCTGATCTGGATCTACACTGTTTGCCATGGTATTAAAGGTTTGCCTCAAGTAAATGCCCACCCACAATACTTGCATCACCAGTGTTTCTACAAAATGCCTAGGCATTACATTAAATAATGTTAATGTTGCAGTTTTGTCTTGAATAATCTGTACTTTATAATCTTGGATTTATGTTACTGGCTGAACTCATTCATATATCCCATAAGTTCATATGTTTATTAAATAATGTTAATGTTGCAGTTTTTTCTTGAATAATCTGTACTTTTTAATCTTATATTAATGTTACTGGCTGAACTCGTTCATATATCCCATAAGTTCATATGTTTATCAACAGTAAAATCATATTGTGCCATCACGTAAGTTAAAATATTCAAGTCATAAAATGCCTAGTGTGGGCACGGATGTGCTGGCTGATCTGGATCTACACAGTAAGCCCATGTGATAAAGGCATTTCTGTGGAGAAAAGGTTAATCACTCTTCATTATCTTTCAGGCGGATTTCTTTCAAACTTGCACAAATGATCAAGCAGAATGTGTAGTTGATCATAAATACAATATTGTTTCCTGTGACCATTTTACCAGAGTTATGGGTCAGTCGCTTGCGGAGAAATTGGTTAGTACTGGTTAGAGACCCAGGAACACCGGTTAGGTGGACTGACCGCCGGGATATAACCAGAAAGTGTTGAAACCAGGCGTTAAACCCCAAACAAACAAAAACAAACAAACCAGAGTTATGGCCCTTTGTTAATTTCAATAATAAAATCTTGTGGCATCTACTCCTATTGAACTATCAGGCTGATTTCTTTCAAACTTGCACACGTGATCAAGCAGGATGTGTAGATGGTAAAGAAAAGATTTCTTACTGGAACCATTTTTACCAGAGTTTCGGCCCATTGTTGTTTTCAGAAATACCAAACTACTTTCACTACAGCTTCGAAACTTTTTAACACTTGTTCATGATCATATCTTGTGTGGGTATGCCAATTACCATAATGCCTGATCGAACGGCAACATGTGTTAAGCTAGGTATTGTAACAAACACTAAATGCATAAAACTATTGTGGTCAGATGACACAGATGTGCTGGCTGATCTGGATCTACACTGCTTGTGGACATTTTGGTTCTAATTGTGCAAATTTAGCGCGGCAACTGTTAAGTAACCCTCGTTGGGTGGCGCGGCAACTGCCAAGCAACTCGGCAACAACTAGTTAGACCCAAAATATCCACAAGCAGTGTAGATCCAGATCAGCCAGCATATCTGTGTCATCTGATCAGGATCTGCACTGGTCGCTTTTTTGTCAGATATAATCTAATAAATAACTAACTGTGCAGATCCGGATCAGATGGCATGGATGTGCCAGCTGATCTGGATCTACACTGTTTGCCATGGTATTAAAGGTTTGCCTCAAGTAAATGCCCACCCACAATACTTGCATCACCAGTGTTTCTACAAAATGCCTAGGCATTACATTAAATAATGTTAATGTTGCAGTTTTGTCTTGAATAATCTGTACTTTATAATCTTGGATTTATGTTACTGGCTGAACTCATTCATATATCCCATAAGTTCATATGTTTATTAAATAATGTTAATGTTGCAGTTTTTTCTTGAATAATCTGTACTTTTTAATCTTATATTAATGTTACTGGCTGAACTCGTTCATATATCCCATAAGTTCATATGTTTATCAACAGTAAAATCATATTGTGCCATCACGTAAGTTAAAATATTCAAGTCATAAAATGCCTAGTGTGGGCACGGATGTGCTGGCTGATCTGGATCTACACAGTAAGCCCATGTGATAAAGGCATTTCTGTGGAGAAAAGGTTAATCACTCTTCATTATCTTTCAGGCGGATTTCTTTCAAACTTGCACAAATGATCAAGCAGAATGTGTAGTTGATCATAAATACAATATTGTTTCCTGTGACCATTTTACCAGAGTTATGGGTCAGTCGCTTGCGGAGAAATTGGTTAGTACTGGTTAGAGACCCAGGAACACCGGTTAGGTGGACTGACCGCCGGGATATAACCAGAAAGTGTTGAAACCAGGCGTTAAACCCCAAACAAACAAAAACAAACAAACCAGAGTTATGGCCCTTTGTTAATTTCAATAATAAAATCTTGTGGCATCTACTCCTATTGAACTATCAGGCTGATTTCTTTCAAACTTGCACACGTGATCAAGCAGGATGTGTAGATGGTAAAGAAAAGATTTCTTACTGGAACCATTTTTACCAGAGTTTCGGCCCATTGTTGTTTTCAGAAATACCAAACTACTTTCACTACAGCTTCGAAACTTTTTAACACTTGTTCATGATCATATCTTGTGTGGGTATGCCAATTACCATAATGCCTGATCGAACGGCAACATGTGTTAAGCTAGGTATTGTAACAAACACTAAATGCATAAAACTATTGTGGTCAGATGACACAGATGTGCTGGCTGATCTGGATCTACACTGCTTGTGGACATTTTGGTTCTAATTGTGCAAATTTAGCGCGGCAACTGTTAAGTAACCCTCGTTGGGTGGCGCGGCAACTGCCAAGCAACTCGGCAACAACTAGTTAGACCCAAAATATCCACAAGCAGTGTAGATCCAGATCAGCCAGCATATCTGTGTCATCTGATCAGGATCTGCACTGGTCGCTTTTTTGTCAGATATAATCTAATAAATAACTAACTGTGCAGATCCGGATCAGATGGCATGGATGTGCCAGCTGATCTGGATCTACACTGTTTGCCATGGTATTAAAGGTTTGCCTCAAGTAAATGCCCACCCACAATACTTGCATCACCAGTGTTTCTACAAAATGCCTAGGCATTACATTAAATAATGTTAATGTTGCAGTTTTGTCTTGAATAATCTGTACTTTATAATCTTGGATTTATGTTACTGGCTGAACTCATTCATATATCCCATAAGTTCATATGTTTATTAAATAATGTTAATGTTGCAGTTTTTTCTTGAATAATCTGTACTTTTTAATCTTATATTAATGTTACTGGCTGAACTCGTTCATATATCCCATAAGTTCATATGTTTATCAACAGTAAAATCATATTGTGCCATCACGTAAGTTAAAATATTCAAGTCATAAAATGCCTAGTGTGGGCACGGATGTGCTGGCTGATCTGGATCTACACAGTAAGCCCATGTGATAAAGGCATTTCTGTGGAGAAAAGGTTAATCACTCTTCATTATCTTTCAGGCGGATTTCTTTCAAACTTGCACAAATGATCAAGCAGAATGTGTAGTTGATCATAAATACAATATTGTTTCCTGTGACCATTTTACCAGAGTTATGGGTCAGTCGCTTGCGGAGAAATTGGTTAGTACTGGTTAGAGACCCAGGAACACCGGTTAGGTGGACTGACCGCCGGGATATAACCAGAAAGTGTTGAAACCAGGCGTTAAACCCCAAACAAACAAAAACAAACAAACCAGAGTTATGGCCCTTTGTTAATTTCAATAATAAAATCTTGTGGCATCTACTCCTATTGAACTATCAGGCTGATTTCTTTCAAACTTGCACACGTGATCAAGCAGGATGTGTAGATGGTAAAGAAAAGATTTCTTACTGGAACCATTTTTACCAGAGTTTCGGCCCATTGTTGTTTTCAGAAATACCAAACTACTTTCACTACAGCTTCGAAACTTTTTAACACTTGTTCATGATCATATCTTGTGTGGGTATGCCAATTACCATAATGCCTGATCGAACGGCAACATGTGTTAAGCTAGGTATTGTAACAAACACTAAATGCATAAAACTATTGTGGTCAGATGACACAGATGTGCTGGCTGATCTGGATCTACACTGCTTGTGGACATTTTGGTTCTAATTGTGCAAATTTAGCGCGGCAACTGTTAAGTAACCCTCGTTGGGTGGCGCGGCAACTGCCAAGCAACTCGGCAACAACTAGTTAGACCCAAAATATCCACAAGCAGTGTAGATCCAGATCAGCCAGCATATCTGTGTCATCTGATCAGGATCTGCACTGGTCGCTTTTTTGTCAGATATAATCTAATAAATAACTAACTGTGCAGATCCGGATCAGATGGCATGGATGTGCCAGCTGATCTGGATCTACACTGTTTGCCATGGTATTAAAGGTTTGCCTCAAGTAAATGCCCACCCACAATACTTGCATCACCAGTGTTTCTACAAAATGCCTAGGCATTACATTAAATAATGTTAATGTTGCAGTTTTGTCTTGAATAATCTGTACTTTATAATCTTGGATTTATGTTACTGGCTGAACTCATTCATATATCCCATAAGTTCATATGTTTATTAAATAATGTTAATGTTGCAGTTTTTTCTTGAATAATCTGTACTTTTTAATCTTATATTAATGTTACTGGCTGAACTCGTTCATATATCCCATAAGTTCATATGTTTATCAACAGTAAAATCATATTGTGCCATCACGTAAGTTAAAATATCTTTCAAGTCATAAAATGCCTAGTGTGGGCACGGATGTGCTGGCTGATCTGGATCTACACTGTTTGCCCATGTGATAAAGGCATTTCTGTGGAGAAAAGGTTAATCACTCTTCATTATCTTTCAGGCGGATTTCTTTCAAACTTGCACAAATGATCAAGCAGAATGTGTAGTTGATCATAAATACAATATTGTTTCCTGTGACCATTTTACCAGAGTTATGGCCCTTTGTTAATTTCAATAATAAAATCTTGTGGCATCTACTCCTATTGAACTATCAGGCTGATTTCTTTCAAACTTGCACACGTGATCAAGCAGGATGTGTAGATGGTAAAGAAAAGATTTCTTACTGGAACCATTTTTACCAGAGTTTCGGCCCATTGTTGTTTTCAGAAATACCAAACTACTTTCACTACAGCTTCGAAACTTTTTAACACTTGTTCATGATCATATCTTGTGTGGGTATGCCAATTACCATAATGCCTGATCGAACGGCAACATGTGTTAAGCTAGGTATTGTAACAAACACTAAATGCATAAAACTATTGTGGTCAGATGACACAGATGTGCTGGCTGATCTGGATCTACACTGCTTGTGGACATTTTGGTTCTAATTGTGCAAATTTAGCGCGGCAACTGTTAAGTAACCCTCGTTGGGTGGCGCGGCAACTGCCAAGCAACTCGGCAACAACTAGTTAGACCCAAAATATCCACAAGCAGTGTAGATCCAGATCAGCCAGCATATCTGTGTCATCTGATCAGGATCTGCACTGGTCGCTTTTTTGTCAGATATAATCTAATAAATAACTAACTGTGCAGATCCGGATCAGATGGCATGGATGTGCCAGCTGATCTGGATCTACACTGTTTGCCATGGTATTAAAGGTTTGCCTCAAGTAAATGCCCACCCACAATACTTGCATCACCAGTGTTTCTACAAAATGCCTAGGCATTACATTAAATAATGTTAATGTTGCAGTTTTGTCTTGAATAATCTGTACTTTATAATCTTGGATTTATGTTACTGGCTGAACTCATTCATATATCCCATAAGTTCATATGTTTATTAAATAATGTTAATGTTGCAGTTTTTTCTTGAATAATCTGTACTTTTTAATCTTATATTAATGTTACTGGCTGAACTCGTTCATATATCCCATAAGTTCATATGTTTATCAACAGTAAAATCATATTGTGCCATCACGTAAGTTAAAATATTCAAGTCATAAAATGCCTAGTGTGGGCACGGATGTGCTGGCTGATCTGGATCTACACAGTAAGCCCATGTGATAAAGGCATTTCTGTGGAGAAAAGGTTAATCACTCTTCATTATCTTTCAGGCGGATTTCTTTCAAACTTGCACAAATGATCAAGCAGAATGTGTAGTTGATCATAAATACAATATTGTTTCCTGTGACCATTTTACCAGAGTTATGGGTCAGTCGCTTGCGGAGAAATTGGTTAGTACTGGTTAGAGACCCAGGAACACCGGTTAGGTGGACTGACCGCCGGGATATAACCAGAAAGTGTTGAAACCAGGCGTTAAACCCCAAACAAACAAAAACAAACAAACCAGAGTTATGGCCCTTTGTTAATTTCAATAATAAAATCTTGTGGCATCTACTCCTATTGAACTATCAGGCTGATTTCTTTCAAACTTGCACACGTGATCAAGCAGGATGTGTAGATGGTAAAGAAAAGATTTCTTACTGGAACCATTTTTACCAGAGTTTCGGCCCATTGTTGTTTTCAGAAATACCAAACTACTTTCACTACAGCTTCGAAACTTTTTAACACTTGTTCATGATCATATCTTGTGTGGGTATGCCAATTACCATAATGCCTGATCGAACGGCAACATGTGTTAAGCTAGGTATTGTAACAAACACTAAATGCATAAAACTATTGTGGTCAGATGACACAGATGTGCTGGCTGATCTGGATCTACACTGCTTGTGGACATTTTGGTTCTAATTGTGCAAATTTAGCGCGGCAACTGTTAAGTAACCCTCGTTGGGTGGCGCGGCAACTGCCAAGCAACTCGGCAACAACTAGTTAGACCCAAAATATCCACAAGCAGTGTAGATCCAGATCAGCCAGCATATCTGTGTCATCTGATCAGGATCTGCACTGGTCGCTTTTTTGTCAGATATAATCTAATAAATAACTAACTGTGCAGATCCGGATCAGATGGCATGGATGTGCCAGCTGATCTGGATCTACACTGTTTGCCATGGTATTAAAGGTTTGCCTCAAGTAAATGCCCACCCACAATACTTGCATCACCAGTGTTTCTACAAAATGCCTAGGCATTACATTAAATAATGTTAATGTTGCAGTTTTGTCTTGAATAATCTGTACTTTATAATCTTGGATTTATGTTACTGGCTGAACTCATTCATATATCCCATAAGTTCATATGTTTATTAAATAATGTTAATGTTGCAGTTTTTTCTTGAATAATCTGTACTTTTTAATCTTATATTAATGTTACTGGCTGAACTCGTTCATATATCCCATAAGTTCATATGTTTATCAACAGTAAAATCATATTGTGCCATCACGTAAGTTAAAATATCTTTCAAGTCATAAAATGCCTAGTGTGGGCACGGATGTGCTGGCTGATCTGGATCTACACAGTAAGCCCATGTGATAAAGGCATTTCTGTGGAGAAAAGGTTAATCACTCTTCATTATCTTTCAGGCGGATTTCTTTCAAACTTGCACAAATGATCAAGCAGAATGTGTAGTTGATCATAAATACAATATTGTTTCCTGTGACCATTTTACCAGAGTTATGGCCCTTTGTTAATTTCAATAATAAAATCTTGTGGCATCTACTCCTATTGAACTATCAGGCTGATTTCTTTCAAACTTGCACACGTGATCAAGCAGGATGTGTAGATGGTAAAGAAAAGATTTCTTACTGGAACCATTTTTACCAGAGTTTCGGCCCATTGTTGTTTTCAGAAATACCAAACTACTTTCACTACAGCTTCGAAACTTTTTAACACTTGTTCATGATCATATCTTGTGTGGGTATGCCAATTACCATAATGCCTGATCGAACGGCAACATGTGTTAAGCTAGGTATTGTAACAAACACTAAATGCATAAAACTATTGTGGTCAGATGACACAGATGTGCTGGCTGATCTGGATCTACACTGCTTGTGGACATTTTGGTTCTAATTGTGCAAATTTAGCGCGGCAACTGTTAAGTAACCCTCGTTGGGTGGCGCGGCAACTGCCAAGCAACTCGGCAACAACTAGTTAGACCCAAAATATCCACAAGCAGTGTAGATCCAGATCAGCCAGCATATCTGTGTCATCTGATCAGGATCTGCACTGGTCGCTTTTTTGTCAGATATAATCTAATAAATAACTAACTGTGCAGATCCGGATCAGATGGCATGGATGTGCCAGCTGATCTGGATCTACACTGTTTGCCATGGTATTAAAGGTTTGCCTCAAGTAAATGCCCACCCACAATACTTGCATCACCAGTGTTTCTACAAAATGCCTAGGCATTACATTAAATAATGTTAATGTTGCAGTTTTGTCTTGAATAATCTGTACTTTATAATCTTGGATTTATGTTACTGGCTGAACTCATTCATATATCCCATAAGTTCATATGTTTATTAAATAATGTTAATGTTGCAGTTTTTTCTTGAATAATCTGTACTTTTTAATCTTATATTAATGTTACTGGCTGAACTCGTTCATATATCCCATAAGTTCATATGTTTATCAACAGTAAAATCATATTGTGCCATCACGTAAGTTAAAATATTCAAGTCATAAAATGCCTAGTGTGGGCACGGATGTGCTGGCTGATCTGGATCTACACAGTAAGCCCATGTGATAAAGGCATTTCTGTGGAGAAAAGGTTAATCACTCTTCATTATCTTTCAGGCGGATTTCTTTCAAACTTGCACAAATGATCAAGCAGAATGTGTAGTTGATCATAAATACAATATTGTTTCCTGTGACCATTTTACCAGAGTTATGGGTCAGTCGCTTGCGGAGAAATTGGTTAGTACTGGTTAGAGACCCAGGAACACCGGTTAGGTGGACTGACCGCCGGGATATAACCAGAAAGTGTTGAAACCAGGCGTTAAACCCCAAACAAACAAAAACAAACAAACCAGAGTTATGGCCCTTTGTTAATTTCAATAATAAAATCTTGTGGCATCTACTCCTATTGAACTATCAGGCTGATTTCTTTCAAACTTGCACACGTGATCAAGCAGGATGTGTAGATGGTAAAGAAAAGATTTCTTACTGGAACCATTTTTACCAGAGTTTCGGCCCATTGTTGTTTTCAGAAATACCAAACTACTTTCACTACAGCTTCGAAACTTTTTAACACTTGTTCATGATCATATCTTGTGTGGGTATGCCAATTACCATAATGCCTGATCGAACGGCAACATGTGTTAAGCTAGGTATTGTAACAAACACTAAATGCATAAAACTATTGTGGTCAGATGACACAGATGTGCTGGCTGATCTGGATCTACACTGCTTGTGGACATTTTGGTTCTAATTGTGCAAATTTAGCGCGGCAACTGTTAAGTAACCCTCGTTGGGTGGCGCGGCAACTGCCAAGCAACTCGGCAACAACTAGTTAGACCCAAAATATCCACAAGCAGTGTAGATCCAGATCAGCCAGCATATCTGTGTCATCTGATCAGGATCTGCACTGGTCGCTTTTTTGTCAGATATAATCTAATAAATAACTAACTGTGCAGATCCGGATCAGATGGCATGGATGTGCCAGCTGATCTGGATCTACACTGTTTGCCATGGTATTAAAGGTTTGCCTCAAGTAAATGCCCACCCACAATACTTGCATCACCAGTGTTTCTACAAAATGCCTAGGCATTACATTAAATAATGTTAATGTTGCAGTTTTGTCTTGAATAATCTGTACTTTATAATCTTGGATTTATGTTACTGGCTGAACTCATTCATATATCCCATAAGTTCATATGTTTATTAAATAATGTTAATGTTGCAGTTTTTTCTTGAATAATCTGTACTTTTTAATCTTATATTAATGTTACTGGCTGAACTCGTTCATATATCCCATAAGTTCATATGTTTATCAACAGTAAAATCATATTATGCCATCACGTAAGTTAAAATATCTTTCAAGTCATAAAATGCCTAGTGTGGGCACGGATGTGCTGGCTGATCTGGATCTACACTGTTTGCCCATGTGATAAAGGCATTTCTGTGGAGAAAAGGTTAATCACTCTTCATTATCTTTCAGGCGGATTTCTTTCAAACTTGCACAAATGATCAAGCAGAATGTGTAGTTGATCATAAATACAATATTGTTTCCTGTGACCATTTTACCAGAGTTATGGCCCTTTGTTAATTTCAATAATAAAATCTTGTGGCATCTACTCCTATTGAACTATCAGGCTGATTTCTTTCAAACTTGCACACGTGATCAAGCAGGATGTGTAGATGGTAAAGAAAAGATTTCTTACTGGAACCATTTTTACCAGAGTTTCGGCCCATTGTTGTTTTCAGAAATACCAAACTACTTTCACTACAGCTTCGAAACTTTTTAACACTTGTTCATGATCATATCTTGTGTGGGTATGCCAATTACCATAATGCCTGATCGAACGGCAACATGTGTTAAGCTAGGTATTGTAACAAACACTAAATGCATAAAACTATTGTGGTCAGATGACACAGATGTGCTGGCTGATCTGGATCTACACTGCTTGTGGACATTTTGGTTCTAATTGTGCAAATTTAGCGCGGCAACTGTTAAGTAACCCTCGTTGGGTGGCGCGGCAACTGCCAAGCAACTCGGCAACAACTAGTTAGACCCAAAATATCCACAAGCAGTGTAGATCCAGATCAGCCAGCATATCTGTGTCATCTGATCAGGATCTGCACTGGTCGCTTTTTTGTCAGATATAATCTAATAAATAACTAACTGTGCAGATCCGGATCAGATGGCATGGATGTGCCAGCTGATCTGGATCTACACTGTTTGCCATGGTATTAAAGGTTTGCCTCAAGTAAATGCCCACCCACAATACTTGCATCACCAGTGTTTCTACAAAATGCCTAGGCATTACATTAAATAATGTTAATGTTGCAGTTTTGTCTTGAATAATCTGTACTTTATAATCTTGGATTTATGTTACTGGCTGAACTCATTCATATATCCCATAAGTTCATATGTTTATTAAATAATGTTAATGTTGCAGTTTTTTCTTGAATAATCTGTACTTTTTAATCTTATATTAATGTTACTGGCTGAACTCGTTCATATATCCCATAAGTTCATATGTTTATCAACAGTAAAATCATATTGTGCCATCACGTAAGTTAAAATATCTTTCAAGTCATAAAATGCCTAGTGTGGGCACGGATGTGCTGGCTGATCTGGATCTACACAGTAAGCCCATGTGATAAAGGCATTTCTGTGGAGAAAAGGTTAATCACTCTTCATTATCTTTCAGGCGGATTTCTTTCAAACTTGCACAAATGATCAAGCAGAATGTGTAGTTGATCATAAATACAATATTGTTTCCTGTGACCATTTTACCAGAGTTATGGGTCAGTCGCTTGCGGAGAAATTGGTTAGTACTGGTTAGAGACCCAGGAACACCGGTTAGGTGGACTGACCGCCGGGATATAACCAGAAAGTGTTGAAACCAGGCGTTAAACCCCAAACAAACAAAAACAAACAAACCAGAGTTATGGCCCTTTGTTAATTTCAATAATAAAATCTTGTGGCATCTACTCCTATTGAACTATCAGGCTGATTTCTTTCAAACTTGCACACGTGATCAAGCAGGATGTGTAGATGGTAAAGAAAAGATTTCTTACTGGAACCATTTTTACCAGAGTTTCGGCCCATTGTTGTTTTCAGAAATACCAAACTACTTTCACTACAGCTTCGAAACTTTTTAACACTTGTTCATGATCATATCTTGTGTGGGTATGCCAATTACCATAATGCCTGATCGAACGGCAACATGTGTTAAGCTAGGTATTGTAACAAACACTAAATGCATAAAACTATTGTGGTCAGATGACACAGATGTGCTGGCTGATCTGGATCTACACTGCTTGTGGACATTTTGGTTCTAATTGTGCAAATTTAGCGCGGCAACTGTTAAGTAACCCTCGTTGGGTGGCGCGGCAACTGCCAAGCAACTCGGCAACAACTAGTTAGACCCAAAATATCCACAAGCAGTGTAGATCCAGATCAGCCAGCATATCTGTGTCATCTGATCAGGATCTGCACTGGTCGCTTTTTTGTCAGATATAATCTAATAAATAACTAACTGTGCAGATCCGGATCAGATGGCATGGATGTGCCAGCTGATCTGGATCTACACTGTTTGCCATGGTATTAAAGGTTTGCCTCAAGTAAATGCCCACCCACAATACTTGCATCACCAGTGTTTCTACAAAATGCCTAGGCATTACATTAAATAATGTTAATGTTGCAGTTTTGTCTTGAATAATCTGTACTTTATAATCTTGGATTTATGTTACTGGCTGAACTCATTCATATATCCCATAAGTTCATATGTTTATTAAATAATGTTAATGTTGCAGTTTTTTCTTGAATAATCTGTACTTTTTAATCTTATATTAATGTTACTGGCTGAACTCGTTCATATATCCCATAAGTTCATATGTTTATCAACAGTAAAATCATATTATGCCATCACGTAAGTTAAAATATCTTTCAAGTCATAAAATGCCTAGTGTGGGCACGGATGTGCTGGCTGATCTGGATCTACACTGTTTGCCCATGTGATAAAGGCATTTCTGTGGAGAAAAGGTTAATCACTCTTCATTATCTTTCAGGCGGATTTCTTTCAAACTTGCACAAATGATCAAGCAGAATGTGTAGTTGATCATAAATACAATATTGTTTCCTGTGACCATTTTACCAGAGTTATGGCCCTTTGTTAATTTCAATAATAAAATCTTGTGGCATCTACTCCTATTGAACTATCAGGCTGATTTCTTTCAAACTTGCACACGTGATCAAGCAGGATGTGTAGATGGTAAAGAAAAGATTTCTTACTGGAACCATTTTTACCAGAGTTTCGGCCCATTGTTGTTTTCAGAAATACCAAACTACTTTCACTACAGCTTCGAAACTTTTTAACACTTGTTCATGATCATATCTTGTGTGTGTATGCCAATTACCATAATGCCTGATCGAACGGCAACATGTGTTAAGCTAGGTATTGTAACAAACACTAAATGCATAAAACTATTGTGGTCAGATGACACAGATGTGCTGGCTGATCTGGATCTACACTGCTTGTGGACATTTTGGTTCTAATTGTGCAAATTTAGCGCGGCAACTGCCAAGTAACCCTCGTTGGGTGGCGCGGCAACTGCCAAGCAACTCGGCAACAACTAGTTAGACCCAAAATATCCACAAGCAGTGTAGATCCAGATCAGCCAGCACATCTGTGTCATCTGATCAGGATCTGCACTGGTCGCTTTTTTGTCAGATATAATCTAATAAATAACTAACTGTGCAGATCCGGATCAGATGGCATGGATGTGCCAGCTGATCTGGATCTACACTGTTTGCCATGGTATTAAAGGTTTGCCTCAAGTAAATGCCCACCCACAATACTTGCATCACCAGTGTTTCTACAAAATGCCTAGGCATTACATTAAATAATGTTAATGTTGCAGTTTTGTCTTGAATAATCTGTACTTTATAATCTTGGATTTATGTTACTGGCTGAACTCATTCATATATCCCATAAGTTCATATGTTTATTAAATAATGTTAATGTTGCAGTTTTTTCTTGAATAATCTGTACTTTTTAATCTTATATTAATGTTACTGGCTGAACTCGTTCATATATCCCATAAGTTCATATGTTTATCAACAGTAAAATCATATTGTGCCATCACGTAAGTTAAAATATCTTTCAAGTCATAAAATGCCTAGTGTGGGCACGGATGTGCTGGCTGATCTGGATCTACACAGTAAGCCCATGTGATAAAGGCATTTCTGTGGAGAAAAGGTTAATCACTCTTCATTATCTTTCAGGCGGATTTCTTTCAAACTTGCACAAATGATCAAGCAGAATGTGTAGTTGATCATAAATACAATATTGTTTCCTGTGACCATTTTACCAGAGTTATGGCCCTTTGTTAATTTCAATAATAAAATCTTGTGGCATCTACTCCTATTGAACTATCAGGCTGATTTCTTTCAAACTTGCACACGTGATCAAGCAGGATGTGTAGATGGTAAAGAAAAGATTTCTTACTGGAACCATTTTTACCAGAGTTTCGGCCCATTGTTGTTTTCAGAAATACCAAACTACTTTCACTACAGCTTCGAAACTTTTTAACACTTGTTCATGATCATATCTTGTGTGGGTATGCCAATTACCATAATGCCTGATCGAACGGCAACATGTGTTAAGCTAGGTATTGTAACAAACACTAAATGCATAAAACTATTGTGGTCAGATGACACAGATGTGCTGGCTGATCTGGATCTACACTGCTTGTGGACATTTTGGTTCTAATTGTGCAAATTTAGCGCGGCAACTGTTAAGTAACCCTCGTTGGGTGGCGCGGCAACTGCCAAGCAACTCGGCAACAACTAGTTAGACCCAAAATATCCACAAGCAGTGTAGATCCAGATCAGCCAGCATATCTGTGTCATCTGATCAGGATCTGCACTGGTCGCTTTTTTGTCAGATATAATCTAATAAATAACTAACTGTGCAGATCCGGATCAGATGGCATGGATGTGCCAGCTGATCTGGATCTACACTGTTTGCCATGGTATTAAAGGTTTGCCTCAAGTAAATGCCCACCCACAATACTTGCATCACCAGTGTTTCTACAAAATGCCTAGGCATTACATTAAATAATGTTAATGTTGCAGTTTTGTCTTGAATAATCTGTACTTTATAATCTTGGATTTATGTTACTGGCTGAACTCATTCATATATCCCATAAGTTCATATGTTTATTAAATAATGTTAATGTTGCAGTTTTTTCTTGAATAATCTGTACTTTTTAATCTTATATTAATGTTACTGGCTGAACTCGTTCATATATCCCATAAGTTCATATGTTTATCAACAGTAAAATCATATTGTGCCATCACGTAAGTTAAAATATCTTTCAAGTCATAAAATGCCTAGTGTGGGCACGGATGTGCTGGCTGATCTGGATCTACACAGTAAGCCCATGTGATAAAGGCATTTCTGTGGAGAAAAGGTTAATCACTCTTCATTATCTTTCAGGCGGATTTCTTTCAAACTTGCACAAATGATCAAGCAGAATGTGTAGTTGATCATAAATACAATATTGTTTCCTGTGACCATTTTACCAGAGTTATGGCCCTTTGTTAATTTCAATAATAAAATCTTGTGGCATCTACTCCTATTGAACTATCAGGCTGATTTCTTTCAAACTTGCACACGTGATCAAGCAGGATGTGTAGATGGTAAAGAAAAGATTTCTTACTGGAACCATTTTTACCAGAGTTTCGGCCCATTGTTGTTTTCAGAAATACCAAACTACTTTCACTACAGCTTCGAAACTTTTTAACACTTGTTCATGATCATATCTTGTGTGGGTATGCCAATTACCATAATGCCTGATCGAACGGCAACATGTGTTAAGCTAGGTATTGTAACAAACACTAAAGGCATAAAACTATTGTGGTCAGATGACACAGATGTGCTGGCTGATCTGGATCTACACTGCTTGTGGACATTTTGGTTCTAATTGTGCAAATTTAGCGCGGCAACTGCCAAGTAACCCTCGTTGGGTGGCGCGGCAACTGCCAAGCAACTCGGCAACAACTAGTTAGACCCAAAATATCCACAAGCAGTGTAGATCCAGATCAGCCAGCACATCTGTGTCATCTGATCAGGATCTGCACTGGTCGCTTTTTTGTCAGATATAATCTAATAAATAACTAACTGTGCAGATCCGGATCAGATGGCATGGATGTGCCAGCTGATCTGGATCTACACTGTTTGCCATGGTATTAAAGGTTTGCCTCAAGTAAATGCCCACCCACAATACTTGCATCACCAGTGTTTCTACAAAATGCCTAGGCATTACATTAAATAATGTTAATGTTGCAGTTTTGTCTTGAATAATCTGTACTTTATAATCTTGGATTTATGTTACTGGCTGAACTCATTCATATATCCCATAAGTTCATATGTTTATTAAATAATGTTAATGTTGCAGTTTTTTCTTGAATAATCTGTACTTTTTAATCTTATATAAATGTTACTGGCTGAACTCGTTCATATATCCCTAAGTTCATATGTTTATCAACAGTAAAATCATATTGTGCCATCACGTAAGTAGATCTTTCAAGTCATAAAATGCCTAGTGTGGGCACGGATGTGCTGGCTGATCTGGATCTACACAGTTTGCCCATGTGATAAAGGCATTTCTGTGGAGACAAGGTTAATCACTCTTCATTATCTTTCAGGCGGATTTCTTTCAAACTTGCACAAATGATTAAGCAGAATGTGTAGTTGATCATAAATACAATATTGTTTCCTGTGACCAATTTTACCAGAGTTATGGCCCTTTGTTAATTTCAATAATAAAATCTTGTGGCATCTACTCCTATTGAACTATCAGGCTGATTTCTTTCAAACTTGCACAGGTGATCAAGCAGGATGTGTAGATGGTAAAGAAAAGATTTCTTACTGGAACCATTTTTACCAGAGTTTCGGCCCATTGTTGTTTTCAGAAATACCAAACTACTTTCACTACAGCTTCGAAACTTTTTAACACTTGTTCATGATCATATCTTGTGTGTGGTATGCCAATTACCATAATGCCTGATCGAACGGCAACATGTGTTAAGCTAGGTATTGTAACAAACACTAAAGGCATAAAACTATTGTGGTCAGATGACACAGATGTGCTGGCTGATCTGGATCTACACTGCTTGTGGACATTTTGGTTCTAATTGTGCAAATTTAGCGCGGCAACTGCCAAGTAACACGTTATGGCGCGGCTACTGCCAAGCAACTTGGCAACAACTAAGTAAGACCCAAAATATCCACAAGCAGTGTAGATCCAGATCAGACAGCACATCAGTGTTATCTGCAGTGGTGGCTTTTTTGTCAGAAATAACCTAATAAATCAAATAGCTAACAGTGCAGATCCTGATCATATGGCATGGATGTGCCAGCTGATCTGGATCTACACTGTTTGCCCATGCATTAAAGGTGTGCTTCAAGTTAATGCTCACCTGCAATACTTGCTTCACCAGTGTTTCTACTGAATCCCTAGGCCTTACATAAAATACCGTTAATGTTGCAGGTTTGTCTTGAATACAGACCTATTAGGAATAAGCTGTCATCTTTTCTACTGGCAAATCCTCCTGGCTTTAATAATGCTTCATAACAAGTGAAGATTTGATGGCTTTTATCATGTTTGAGATTTTTATGAGAAATCCCCTTCTGCTTCAATCATGGATCTACACAGTTTGCCCATGTGATGAAGGCATTTCTATGGAGAAAAGGTTAATCACTCTTCATTATCTATCGGGCGAATTTCTTTCAAACTTGCACAAACAATTAAGCAGGATGTGTAGTTGATCGTAAATAAAATATTGTTTCCTGTGACCATTTTTACCAGAGTTATGTCTCTTTGTGAATTTCAATAATAAAATCTTGTGTCATCAATTCATATTGAACTATCAGGTGGATTTTTTTCAAACTAGCACAGGTGATCAAGCAGGATGTGTAGATAGTAAAGAAAAGATTTTTTCCTAGAACCATTTTTACCAGAGTTTCGGCGCATTGTTGTTTTCTGAAATAAAATCTTGTGTCATAAACTCTTGATTAATTATCATGCAGGTTTCTTTCAAACTTTCACAGATGATCAAGCAGGATGTGTAGATGATTTTAAAGAACAAAAATTTCCTGCAAGCATTTTTGCTGGAGTTATGGCCCTTTGTTGATTTCAGTAATAAAATCTTATGACTTTAATCTCTCCATTGACAATCAGGAGGTTTTTTTTCAAACTTGCACACATGATCAAGCAGGATGTGTAGATGATCCTAAAGTACCATTTTTACCACACTTACGGCCCTTTGTTAATTTCAGTCATAAAAGTTTGACTCTTTTTGCATTTGTACCTCAATTTTTAACAACTTGCACAGATGATTAGACATGACGTGTAGTTTGCAGTAAGAGAATGTGTCTTGCAACCATTTACTCCAGTTCTGGCCCTTTGTTTATGTTAATTGTGTGCCCCCTTCTCCTCATTTACTAGTCATGGTCAACACATGTCATTAATACCTTATGCCCCATTTCACTTAAATTTTGTGTTAAGCTTAGCATTAAAGGCGCCAGACTGAAGGGCTGACAACATACAGCATTTTACTGGTTTGAAGCCAAATCTCTCAGACATGTCCTACAGACCGAAGTCTGTTTAAATGGATTGTTTTAATTAAAAGCATTATCATTAATGCTACTCAATGTAACAAATGTGCTCAATTACTGTTATACTGATTTTATAAACTGCATATGTGTAAGACAATCACAATGAAGTTAAAGAGGGCATATTCTGAATGTAGACTCAGTGAATGAATTTTGAAAGTATTTCAGCAGGTCCAAAGGTTATAAAGCTGAGATTGGAAACCAGTCTCAAATCTCAAGCATCTGATTAATCAGATGCTTGAGATTTGAGACTGGTTTCTCCATGCTCAGTTTTATAACCTTGGGCACAGGTTTTTTTTGTTCTGTTGAAAATAAACCATATCAGTAGTTTTATGGTTTTGTTCAGGCTTTCAAGCGGTCATACTTTTTCCTACTTTTTCCTAGTTTTTCCTACTTTTTAGTCTTGTTCCTACTTTTTCCTACTATTTTACAAAAACCTCCTACTATTCCTACTTTTTTGTCAGATGGACAAAAGAAAAAATCTATTTCTTTTAAAAGGAGATTTTAAAAATATTTTTTTTGTGTTCAGAAAGTAATGTACTTGTAAATGTCATACCTGTATTCATATTGATAAGTGTGAAGTTCTATGAATTTCTTCTGTCTACATAACTACCGCTATTGGTCTAACAGGCCTGACAATGTCATTTGTCTAAGCCAAAAAATAGAAATAAAGGGGTTATAAAACTCATGTGGGTAAAATAGATAACAGTTAATTTCATTAATGACAAGTGAGTGTTGAAAACTCCTTAAATGCAAGTTTTTAAAACTGATAATTTAACCGTTAAATTGCAAAAAAGTATTTTTTTAACAGGAAATCACCTTTAAACACCTCAGAAATAGTCATAACTTTATACATCGTAGAAAAGGTCTGACCGTCATTCTCATGTGATAGAAAGTGGCCAAAATGTTAAGAGTATTTAGAGGAATGTTTGAGCCATCTAGCAAGCCTCCTAGCGTAACCTTTAAAACCTTTAAGACCTGTAATTTCAGAGCAAACTTAAAAGCTTTTAAATCTTCTCAGGGCTTTTTTTTTCTTCTTTAGTAGAGACAGTCTTCCCCTCAGAAAATTTCTTTAAAATCTTGCAGTTTTCTGCAAAAAGTAACTTTACATAAGATATTTTATTTCCCTTACAGAAGAAATAATGTTATTTTCCCCCAAAATATTGGGCATGGGTCCCATCCCTTGGCATTGAAAAACACCTGGTTCTGAAAAACCTATAAAAAGGCCAAAAAGCCTGTAGTTTTCACTCAAAATCTATAGACTCCCAGCCTTGTCACTGTAATGGTTGTACTACTGTATTTCTCCCCCTCCCTTCTTTTTGAGTTTTTTCAGAATGCTGTTGTGTTCACCAACAAGATACATTTAGATGTTGGCAGTAGTGTTTTCAAGACCATGGGTTTTCCATGTATTCAGCATTTATAATGTAACTCAGCATTTTTCAAAATGACCAATTATTTATTGCAACTGACCACTGCTTGCGTTATGAATGTCTGAATTTTTTCAATGAGAATTCTAACAAATGCTGAGTTGTAAAATTTATTTTTTTTAAATCAGGTCTGGTGATATGTTTACACTATTGCAACTGTGGGCAAAAGCATTTATAGCAAAGTTTAGATATAAAACATGCCTATTACAGATATAGGTTTTAGAGTAGGTTTCCATGTCAATTAACTTTTTTCCCCAAAATTAAAAAGGGTATGGGCCCCTTCCCTTACACTTGTATACTGATACAAATGTATATGTTATGCTTTTTCAATGAGAATTCTAACAAATGTATCCTTTATTAATTAGTTATTTTGAAATATTTACAATAAAAGGCCTTTTTAGACTTGAGCCTTTATAAAACCCCTTTTTTATGCCCCCATGAAGTGTGAGGCATATAGAGTTACACTCATAATGCCCCCTCGGTGAGGGTCATAGAGAGTTGCACTTGTCCCTCTCTCATCAACTTCTCATTAACCAATAGGCAGAATTCTTTCAAACTTGCAAAGATTGATCGAGCAGGATGTGAAGATGATCGTAAAGAAAATGCGACTAGTTTAACCACAGTTATGGCCCTTTGTTTTACAAGTGTTCTTGTAGCATTTGGGGCATCCGTGTCCCCAGGACACAGTCTAGTTTTTTCAGGCCTGCTAAGAGCTCTGATCAAGGTATAACTTGAAACACTGAAAGTCGATATTTTTTCTGCAATAAAACTGCATTTTCATTACTTTTTGAACATCTCTCATAATAGCAGGAAGACTAAACCCATGGTATTGCTGTAAGTGCTTTTTTTATTCATCAAGATGAGACCCCATTGACCCATACTGACTCCACATAGACATCTCTTTAAGTTAGCAGTGGCAGTCTGGCTTATGTGTTGGGCCCTCAGCTGGATGACCATGATACATATAATTTGTAACAGAAAGAGTTAAGTCCCAACTCAGAAAAACTGTTTATGTATTCCTACTTTTGAGGAAAAAGTTCCTACTTTTTCCTACTTTTCTCCTACTTTTTTGTCAAAAGGGTTCCTACTTTTTTCCTACTTTTTGAAGAAAGAACACTTGACAGCCTGTTTTGTTACTAAACAAGAATGGGGTTGTTCTGCAGTGATCTCCCTTCCATTGTGTTTTCCGAAAATATTGAACACTGTATCTGTTGCACCAATAAAGTTTTAGGGGTATATTTTTAAATTGTGATAAACACAAACAGGATCCATGGATATTTGTTTACAGAATTTAATCAGATTAACCTTTGGAGATAGTATGTGCAATTCTGAAAGGAACAACCACAGACAAAAACTGTATGGTGCATACCTAATGATACATGTGTAATGAAAACTGACAAAAATTATGGTAACAGTGAAATTCTGAAAGGCCAAGACATGATGGTTTTTAAAGCTGCATAAACTGTTTTAATAATATGAGCAGTGACTGTCATTGTACACATTAATATGCAATCAACTTTTCTAAAAAATATATATATTTCATGTTGTGCATTTGGGTTGTTTAAAAAATTGCAAGAAAAGTGAAAAAATGGTTAAATATTAAAGGCCCAATAAACTTGTCAAAACGTTGTTTTTTTTGCATTGTGAAAATTAATTAACCACGTTGACCCTTTTCAAAAGAAAATATAAATGACCAAATATTTATGTTCTCAAACAATCCCCAATCATTGAGACCCTGTCGTCACAGTATTTTTGTAGCCCACAAAATTACTAACCAATGTTTACAATCACTCGGCAAAAAGTTATCGTTATTTTCTGTACATGGGCCAGAAGAACGCAGAACACGGTGACATCATTCACATAAAAGTTGTAAACACAAAATCATGCAAAGATGGAAAGAAAAAGACGAGGACTTTCTTTAACGGATTAAATTTTAACTTCATTACAAGGTAAAAAAAGAAAGATGTAAATGTTATACGACCCATCCCATTAATGGCTTTTAGTGGGGAATACATCATCAATTTATGCACTTCTGCATAATAAGCGACTGTTGCCTGCCGAGAGTTGCCGAAAATCAGCTCGGAAAGATTCGCTGTTTGTTTTGTAAACAAGATAAACGATCCGCAAAATATGCTGCAAATCAGTAAGATACATGTAATACCCTATTCTTATTGTAAGGTTTATTTTTTGTGTTATTATGCATACAGTTGAAATCTAAAATGTTTAGGTTAATAAAAAATATGTTGTTTGACAAGTTTATTGGGCCTTTAAAGTTAATAAAAAGTTAATACCGGGTAAAAGGTTATTCCAAATGTTTTGCCTATTGAAACCGAGTACAGAACTGAAAAGATTATTGAAATCGGTTAACTGGATGCTCAGATATTGTCATTTCAGCTATTTAAAGAAATGGCAAGTCATTTAAAGGGGCATAACTAAAGTGGTTGATCAAAAGTCCCCTTTTCTCCATATGTATGCATTTAAGCTTGTGTGTGACTAGTGTAGATCCAGAGCAGACAGCATTTTTGTTTCTGATCAGGATCTAAAATGGTCGCATCTTGGTCCGAAATATCCTATTGAATCTACAAGTGAACAGTGCAGATCTCAGACAGCACAGATGGCACATCTGATTGGATCTACACTGTTTGCCCATGCCATAAAGGCATATTTATGAAGTACAGGGTTAAGTTAGAAATAGATTATAGGTGCTACACATTAACAAGTATTTTATGATTTATGTCTACTCAAAGTTATTAGACATAAATCATTATGCATACCGGTAAGTCATTATGAAGGGTCCTTAGTAACATGATACAGCTTCTATTCTATGTGTGACAAGGTTAGACCATATCGACTTGCAAACCAGTGCAGGCTGATCAGTCTGTTCATTTTTAGATCTAGTAATATTAGGTATGTACTTACTTACCAAAATTCCGAGTGTAGATCAGATCAGATGAATTTGGCGATTGGCACATGCATTATAATAAAGTTGAACAGATAACAGTGAGGAAAAGGTGTCTGTTACAGCGTTACGAACCCCAGCTTATGAATATAAAAAGTCCTTCTATATGTGATTTATTAGGTTGGACGCTCTCTTTTCTCCCTTTCCTCCACATAATATACGCGTTTTTACGCATGCGTGACCAGTGTAGATCCAGATCTGCTGGCACATCTGTGCCATCTGATCAGGATCTGCACTGGTTGCATTTTAGTCAGAAATAACCTAACGAATCAAAATGTGAACTGAGCAGATCCTGATCAGACGGCATGGATTTGCTGGCTGATCTGGATCTCCACGCAATAAATGTTTATTTATGGAGGAAATGGTTAATATATAAATAGCATTTACATATTGCTGACTCCCAGCTGGGAAACATTGATATCGATGAAACCTAGTAACCTGAGAAAATAAGTGTAATACAAAGGAAAGAAATAAGCTGAAATAAATATAATTTTGCTCACCCAAGAATTTTCATACTATGATTGACACACAGAATTTTCCTTTTATTTACTAAATTGCATTTATTGGTCCTTTAGTATTGCTTTAAGTTGTGATGTATTGCTATAAAGTACGAGTATAAAATTATATTACCGGTAATTACAGTATTAATAATTTATTATATTTTTGCAAGCAGATGACATTTCTTTCAAAGGATTTTTTTTTATAGATTCTTCATTCTGTTTAATTACTTCCAGCACTTTCAGTGCTTTGATTTTTTAAAAGTTACCATGGGGGGGTGGGGGGGGGGGGGTTGACAGACATTACCATTGTTTACGGACAAACCGCTACAACATACTGAAAAGTGTATTAGCAGAACTATAACAATCTGCCTATTTTACCATTTAGTGAAAGTAATCAATTAAATAGAGCAGAAGTAAAAGCTTTATAATAGTTATCTTACTCTTTATAATATTTTTTAGACCATTAAGTTCAATGACCTTTTTTAGAGTAAAACCATCTTAAACAGCACTGTCCTGTAGGGATTAAATGATGATCGATTAAAAAATCCTACTGTGCTGTTTTTACAATTCTGAATGATCGAAGAAGCGAACATAGAATTATGAATTATATAACAAAATAACAGAAACAGAATTGCCTGCAGGACTTAATTAAAGAAGACTGACAGAATAAAAGTACAAATCAAAAAAAAAGGCAGTTTTTACCTTATTGCTTGGGTTAACATTTTACATGCCGAAATGGGACATTTTTGAGACTTTGAAGTGGTCTCATTACATTTGTAGTGAAGAAAAGTCAAAACTTCAAAAGGCTAAAACTGCATCTGCAAAATGTTGTTGGGTAACATAAAAAGTGAAAATTATAAAGGAAATACACTTCTTTCATAAAATCATGTCACAGTTTTTATTTCCCCACAAAGTGGGAGGCATATAGAGTTGCACTTGTCTGTACGTCTGTGTATCTCAGCTTACCGCTAGGCACTTGTTAGGTACCAAATACCCAGTAAGTGCTTAATCAACACACATTCCCATTCATTGCGTTGTGTCTTCTTCGGTACATCTTTTGCCTGTTTGGTAGTAAAAAACATTAAGAAATACCCAACAAATGTCCATCTGTAGGAACATCTGTTGGTATGTCTGTTCGTCCGTAAATTTTGTGGCATCAACTCCTCCTAAACTATCAAGCAGATTTCTTTAAAACTTGCACAGATGATAAAGTGGGATGTGTAGATGATTGCAAAGAAAATCCCTCTTAATACTTTAAAGAAAACTTGGTTGGGTCACATTGCTTTTTTTTTTCAAAACTCACTACAGAGTAATCAGAGGGGGTGTGTGGTATGTTGAGGTTTGTCATCCCTTTGAACAATTTAGGGATAAAACATATTTTGTTTTTTTAAATTTTCATTTTTTTATTAATAAATGTAAACTCACAACAAAAGCTTAAGTTCTCAGGGGATAACTCCTTCACCCCCTCTCCAGCATGTATTGCACGGCAATATGCAATAAGCTTTTTTTCATTAACCCCATCCAAAATATTTCTTTTAATTTTATTCATCAACAAACTTTTGTTGTTTACTAGGGGGGTACCTACCCCACTCCAAAATAAAAATTTAACTTTTTTTTTCATTCAGAAATCCCTTTTATAAAAAGTTTTTTTTTTGGTGTTGGTGTGGAAGAAACAGATAGAATTCCTGAAATGGGCTTAATATGTCTACTTCCTTTATTTCCAACTGGCTCGTATTTTTTTCTACATATTATGACTGATGGTGTTTTCTCACTTGGGTCTACAATAATTGACATTTGCCTCAAAAGCAATGTTTTACTTTTCATTTACGAAATTGTGTTTGCAGGAGTCCTAATCCTATTGAAAAAGTTACTTCCTTTATCCTAGTGATTGGTAAATTCAATATAGTAGGGATTAACATTCATTGTTATAACCATCTAAGTGGGTCATGAAATAAGCATTGAAAACATTAATACCTTGAAGCAGGTTTATGAAACATTTGACTACACACCTTTGTTACTTTTTCAAGCTTGAGGGGGGGTTTTGTTATGAGCACACTAGAACAGGTTTTCACTGAATCAGGCCATTGTGTTACACAAAGTTGTACAGGTCAGTTGTTGTTGGACTTGAGTTACTGGATTATTTTGAAAAAATGTAAGTTATTTCATGATTGTAAACAAATTAAACTAGCAGGTTAATACTATTACACTACTACAGTAACTGCTTCTACTACTACTTAAAATAATATTGTTGCTGTAACAAATAACTTGAATAACTTGGCAAATTTCTTTTTGAATGAAACCAGATGAGACCAAATGTGTAGTGGTCCTCTGTCTTCCATAATTTCTACTCCATGACCACAGCTGTCAGCAGTCGGTAGTGTTTGAACGGAAATTAGATGATGATTATCTTTCATAATTAAGTGTGAGGTTAAGTAAATGAGGATGAATGAGGCTGCAGGATTCCTACCAAAACTGTTCACTGTTCTGTTGAATATTTTATTTTTTAATACTGCAAACCTCGGCCAAGTGGAATGATAGACATTTTGTAGTGGCCTACCTAATTTCAGATGGATTTGACAAGAACTTGCTGAAGTGGCAAAACAGTGTAGACTGTCATGGCAGACATGTAGACCCTCGTCAGATTACCCAATATGAAGGATTGATTGACACCAAATGTCCAGAGCCATTATGGGAAGCCTCTACTGATCAGAAGTCCCACAGTGTACAGGTAGGTTGTGTTTTACAAGTTTTTATTTGTTTCATTACCTTCCAATGTAGAAAGTAAAGGCAAATAGGTTAGTCTCTGTAATTAATGGCTTTATTAATATTAAAATATCCAATATTTGGTGTACATTTAGTGCAATTAGTCTTTAGGGGCAGATCTAGAGGGGGTTTGTGGGATTGCTCGAACCCCGATTTTTGGCAGCAGTATTTAATTTTCATGGGAATTTTCGCTGGAAATCATGTAACTACCCTAATACTGGCCCAAATGAACCCCTTTATTATGCCCCCGCCATGAAATGGCGACGGGCATTAAGAGTTGCTCCTGTCCGTCCCTTCATCCGTCCGTCCATCCGATATTCTCGTGAACGCAACTCCTCCTACACTACTGGTGGGAATTTAATGAAACTTTACCACAATGCTTGGCCTGATATGTTGTTGTGCATAAAGGTGGGGTTTTGCTCTTACATGTTCCGTTCAGAAGTTATGGCCCTTTGATACTTCCATTTACATTAGTTTTAATAGGAATATATCTCGTGAACGCAACTCCTCCTACACTTCTGGAGGGAATTTATTGAAACTTTACCACAATGCTTGGCCTGATATGTTGTTGTGCATAAAGGTGGGATTTTGCTCTTAAATGTTCCGTTCAGAAGTTATGGCCCTTTGATACTTCCATTTACATTAGTTTTAACAGGAATATATCTTGTGAACGCAACTCGTCCTACACTTCTGGTGGGAATTTAATGAAACTTTGTCTGATATGTTGTTGTGCATAAAGGTGGGGTTTCGCTCTTACAGGTACCGTTCAGAAGTTATGGCCCTTTGATAATTTCATTTACATTAGTTTTAATAGGAATATATCTTGTTTTATATATTTTTATTGCATTAATACCAACTTCTTCACAGACATTTCCGTAATGAGCAGACAACAGTGCCACAAATACAAATAATTTACTTGATCTTCAAGTTAATGCATATTCTTATAATTACTCGCGCATCACTGTCTTTGAAATGCTATTATTCCTATCATTGCACTTGAGTGTCTGAAAACAATGCATAGCGGGGGCATCCGTGTCCTATGGACACATTTCTAGTGGATTTCTTGTATCCAACCCTGGTCTTTGCATAATGATGTCTATCCAGGGTCTACACTGTTTGCTGTTTGGTCAAAACAACCATCAGTATTACCTTATGTGAGCATTTTTTCCAGGTGTGCCATGTTATTCATTGTTGAGGAGACATTATCTGAAAGGACTTGCCGTGTTACTGATTTTCTATGCGGACATGCCTTCCGGATGTGCCAGGTTATTATTTATGGAGAGTACATGTATTTGGCTGGGCTTTATTCAAGATAAGCAAGACCAATAGCAGTCATGTGAGTACATCTTGTTGAATAGAATATATACTAATTGAAATAAAGAATGGCAATAATTAAATAATTAATAAAACAATTGAAAATGAAAATGCACCTGAATAGTGTTTGAAATATTTTATACTCTAAAACTAAGTCTTGTTTTCTTAATAATAACAAATAATGATTCAATAAAAAACGCACGCACACACACAAATTATTTTAAAAGAAACAAGTTGAAATGTAGATGCTGTTCTGAAGAGTTGCCTTTCTTTTTTCTAACAGTATATTATAAGTATATATATTATATTAATATCACTGCACCTTTATATGTAACCAGTTTTCATGGTTGTCATTCCATTTAATGTATGAAAATATATTTTAGATTAAAAAATGCAAAACAACAAATTAAAAAAAAAGATTATGGCACAGGATCATGTTAGGAAGTGGACAATCTCTACCTATTGGAGAATTAAGCAATCTTTTCTATAATTAGTTAACTTATGAGCCGCAACTTGACCTGTTTGGAAACAAAGGTTTTCAGACGCAGCCACTATTTTATATTTAAATAGCCCCAGTAAAAAAAAAAGGTCAGTTGATTCACTTATGAGCTCAAAACTGTGTTTCCTGCCATTAGTTCATTGATAAATTTGGGCACTCTTTGTAGAAAAGATATAAATTTGGTCCCTCTTTTTAGAAAAGATTGATAAAAATTTGCTAAAATAATGTTTTTAAAAAAGCAAACATTGAACTAGGTTAAATATGTTGTTGTTCGACACGAGATCCACATTTGGTTCAATCCATGTTGGATCCCTTTTGGAACTCTTCTGAAGAAGTTATTTTGACCCACACATTTCTTGCAGAAGTTAAACATATAATAATAAAGGCACAGGAACAGGTTAGGAGGCGGACATTTCGTTATTTCTGAAGTCATGTTTCTGACCTACATGATTGCATCTTCTTATGAGCCACTACTTAACATGATCGAAAACAAGGGTTTGAGACAACTTAACTACTTAACAATCAAAAGTCAGTCATCCTATGAGCTCAAACCTGCGTTTCAAGCCTTTTATATTGGACCACTTCTGACATTCGTCAAATATCAATAATGTATAGAGCTATTTTAGAGATTATTTATTGAATTATTCATCAATTTATGTTTATTACAGTTATCCATTAATTTATGACTAATTTCTTACCAGTCTAACAATAAGAGCTACTAAAATGTTGCAAACTATTCCTAACTTCACACACTATACAAGAAGTTTATTAATCATGTTTAATCAAGTGTAGATTTTAATAGAAAAACTCTTAGGCTTGAATCATGATTGATCAGGTGTAGATTTTAGGTCATTTCGAAGAAATGGCGATACATAGGGACCGCTTTGTCCGTCCGTCCGTTGGTCTGTCTGTCCGTCTGTCCGTCACGAAAACAACGTTGGCTATAACTTTGCCATTTCTTAATATTTCTTTGTCAAACTTTCAAATTGTATTGCTTATGACACACGCTCGAGATGATGCCAAATTCTCAAGGTCAAGGTCACATTTGATGGAGTTATGCCCCTTTTTGTACTTGGATTTTTACGCGAAAACTTAACATTGGCTATAATTTTGTCATTTCTTAACATATTTTCATCAAACTTTCAAATTATATTGCTTATAACAACACGCTCAAGATGATGCCAAACTGTCAAGGTCACATTTGATGGAGTTATGCCCCTTTTTGTACTTTGATTTTTACACGAAAACTTAACGTTGGCTATAACTTTGTCATTTCTTTATATTTTTACATCAAACTTTCAAATTACATTGCTTATGACAACACGCTCATGATGATGCCAAATTCTTTGATGGAGTTATGCCCGTTTTTGTACTTGCATTTTTATTCCGACATAGCACCAGACGGCGACACAAGTGTTAACTGAACACCCATCCAGTTTTCCTCTTTGACTTTTGTCATGTCAGGTGTGTAGGAACGATTCGAACATTAGGGCTGCAGAAGAGATGATGTCTGCTGCAAAAATAGTGAAGTCGTATATCGATTAAAAATAAAATGATTGTATATTGCCCTTAGTATAAATGTAAAGTTTAAATGTTTAGAAACTACAAATATAGTCGACATATAGAGTTTACAGTTACTACTTTTAGACATCTATATTGTTCGCTCAACTGTTCTAAGAATTTTTCGAGCTATTGTACGCAGTCTGTTGTCAGCATTGTCGGCGCTGTCCCTGCTTTTTTTAAAAGTTTGCTTGCAACCTACTTATATCTTAAAAACTACTAAAGCTACAGCTTTTAAACTTGGAACACTTGTTTACCATCATATCCGGTGTGTATTTGTGAAGAACCATGACTCATACTTTCATTTTGATCAAATTATGGCCCTTTTTGGACTAAGAGTTTCAGGTTAAAGTTTGCGTGCAAGTTTTTGTACAAACTCACAACTTCCATTCTACTTATACTACAGCTTTGAAACTTTCATAATTTTGTTCATCATCATATCACAAGTGTGTATGCCAAGAACCATAACTCTGACTTGAATTATGATCAGATAACCACCATTTAGGACTTAGAATATCAAGTTCAAGTTTGCATGCATTACTGATACTATAGCTTTGAAACTTTCATCACTTTGTTCATCATCATATCCCAAGTGTGTATGCCAAGAACCATGACTCTAACTTCCATTTTGTTCAAATTATGGCCCTTTTATGACATAGAATTTCAGGTTAAAGTTTGCGTGCAGGCTAGTGTACAAACTCATAACTTCCTTACTACTTGATACTACAGCTTTGAAACTTTCAGCGCTTGTTTGTCATCATATCCCGAGGGTGTATGCCAAGAACCTGACTTCATTTTGTTCAAATTATGGCCCTTATTCACCATCACGATTCCCTAGTATGTATGTCATGAAACATTCAATTTACATCATTTTTAATGCCAAAATAGACATTGTTTATAACCTGAATACTATTCACCTGAAGAAGAGTCAAATAAACTCAAAACATGTAATGAAAGATTGGAATTAAAACTCTTCTCATTAATAATAAAAAAAATTATAGGCCTCAAATGCAGTAGGAAAGACAGTTGTACAGCTGTATTATTTGTGAACTTACACTAAGAAAGATGGCAGTCTAAATTATTGAAATGCTTTGTACCCCCTCCCCCTGTGATACAGATATCAGGAATGAAATGATGGTAATGGGGTAGTTTCAAAAAAAAAAGAAGCAAAAGTGTGACATATAGGGTCAAAAATACCGTATACCCCCGTTTTAGCGCCCCCGGGGGCGTAACATTTTATGCGAAAAAAATAATACCTTACAAGTTTACCGTTATTGTTAAAGTTGTGATAATAAAAAGTGTTTAACAGTTTTCAATTGATTTGTGTTGGAATAATACTGGATTATTGTCAGAAAAGGTAAGATCTAATTTAATTATTTGTACTTTTTTGTCAATTTTAAATGTCTTTCTGCCCCTGATTGAAAAATTTTAGAATGAAAAAGGGGAGGGGGCGTTTATTAGGGGGGGAGCGTTAAAACGGGGGTATACGGTAAAAGTGCTTTGATTTAAATATTTTTTGAGACAATTTATGGAAAATACTTTGAAATCCAAGATTTCTGTAGGTTGTAAAGATAATTAAGAACAAGTTTGTTTTTTTTCAACTTTTATTGTAACATTTAAAAAAAAAAATAACTGAACATATAGTAATAATATTTCAATGTATGTAATGTCAAATAATATCTTATATATTAATTGATAACGTGACTATAGTCATTATGCTAAGTTATGAAACACTAAAAATCCTTCGTATACCTTTAATTTGAGAAAAAAATCCATATTTTGTTAGATTTTTATAAAGAAAAATCCAGATCTGGTTCAAAAAGTTCTGATTGTACAGTCTCTAATCATTGCAATTGCATAACATTTAATTTTCTGATAACCAAATGTTATCCAAGTATATAGAAACAAACTCTGCATTAATAACATTATTAGTAACAAATATACAGAGCATCAAAATTTTGCTTAAAATTCAAAGAAAAATGTTACACTCCTGTTAGAATTTAGTTCTATCAAAATTATATTGTTATTGCTTTTTAGAAGCCAATATATAACTTCAAAATGTTAAACAGATAAGAAATAAGCTTCAGTAAGATTCTTTGCTTAGTTATAAAAATATTTTTAAAAAATATATATACTTTTTGTTTAAATTTACACCCATTTGCTATTTCAAAGTAGTTGTTTTCTATTACAACAAAACAAATCTGATCAAAATTGATTCGAACCAGTTATAATTTGGAAAACTTCTGATGTCATGTCAAATCAAAACTAACACATCTTTCGAACAAAATAACATTCAACATATGCATAATGAACTATATAAGAAAAATGTTACACTACTGTTAAAAAATGTCAATGAAAACTAACAGCTTATTTAGATCTTTTTTTAAATGAATAATGCTAACTCAGTCTTTTAATAAATTAAACAATTACTTACTTCCATTCAAATGAACATCAGTTTTAAATTTAAAGAATACTGCAAAAGAGTTAAACTATGCTTTAGTTCAACTGATTTCAAGTACATTTTATTGAACAGTCAAACATTTAGAAACAACAGTACAAGACTCAACCTGAGTAATCTCTTAATGTGATTAAACAAGTAATTTTCATCAGGAACATTATGTAACTGCAACAGGATTAACAAAATTAACATAAAAAATACGTAACACAAAGTGTTACACTCCTGTTCACTTTCAATTTCACCAACAGTGTTGTCTATTTCATTACAAATTTATTTTTGGACAAGTTGTTTGCCACATTAAATTTAAATATTAGGCCACGACCAGGAACAAGGGTTGGCAATGTTCAATCTCTGGTAGGTAGCCGAGCACAAGGGTTGAGGACTCCATGGATCCTAAGAAGATGTCCAGTGCATCACCATGGATAATTCTGATGCTGAATTCTAAGACCTTGCACATATTTTGTATACATACATTGTCTGCATACGTGCCATTTTTAGCCATATTCTCCAAATACTGGTTGAAGTCAGTTGAAAGGAACTGTTCTAGGTTTATCTTCTCTGACTGAAATAGGCAAACCTTGCAATAATAAATGTTTTACATTAATTTATGATAAAAATTTTAAGTAATTTATTATATTTGATCAAGTTTTATTGGTTTTCATACTGACACAAGTAAACTGGTAAATCATGTAAATCATGGTAGATCGTGTTAATTCCTTGTACTTAATTAAAGTTTGACTGTTACAATATAAAAAAATTGATGTTAAAATAATAATACCTGCGGCAATTGTCTCATGTGCTCAACAATGTTTTGTCTTAATTCTACATGATTGCAGTGGGTGCTGTCATTCATATCTAGCTGGTCGCTGACTGCCAAGAAAAAGCAAATTCCATCATTTGGAATATTGCCTCGCAACTTAAACCCTCGTTCTGCAATTTGATTTTCAAATCTGTTCATAGATTCAGCTACTCGTTTGACATGTTCACTATGAGATGCCATGCTAGCTACATTTACATGCTGATTAGGCTGTGAGGTGTTAGTACTACTAGCTACTATTTAGTTAAGGCTAAATTTGCTTATTGCTTTTTTCTTAATGCTTTTATTTTATCTTTGTAAGCCTTATTTTCTGCCTTCTTTTTCTCTTTTAGTTGTTGTAATTTTGCATGATAATATGGATCACTCTTTAGTTTCTCACGGTATTTTCTCATTCTTTCTTTTGAAGATTTCTTTGGTTTATTGTCATTTGTGTTTTTGCATTACATATATTTTACAGGAGTGTAACACTTTCCCTATTTCTTTATTAAATGGCCTGATTATTAATATAAACATGTTAATTTCTTTCAGTATTAATTCTACAGTGATATAATAGAGTTAAATCAAATAAATTTTAATAAAGACATTAAATATTTTGTGTTTTTACTTTTAAATTAATGAATATATATGAAATTAACACATTTTTTTACAAAAACACACATGAAATTATGCCTTTTATAAAGATCAGCACATAAAATATTATCTTAATTCATATAAATACCTTTTCTCTCTTCAAATTTTGAAACTTCAATAAAAATATATAACAAAACAAAGTTTTCTATGCCAAAAAGGAAGTGATGTCATAAAATTGAATTAGTGTTACACTCCTGTTTTCAATTATGATCACATGTAACTAGCATGTGATTCCAGGCACAAAGACTTTTGTCACTGATGACAGTGTTGAGGTATACTCTCCTGAAAAATAGAAAGAGATAAATTAAATCCATATTCTTGTTAAATATGTTTGAGAAATTGCTTTGAGTAAAAAGTGTTACACTCCTGTTTAACATGGGTTGTGATAAATATGAAATAGCAAAATGAATCATATGGAATGCACATGAATAAAGACATTAGTTACAACAGCAAAACATGTTAGTTAACTAGTTTCTAGCATATATCTTTAGATAATGTTAGTATTTCATGCTAAATTCTACAGGTAAATCCAATGCATACTTTATTTTCAAGAAAAATTCGTTGATGGGTCATCTGGAACAAACGACTGGATCATAACAACTAAATCATTCCAAGATAAAAAAAATATGTTTATTGTTTACCCAAGATGTCACATTTTGTTCTGGTAAAAAATTTAACACATTTTATTTAGTTATTTTGTAATAAAACTCTTTTGAAAATAGACTTTAAAAAAAATGTCACAAAAAAAGTGTTACACTCCTGTTTTTTTTTTTGCAAGTTTTTTTTATACAATTTGCAAACCGTTTGTTCAAAATTCAAAATATTTTAAAATAAATTGAATGATATGGAAATACAAATTTTAGAAGTAAAATTTTCTACAAATTTTATTTTATTTTGTTCCTAGAGGTAAAATTTGAAAAACCTTCATGTTTTTTTTAAACTACCCAATGATGATATTGTCTTGGTTTGGTGTTTTTAGCAAAACTTTGGCTTTAATCATGTTTGATAGCAATTTTAGATTTTTATGGCAAAATATCTCTTTAGCTTTAATTATGTTTACTCGTATGCATTTTCTTGCATGTGTGAGCGGTGTAGATCTAGATTAGAGGGCACATCAAAAGGCATCTTGTCAAAATCTGCACTGTTCCCTTTTTGATTAGAGATATCCTAAAGTGAACAGTGCAGATATTGGTAAGACTGACACAGGATGTGCCTGCTGATCTGGGTCTACACAGTTTGCCCATGTGATAAAGGCATTTCTATGGAGGAAAGGTTAATCACTCTTCATTATCTATCAGGCAGATTTCTTTCAAACCACAGGTGCTCGGCGCATGTGTCCACCCTCCCCCCATCCCATCACTACAACCCTCCCATATATATAAAGAAACAACCTATCATTCATGACCAGTATCATAATACAACCCTCCCATATATATAAAGAAAAAACCTATCATTCATGACCACTATCATAATAGGTATTATGATAGTGGTCATGAATGATAGGTTGTTTCTTTATATATATGGGAGGGTTGTAGTGATGGGATGGGGGGAGGGTGGACACATGCGCCGAGCACCTGTGTTTCAAACTTGCACAAATGATCAAGCAGGATGTGTGATCCTTAAGTACCATTTTTACCTCACTTATGGCCCTTTGTTAATTTCAGTCATAAAATTTTGTCTTTTTTTCTATTTTCCTGAATTCTTACCAACTTGCACGGAGTCTTGGAGTGGAGTCTTGGAGTTAAATAATATGATCCCCTATAAATTTGTCCCAGTCTGGGATACTTGTGGACAGTGTTTGTTTTCTTTAGGACAACTAGATATGTGATTTTTATAAATAACTGTCAAAATTCAAGAAACTTCATAACACAATGTCTGCAGAGCTTTTTTCTGTGTTAATTTGAGCAGAGACAGTCTCTAGGGAACTGAGATGATAGACGCTGGACATTAACTCTTGGTGTACCTTAAATCATTATTCGACAATTAGACTGAACTTAAGCTTTAGCAATAAAACATCTGTTCTAAGGTGAATTCAAGGTGTTCTTATGGAATGGGAATTTTTACAGCTTTAATAAAACATTTAATAAAGCAAACCTGTGATTAATACAAATGTATTACAACAGTTGTTTATATTAAAATAATTAAATATCATTTGTTAGTATAAAGTTGTACTTTCATTTCAATAAAACAACTGTGATGCAATATGAATACATGAAGGATCTCAAACCTTGAAGTATGCAATATATATATTAGCATGCTGATCATGTATAATCAAGTTATTTACTTTTATGCAAACCAGTTAGAAAATCAATTGATGGAAACAACATAAAATGGCCAACATTAATGACATTAAATATTCAGATTTGTTTCTTGTACAATAAATGTTTTGTTGGGTATGTCTTCTCCAAATTAATAGGTCAATAATGGTTCAAACAATGTTCTCTCTATGTTCCTGCCAGTGATACTGCTCAGTTATATGACATGCTAAATGGTCAGTTCGAGGCACCATGACAGCCCAAGAGAATTTCAAGAAAAACAATGATCTAATCTTGACACTTATGGGTTCCTGCCATAACAAGGTTGACTCATTACAAAAAGTGCAGGTGCATCAATATTTTGTGATAGATGTCATGGGATGTAAGAATAATAAACTGTAAAACGCATTAATTTCGCGTGGAGAAAATTTCGCGACTTTCATAAAAAAATCACCAATTTTCATTATTCGCGTATTTATGAACTTGCGACGTCATAAGACTCGAAATCGTAAGTATATAAGGATAATTTATTACCGTGATCACGATTTCATAAGTAATTAAATCAAATAACTGAATTGTGGCCAAAAAGGAATTTTATGCGGCGTTTAAAGTGATTATCAGTTCTGTTAAAGTTGCCTCTTTTCGCATAATTATCGGATATATCAAAACTCATCATATATTTGCGATATGTATGAATTAACTAGGTAAACGATTCGCGAATATTAGCGAAAATAAAACTAACGTGAATAAAAACCAGTTCTACAGTATTGTTTCTGAAAACTGTTCTTTGAACATTACTTTTGACTTTTAAACTGATAATCATAATGAAAGAAGGCTTTAAGTCCTCGGCAGATATAAAAATAATGACAATTATTGTTTATGATTTCAGAAAAAATTGCTGTCAAAAAAATAGAAATTTAAAATAGTTTAAGGTATATTCTGCCCATATTGTACTCTTGAGATAAAAAATACATGTTAAAAATGTAAAATACCATACAATATTACTACTGGTATGAAGATTATTATCAACTTGCAAGGCATTCTTTAATTATTTTTTGTTAAAATCTTAAAACACCGCACAGTTTTTTAACACATGCAGATCAGCAAACTTAACATTGTGTTGCTATTAAAAAAAGAAAGTCGTAATTACCTATTATTAAAGTGCAATTAAAAATATTGATCATAAATAGCTTAGAAGACATTCGTGTGCACTGAAACATGCTTATTACATAAAATAATAAGTATGTTTACTATAAGATTTGAACCCATGCCCTCTACAGATAAAAAAGAATATCATTGTCATGAAATATTTCAAAACTGAGACTAAACCAACTCCAAGGTCAGACTCCAAATTGTCACTCCAAAAATTCAGCTCCAAAATTCAGCTCCAAGGTCAGACTCCCGACTCCACTGCAAGACTCCACTCCAAGACTCCACACCATACTTTATACTATGCCCCCGGCTTTATATATAGATCGTTGAGTAATGAACGGGAACCATGTCGTATGTACGTTAAGTTCAAGGTCAAGCTAATTATAATTTAGTATATAAATATTGAATTGAATTATCTCCCCTTAACTATAAATATAAATATATACATGTATAGATTATATAAATAGATCGATTAGTCGGTGTTTTCTTTTAATTATGCGAATTGAAAGTTTATTTTTGTAAGCAGTTATAGAAAGAGTGTACATGTAGTAAGATAGTTCAGATAGTTATTCTTGGATGATATTGAAGTTTGTGTTCTGTTTACGAATATTGGCAATCCTATGACTTGATTTTCGGCGCGTGAATGTGACCTATATTATGATGGTTCTTTGTTTACAAATGTTTTTGATGTTGAAATTGACGGTTCTAGTGGGTTTCTGTTTTACAAGTGGGCGATTTCGTGTCTATAAAGTAAATAATGATTGTATAACCATTTTTTGTAGGTCTTTTTCTGTTGTTAAGAATAATTGTGACTCATCCCCATCCCCTCCCATTCCCCCCCCCCTGGTTTACGGGATCAAGATGCTGAATATAGAAAGTTAGTATAGATTTTTCATCCTGAAAGTACCAAAGGAATTGCCATGTACGTGGTAGGACAATTTTTAAAGATAATGTTGAATTTAAATAGAGCAAATTCATTTAATGTGGTTAGTGCTATGCTAATACCTGCATGAACTCTTACACCCAACATCTAACTTCTTTAAATGTCGTCCACATATAACACGTCTGTGTTATACTTTTCTTGTTTAAATAATGCCCTTTTTGCACATAATTTTTGCATTAAAATATGCACTTGGCCAATAACTTTGAAACAACTTGTGATATTAACTTGAAACTTAGAATTTATAGTCACTTTTACAATCTTTATCATAACCACCAAAACCTTTAACACTGCTACAATTAATTTAAAGAAATGCCCCATTTTCACTTAGAAATTGTTTAAGATCTTATCCACTTTGTTCATAACTTTGTATCTTATACTTTAATAATGTTAATCAAGTGTAGATTTGATGGCTAAAATTCCTGGGGTTTAATAATGTTTGATAACAGGAGTAGAATTTTATGGTAAACTTCTTTTTGGGTTTCATAATGGTAGGTTACAAATGTAGATTGGATGGCAAATCTTCCTTTGCTTAGGTCTGTGTTATGTTATATAAGAACAAATACTGACCAAATAAACATTCTTACTTTATAGCACTTTGAAAATCAGGCTTTTCTGAATATTTTATTCGCTGTTTGTTAAGTAAAAAAACAAACAAATTTGTAGCAGATTCTCAAAATGTTCAAACTACATTACAGAGAAGTCTCAGCTGTATAGAGTATACATACATAAACTGTCAAGTTAATTGGAGATCTCAGAACTCAAGTGTTTGATTTTATTCTGAGACTAGTCGTAGAATTGAGTATGGTCTCTAGTCTCAGTTTTATTGTCTTTAGCCCTGATCTTGACAAAATCTGTCTTTAACTCTTTCCTTCATATATACCCATTTTTATGCAGTGCGTACAGTGTAGATCCAGATCACCTGGCACATTTGTGCTGTCTGATCAGGATCTGCACTGGTCGCATTATAGTCAGAAATAACCGAACAGATCAAAAAGCAAACAGTGTAGATCCTGTTAAGATGGTACAGATGTTAAAGCTGACATCATTTGACATCAGGTGTAGAATTATATGGTTAACTTGTTTTTGGCTTTCATAACAGATGATAACAAGTGTAGATTAAATGGCAAGTCTTCCTCGGCTTTAATCATGTTTGATACCAGGTGTAGAAGTTTATTGGAAAACTTTTTTTGACTTTGATCATGGTTGATAACAGGTGTATATTTTTGTGGCAAATCCTCTTTGGCTTTAACCCTTTGCTCCGTATATATGCATTTTATTGCATGTGTGACCGGTGTAGATCCAGATAAGACGGCACATAAATGGCATCTTATTAAGATCTGCACTGTCCACTTTTTGGTAAGAAAAAACCCAAAGTGAACAGTGCAGATCCTGATCAGATGGTATGGATGTACCTGCTGATCTGGATCTACACGTTTTGCCCATGTGATAAAAGGCATTTCTATGTTGAAAAAGTTATTTTAAGTAGTTTAGATGTATCAGGAAAAAAAAGAAAACAATAGTTTTAAGTGTTGAAATTTAATTATCTTGCTGCACAGCAATTTATTTGTAGCTAGTACAAATAATGTGCATTGTAAGTTGGAACAGGTTATGGAAATTGGCCCTAGGATTATTAATAATAAACAAGTGTACAAGGTCCATATTAAGATTCAGACAAATTGAGCAGGATTTCTACCTAGTTTGCTAGGTGTAAAGCTGTTCAGCAATATCCTAACATCATTTCCTGTCTACATTGTATTTTATTACCATATTCCGAAATGTGAGTATAGATCTTGCAGTAAGTAAAGACTGTTGCCACTTTTACAGGGATTGGGGAAGCAGTCCTAGCCTGTCAAGAGCGGAATATTTGCAGGTGTTTTCCAGTTTTGGGGAAGATTATTAATCCCTTTTATCAAATCATTGGGAAATACAGATTTAATAATTATTCTCTAAATTTAATGACAATGCATTATTAAAGTCTATCTATATTGACAGAAAATTTGGTGTGTTATAACCAGTTCTAATCCATTCAGATTTATTTCCCTTACTACGACAATTTAGATTGGTAAAGTTGATTAGATAGATATTCTGCATCTTTTATATAAGGAAAATTTGGGGTGGGATAACCCCGTCCGAAAAAAATTTTTTGATTTTATTTACCAACAAACTTTTATTATTTTGTGGGTTGGTGGGGACTTAGGTACCTACCCTTCTCCAAAATAAAAACTTTTTTTTACATTTAAAACTGTCATCAATAAAATGTTTTTGTTTGTGTTGTCAATCATGCAGTTGTTTTTTTTTATCTTAACTCTCTTCCATAGACGCACCTTAATTGCAAGGGCAAACAGTTTAGATCCAGATAAGCTGGCACATTAGTGCCATCTGATCAGGATCTGCACTGTTGGCTTTTTGATTTGTTAGTTTATCTCTGACAAAAATGTGACCAGTGCACATCCTGATCAGATGGCATGGATGTGCCAGCTGATCTGGATCTACACTGCTTGTGGATATTTTGGGTCTAACTAGTTGCACATGCTTAAAATTGGGTATATGTGCAGCAAAGGGTTAAGACTGATTACAGAGATGGTTTCTCCTCTCATTCAGGTCTACAGTAATTGACAAGATCACACTTGCCTTGACATTGATGTTTTACTGTTTATTTATGATATTGTGATTTGCATGACTTGGGCTCATATTGAAAATGCCTCTTCCATTATCCTAATGATTGGTCAATTTCAATATAGTAATAATATTGTGATATTGAGAGAGAGATGTCAGTGTATGAATCAGATAATCCTAATGAAAGGCCTTTTCTGTCAAATAGTATTGTACTCTAACAAATGATAAGCTATTGCAGTACTAGGATTAACACTCATTGTTCATGAAAAGACATGGAAAACATTAATACCTGGAAACAGGTTTATGAAAGAGTTGACTACACACCTTTGTTAACTTTTCAAGCTTGAGGGGTTCTTTGTTATGAGCTCACTAGAACAGGTTTTCACTGAAACAGGCCATTGTGTTTCATAAAGTTGTACAGGTCAGTTGGTGTTTGAATTGGATATGCTGGATTATTTGAAATGTAAGTTATTTCATGTTTTTAAGTTAATATTATTATACTTGTGTAACTACAACTACTGCTTTAAGTTATATTATTGTTGCTGCAACAAATAACTTGAATAACTTGCAAATTTCATTTTGAAAGAAACCTGATGAGGCCAAAATGTTTAGTCTTCTGTTTTCCATAATGGCTGTAGATTTTAATGGTAAATCCTCTTCTGATTTAATCATGGTTGATCAAGTGTAGATTTTATGGCAAATCCTCTTGTGCTTTAATCATGTTGGATCAAGTTTAGATTTTATGGCAAATCCTCTTGGGTTTTAACCACGGTTGATCAAATGTAGATTTTATGGCAAATCCTCTTGGGCTTTAATGGTTGATCAAGTGTAGATTTTATGGCAAATTCTGTTATGCATTAATCATGTTTGATCAAGTGTAGATTTTATGGCAAATCCTCTTAGGCTTTAATCATGATTAATCAAGTGTAGATTTTTATAACAAAACCTCTTGCAAAATCGCCTCATTTTGCAATACAATTAGGCGTGTGGATTATCAGTCCAGGTAAGTATAATCTTTTTAATTTTAGCCAAATACTCTTTCTGCCATATTCCGCTTAGACTGGATGAATGCTGGATCCATGGGGAAGACATTCTCAAATGCACTATTATCGAGACATCTTATTAATCTAACCTTGCTTAATAGAAGTAAATATTAAATTCACATTTATTATAATTTAATGGAAAGTCTCGAATAAGACCGCATTTGTTTTAGTGTCTCGGCAAGTAGGTATGACGTGACGGGGCAAACGGCCTGACAGTCAGGTACTGATGGTGTCCCCATTGCACGGATCCTAACAGTCTATCGGGTATTACAAGGAAAGAGTTGGCCCATACTCATCCAATCAGATACACAGCCTTCACCAATTTACTCATCCACTCAGGCACACAGCCAACACCAACATACTTAGCAATACAGCCACCAGACAAATACCCATACACTCGGGCACTTGGTCAACACCAACATACTCAACCACTCAGGCACACAGCCAACAGCAACGTCACTCAGGCACGCATTCAACACCAACATTCTCATCCACTCAGGCACACAGAAAACAGCATAATACTCATATACCAATATCATCATCCACTCAGGCACGGAGCGAACACCAACATACCCATACACTCGGGCAAATATCCAACACCAACAAAATCATTTATTCAGGCACAGCACCAACACCAACATACACATCCACTCAGTCACATGGCCAACAGCAACCTACTTATTCACTCAAGCACACGGCCAATACCAACCTAATCATTTATTCAGGAACAACACCAAAATACACATCCACTCAGCCACATGGCCAACAGCATCATACTTATTCACTCAAGCAACCGGCCAACACCAACATACTCATCCGCTCAGGCACACAGTAAACAGACATGTACTCATACACTTTGGCACAGTCAACACCAACATGCTCATCCACTCAGGCACGCAGTAAACAGACATGTACTCGTACACTCGGGCACAGTCAACACCAACATACACTCCACTTAGGCACACAGTAAACAGACGTGTACTCCAACAGTTGGGCACAGTCAACACCAACATACACATCCACTCAGGCACACAGTAAACAGACATGTACTCATACACTCAGGCACAGTCAACACCAACATACACATCCACTCAGGCATGTACTCATACATTCGGGTACAGTCAACACCAACATACACATCCACTCAGGCATGTACTCATACATTCGGGTACACTCAACACCAACATACGCATCCACTCAGGCACACAGTAAACAGACATATACTCATACACTCGGGCACAGTCAACACAAACATACTCATCCACTCAGGCACACAATAAACTGACATAAGCTCATACACTCGAGCACAGTCATCACCAACTTACACGTCCACTTAGGCACACAGTAAACAGACATGTACTCATACACTCGGGCACAGTCAACACCAACTTACACGTCCACTCAGGCACACAGTAAACAGACATGTACTCATGCACTCGGGCACAGTCAACACCAGCATACACATCATTCTGCTCTGGCACACAGTAAAACAGACATGTACTTATACACTCGGGCACAGTCAACACCAACATACACATTCACTCAGGCACGCAGTAAATAGACATTTACTCATACACTTGAGCACAGTCAACACCAACATAACCATCCGCTCAGGCACACAGTAAACAGACATGTACTCAAACACTTGGGCACAGTCAACACCAGCATACACATCCGCTCAGGCACACAGTAAACAGACATGTACTCCAACAGTTGGGCACAGTCAACACCAACATACACATCCACTCAGGCACACAGTAAACAGACATGTACTCATACACTCAGGCACAGTCAACACCAACATACACATCCACTCAGGCATGTACTCATACATTCGGGTACAGTCAACACCAACATACACATCCACTCAGGCATGTACTCATACATTCGGGTACACTCAACACCAACATACGCATCCACTCAGGCACACAGTAAACAGACATATACTCATACACTCGGGCACAGTCAACACAAACATACTCATCCACTCAGGCACACAGTAAACTGACATAAGCTCATACACTCGGGCACAGTCAACACCAACATACTCATCCGCTCAGGCACACAGTAAACAGACATGTACTCATACACTCGGGCACAGGCAACACCAACATACACATCCGTTCAGGCACACAGTAAACAGACATGTACTCGTACACTCGGGCACAGTCAACACCAACATACTCATCCACTCAGGCACACAGTAAACAGACATATACTCATACACTCTGGCACAGTCAACACAAACATACACCTCCACTCAGGCACACAGTAAACAGACATATACTCATACACTTGGTCACCAACATACACATCCACTCAGGCACACAGTAAACAGACATGTACTCATACACTCAGGCACAGTCAACACCAACATACACATCCACTCAGGCATGTACTCATACATTCGGGTACAGTCAACACCAACATACACATCCACTCAGGCATGTACTCATACATTCGGGTACACTCAACACCAACATACGCATCCACTCAGGCACACAGTAAACAGACATATACTCATACACTCGGGCACAGTCAACACAAACATACTCATCCACTCAGGCACACAGTAAACTGACATAAGCTCATACACTCGGGCACAGTCAACACCAACATACTCATCCACTCAGGCACACAGTAAACAGACATGTACTCATACACTCGGGCACAGTCAACACCAACATACACATCCGTTCAGGCACACAGTAAACAGACATGTACTCATACACTCGGGCACAGTCAACACCAACATACAAATCCACTCCGCCACATGGCCAACAGCATCATACTTATTCACTCAAGCACACGGCCAACAGCAACATACTCATCCACTCAGGCACACAGTAAACAGACATATACCCATACATTCAGGCACAGTCAACACCAACATACTCATCCACTTAGGCACACAGTAAACAGACATGTACTCATACACTCGGGCACAGTCAACACCAATTTACACATACACTTAGGCACACAGTAAACAGACATGTACTCATACACTCAGGCACAGTCAACACCAACATACTCATCCGCTCAGGCACACAGTAAACAGACATGTACTCATACACTCGGGCACAGGCAACACCAACATACACATCCGTTCAGGCACACAGTAAACAGACATGTACTCGTACACTCGGGCACAGTCAACACCAACATACTCATCCATTCAGGCACACAGTAAACAGACATATACTCATACACTCTGGCACAGTCAACACAAACATACACCTCCACTAAGGCACACAGTAAACAGACATATACTCATACACTTGGACACAGTCAACACCATAATACACATCCACTCAGGCACAGTATACAGACATGTACTCATACACTCAGGCACAGTGAACACCAACATACTCATCCACTCAGGCACACAGTAAACAGACATATACTCATACACTCTGGCACAGTCAACACAAACATACTCATCCACTCAGGCACACAGTAAACTGACATAAGCTCATACACTCGGGCACAGTCATCACCAACTTACACGTCCACTCAGGCACACAGTAAACAGACATGTACTCATGCACTCGGGCACAGTCAACACCAGCATACACATCATTCTGCTCTGGCACACAGTAAAACAGACATGTACTTATACACTCGGGCACAGTCAACACCAACATACACATTCACTCAGGCACGCAGTAAATAGACATTTACTCATACACTCGAGCACAGTCAACACCAACATAACCATCCGCTCAGGCACATAGTTTACAGACATGTACTCAAACACTTGGGCACAGTCAACACCAGCATACACATCCGCTCAGGCACACAGTAAACAGACATGTACTCATACACTCGGGCACAGTCAACACCAACATACAAATCCACTCCGCCACATGGCCAACAGCATCATACTTATTCACTCAAGCACACGGCCAACAGCAACATACTCATCCACTCAGGCACACAGTAAACAGACATATACCCATACATTCAGGCACAGTCAACACCAACATACTCATCCACTTAGGCACACAGTAAACAGACATGTACTCATACACTCGGGCACAGTCAACACCAATTTACACATCCACTTAGGCACACAGTAAACAGACATGTACTCATACACTCAGGCACAGTCAACACCAACATACTCATCCGCTCAGGCACACAGTAAACAGACATGTACTCATACACTCGGGCACAGGCAACACCAACATACACATCCGTTCAGGCACACAGTAAACAGACATGTACTCGTACACTCGGGCACAGTCAACACCAACATACTCATCCACTCAGGCACACAGTAAACAGACATATACTCATACACTCTGGCACAGTCAACACAAACATACACCTCCACTCAGGCACACAGTAAACAGACATATACTCATACACTTGGACACAGTCAACACCATAATACACATCCACTCAGGCACAGTATACAGACATGTACTCATACACTCAGGCACAGTGAACACCAACATACTCATCCACTCAGGCACACAGTAAACAGACATATACTCATACACTCTGGCACAGTCAACACAAACATACTCATCCACTCAGGCACACAGTAAACTGACATAAGCTCATACACTTGGGCACAGTCATCACCAACTTACACATCCACTTAGGCACACAGTAAACAGACATGTACTCATACACTCGGGCACAGTCAACACCAACTTACAAGTCCACTCAGGCACACAGTAAACAGACATGTACTCATGCACTGGGGCACAGTCAACACCAGCATACACATCATTCTGCTCTGGCACACAGTAAAACAGACATGTACTTATACACTCGGGCACAGTCAACACCAACATACACATTCACTCAGGCACGCAGTAAATGGACATTTACTCATACACTCGAGCACAGTCAACACCAACATAACCATCCGCTCAGGCACATAGTTTACAGACATGTACTCAAACACTTGGGCACAGTCAACACCAGCATACACATCCGCTCAGGCACACAGTAAACAGACATGTACTCATACACTCGAGCACAGTCAACACCAACATACAAATCCATTCCGCCACATGGCCAACAGCATCATACTTATTCACTCAAGCACACGGCCAACAGCAACATACTCATCCACTCAGGCACACAGTAAACAGACATATACTCATACACTCGGGCACAGTCAACACAAACATACTCATTCACTTAGGCACACAGTAAACAGACATGTACTCATACACTCGAGCACAGTCAACACCAATTTACACATCCACTTAGGCACACAGTAAACAGACATGTACTCATACACTCATGCACAGTCAACACCAACATACTCATCCGCTCAGGCACACAGTAAACAAACATGTACTCGTACACTCGGGCACAGTCAACACCAACATACACATCTGCTCAGGCACACAGCTTACAGACATGTACTCAAACACTTGGGCACAGTCAACACCAACATACACATCCGCTCAGGCACACAGTAAACAGACATGTACTCATACACTTGGGCACAGGCAACACCAACATACACATCCGTTCAGGCACACAGTAAACAGACATGTACTCGTACACTCGGGCACAGTCAACACCAACATACACATCCACTCAGGCACACAGTAAACAGACATGTACACACCTTTTTTTATTATTTAACACCTTCAAAAAAATTATCACACCTTTAAAAATTATCACACCTTTAAAATTATCACACCTTTTTTTATTATTTCACACCTTTGAAAATTATCACACCTTTTAAAAATTATCACACCTTTTTATTTCACACATTAAAAAATTATCACACCTTTTTATTTCACACATTTAAGAAATTATCACACCTTTTAAAAATATTATTTCACACCCGTAAAAAATTATCACACTTTTTTCACACCTTCAAAAATTATCACCTTTTTTAACACCTTTAAAAAATTTATCACACCTTTGAAAATTATCACACCGTAAAAATTATCACACCTTTTTAATTATTTTACACCTTTGAAAAATTATCACACCTTTTAAAAAATTATCACACCTTTTTAAATTTCTTTTACACCTTAAAAATTTTCACGCCTTTAAAATTGTCACATCTTTTTAAAATAATATTTCACACCTTTAAAAATTATTACACCTTAAAAAATTTTCACACCTTTAACAATTATCACACTTTTAAATAAATATTATTTTTCACCTTTAAAATTTATCGCACCTTTTTTGTATATTATTTCGCACCTTTAAACAATTATCACTTTTAAAAAAAATTATCACACTTTTTAAATATTTATTCCACATCTTAGAAAATTATCACACCTTTAAAAATTATCACACCTTTTTTATTATTTCACACCTTCAAAAATTATCACACTTTTTTTATATTATTTCAAACCTTTAAAAATTATCACACCTTTTAATAAAAATTATCACACCTTTTTATATTTCTTAATCACCTTATAGTTATTATCACACATTTTAAAACATTATCACACCTTGAAAAAATTATCAGACCTTTTAAAAAATTTATTACACCTTCTTTACAGTTTTCACACCTTTAAAATCAACCCTTTTAAAAATTATTACACTTTTTACCAGAAAATTCAAAAACCTTTTAAAAAGTATGACACCTTGTAAAAAAATATCACACCTTTAAAAAAACACATTATTTGCCAATTTTTCCCATCATTTTTTTTTATTTTCTTCATACATTAACAAATTTTCACACCTTTTCACATTTTTTTCGCACCTTTCGTAAATTTCCCTACACCTTTTTTTTTTTTACTTCCATGCCTTTAGAACAAGATCTACATTGTTAGGTTTAGATTCATTTATTTGAGACCAAAGATTAGATGAGGAAGAGATGGAATTAATGTGTTGGCTGATCTGGAGCTCCCAGTTCGAGAGGCCCTTTTTCCTACAATACGGATGTTCCAGCCTGACAGCTGTTTAGTTCAACACAACACGGTCTGACTTATGAGGTGTTTCACTGTATTGTTACTGTACTGCAGCAATCAGAGAATCTTTTAAATATGGTGGCATCTCGGGTGTGACAAGAGTTTAGTCAGAACACTGCACAGCTGAAATCCTTCGGTAGTCACCCCTAAAGAAAATTCATCCAAATATTTCTCCGACTTCGAGAATTTTCTGCAAGACCCAGCATACATCACTTACATTACCCAAAAACTGTACTAAATCCAAGAAAATTATGTTTGAAAGTGCTTAAACAAAAAGCAACATATGCATATCAGGAATCGCCACACTCAAAAAACACAGCCTCCCCATGCAGCGAAAAAGAAGAGAGGAAGATAGAGAGAGCGCATGTTTTATATATGTATGTCAATTCAAATAGGACGCCACAAACAATTAATAAACAAGAGAACCTTTGGGGATACCGCCTTGGAACGGTCAGTGGCAAAACAAATTGCCACTGGGGGTTTAAGAGTACATAGAGAACCTCATAGTGATGGGGCAGATGTAGGCCGAGAACCCCTAGTGAGTGTTTGTAGAGAACTCCAACTGTATACGAATAAGTGTATGCAGAGAACTGTAGACTAAAGGAAACTAAATGCATAGCTTGCTTGGTAACTCTCTGCTAATCCATATGTTATGTCTTGGAATGCATAATACTTGTATTTTCAACAGCCAAAGCAGATCCCTGGATTATTTCACATGGATCAGTCACAATTTTTAGCTCGACTATTCGAAGAATATGTCGAGCTATTGTACTCACTTGGGCGTCGGCGTCGGCGTCCCGCTTTGGTTAAAGTTTGCGTGCAACCTACTGATATCTTAAAAACTACTATAGCTACAGCTTTAAAACTTGGCACACTTGTTCATCATCATGTCCCGAGTATGTATGCCAAGAACCATAACTCTAACTTTCATTTTGATCAAATTATGGCCCTTTTTTGACTTAGAATTTCAGGTTAAAGTTTACGTGCAAGCTACTGTACAAAACACATAACTTCAATACTACTTCTACTACAGCTTTGAAACTTGGCACACTTGTTCATCATCATGTCCCAAGTGTGTATGCCAAGAACCATAACTCTAACTTTCATTTTGATCAAATTATGGCCCTTTTTTCGACATAGAATTTCAGGTTAAAGTTTGCGTGCAAGCTACTGTACAAACACATAACTTCAATACTACTTATACTACAACTTTGAAACTTGGCACACTTGCTCATCATCATCTCCCAAGTGTGTATGCCAAGAACCAAAACTCTAACTTTCATTTTATTAAAATTATAGCCCTTTTTCGACTTAGAATTTAAGGTTAAAGTTTGCGTGCAAGCTAGTGTACAAACCCGTAACTTCCATACTACTTAAACTACAGCTTTGAAACTTTCAGCACTTGTTCATTATCATATCCCGAGTGGGTATGCCAAGAAGCATAACTCTAACTTCCATTTTGTTCAAATTATGGCCCTTTTTCAACTTAGAATTTCAGGTTAAAGTTTGCGTGCAAGCTAGTTAATTTCATACTTCTTGTACTATAGCTTTGAAACTTTCAACACTTGTTTACCATCATGACCCTGACTATGTATGCCAAGAACCATAACTCTTTCTTTAATTTTTAATCAAATTATGGCCCTTTTTCGACTTAGAATTTCAGGTTAAAGTTTGCGTGCAAGCTAGTTACTTTCATACTTCTTGTACTATAGCTTTGAAACTTGTTCACTATCATGACCCTTACTATGTATGCCAAGAACCATAACTCTTTCTTTGATTTATATCAAATTATTGCCCTTTTTAGACTTAGAAATTAAGGTTAAAGTTTGTGTGCAAGGTGGTGAAACCTCATATCTTTCATTCTATTAAAACGACAACTTTAAAACTTTGTATACCTTTATTTTATCATACATCTGGTTGATTTTCAAAGGCCCATAACTCATCCTTGCTTTTTTTATTTAATTTTTGCCCTTTTTCGCTTAGAAATTAGAATTAAGACTTAGAAATTATGGTTAAAGTTTCAATGTTAGTGTTTTTCATAGGTAATGCTATAGAAAAGGTTTAAAACAGATGTACTTAACATACTTTGGTTGAAAGTGTTGAGTGGTTATACTATACTATACTATACTATACTATACTATACTATACTATACTATACTACTGTATAGCGCTTAATATTGGCGGTGTCAAATTTTGGCGTATTTTAAAGTGTTTTATATTGGCGGGGTCATATATTGGCGCTAACAAGCCAGACCGCCAAAATAAATCCCTTGGTGAAAAATGGTGAAAAATTGACAATGGAAGAGAAAAGTAAACATCGCAGTTATTCTATTGTTAAATTTTAAGTGAGAAAACATTATCGCAGCTACTTAATACAGTACTTGATTGCTTTGTTTGATATTCCAATTGTATTCCTTTTGTTAACGCATCATAAGTTTACCTACTTGTTCGATTAAATATTATTTAATTAGTTTAAAGCAGGTTTCTATGAGACATTGACAAACCTGGATTTAAGTTACAACATGTGCAAAAGCTATAACTCTATAATGCTGTTTTTCAAGTTTAAAACAAGTGCCGCTGAAAGGAATGGACGACACGCGCCAAATAGCACTCCTTCTATCTATGTCTAAAGAAAATAAATAACACATTCATGTACTCTTGTTTCGTGTTGTTTAAGTTTTTATTCAGGTTTCAAAGAATATGCATAATTTAGAAACATGCAACAATCTTTCTTCATCAGGGGGATGAAACCGAGACAAAATAGCTAATAGTGTATCATAGTTATCTACCTTCCAGATATTAAATTGGCGGTGTTTTAAATTGACAGGGATTTATATTGGCGGTGTTTTATATTGGCGCAACTGACCCTGACCGCCAATATCGCCAAAATTAAACCCCGCCAGTATTAGTACTTATACAGTATACTATACTATACTATACTATACTATACTATACAATACTATACCATACCATACCATACCATACCATACCATACCAAACCATACCACACACCACACCACACCACACCACACCACACCACACCACACCCACCCACCCACCACCACCCACCAGCACCCCCACCACCACCACCCACCCCACACGCACCCACTCCACCCACCCTAACAAACCACAACCCCACACCCACCCTACACCTACCCACCCCACACCCACCTCCCACCACCACCTTCCACCCCCCCCCCCCCACTAACAACCCCCCCCCACCCCCCACCACCACCCACCACCACCCCCACACCACACCACGACCCACCACCACCTACCCCACACCCACACCAACCCCCAACCCCCCCCCCCCCCCCCACCCACCCCCCACCAACCCACCCCCGATCCACCCACCCACCACCACCCCACACCAACCCACCCCACACCCACCTCCCACCACCACCTTCCACCACCACCACCCACCCCATACCCACCCACCCCACACCCACCCACCACCCCCCACCACCACCCACCCACCACCACCACCCACCCCACATCCCCCACCACCACCCGCCGGACCACCCACCCCACCACCCCCCACCAACTTACCCCCCCCCCCATCCACCCACCCACTTCCACCCCACACCCACCCACCCATCACCACCCCCTACCACTACCCACCATCACCACCCACCACCAACCCCCACCCACCCCCCACCAACCCACCCCCCCGATCCACCCACCCACCACCACCCCACACCGACCCACCACCACCTTCCACCACCACCACCCACCCCACACCCACCCACCCACCACCACCCACCACACCCACCCACCACACCACAACCCACCACCACCACCCACCCCCCACCCACAATCACCCACCCCCCCACCACCACCCCCCACCCCCCCACCAACCCATCCACCCACCCACTCCACCCCACACCCACCCACCCCACACCCACCCACCCACCCCACCCCCACCCACCTATCACCACCCCCTACCACTACCCACCCCCACCACCACCCCACACCCCCACCAACAACACCACCAACAACACCGTCAACAACACCACCAACAACAATACCATACCTTACTATACTACACCACACTATAGGTGGGCAGGGGTGTATGGACTGGGTTGTGTAAAGCCTCTAAAAAAACTACAATAATAAATTAAGTGTAATTTATTGATATCCCAACTTGGATTAAGAAACTTTTGTTCATGTGTGTGTGTTGGGTGTCATAAACTCCTGAATCACTCCCCAGTTTAAATGAAGCCCAGTTTTAAATGTGCTTAAATATGTCTGACTTCGAATAGTCGAGCGTGCTGTCGTTTCCGACTGGCTCTTGTTAAAGTCTACTGTGATTTTTTGCATGAATGTAATTACTTAGTCTAGATCATCTAGACGTTCTGTCATTGATCAGTGTCACACTGCTCTGACGAACGTCTAGAGACATCGCTATAAAAAAAGTCTGATTGACAGGTAAACAAATCCAAAATGAATCGCGATTTCTAATGAAATTTGTTAACAGTGCTTTTACCGTATTCCTCCCACACTGGGCAAAGTGAAATTTAGGTAATATGATATCGAGCTACAAAATCAGGTACATGGTTTATGAAACAAAGGACGTTTAGTACATGCCTACCCCATTTTACATAAATGAATGCAAATATATGTTGCGCCGTTGCTGTCCCTTCGTGATGGTTTTAGACTGTCACGTTGTATGGTATGGCAGTTGTCATTGTACGGTTATTGATAAAAAGGGCAGAATATTAAAATCTCTCTAACGGAAAAATGCAGTTCCGTCTAACTTTGCATAAATAAATCTTATTATGTATGTTTATTATTTATACGTCAAGAAAAGTTAGAACAGTAAAGAAAAATAGTTTGACCTAAAAAAATCCCTAAATTCTGCAGCGAAACACAAAAACAACTAAACATCAATTTAAATGCCTTCCTGAATAATGAGTTACTAACAACAAAATCTAAGATCACCTTGTCTAACACATGTATACAGTAAGCATTTGTAATAGTGTGTTTTGACCGTTAATTTCATGGTTGCAAAAATGGATGACAAGAAATTGTTGATTTCTCTCTGTATAATTATAAGTTTTCTTAAAGAATCTTGGATATTGTCAGTATCATTTTGATCATGTGGGCATTTGAACTGTTTTTTGTTTTGCGATGCTTCGTTTTTGTGTTTGATCGCAAATAGAATTTTAGGGATTTTTTACTAATGTCGTAGTTACGCGCCTCGTTTTGGAGTGTCTGGTTTTTTAACGAACAATGTCTTCAGACGTACTGATCTGCGAATGTAATTACTATGCTTTTTAATCACTATATTTTTTTTCTGTATATGCACCCTTTGGTTATTAATCACCCTCTGCTTAGTGCTAGTTGGCTTTGTAACACATAAGCAAGGTGAATGGTGTGATGCATGACCATATTAACCATTAACCAGGCAATGCAAGCATCATGCAACCTGGGGGTTCCAGCTAGTATAGAAACCATACATTACTGGCTAGAGGTAGCATAGTAGGCAATATAATATGGAATGTCTATATGATATCGTCTATTGAAAACCAGAAGTGTTTATCAGCAATTGAATAAAGAAGGCTGATAGCCCCTTCTGGCTTTCAAACGACGATATGAACTATGTAATATCTGTTTTCTCATGCTTATTGTAACAGAAAATCATCATATCAAATAAACATGCTGATGTTTCAATAATTGATTTGGTCAAATGAATATTATCTTCATAATATTTATTGTGTATAATAGATATATTCGATCATGATGAACTGCTCTCTCATTACATTATTTGTAATTACATACATATCAGTGACAATATTTGATGATAAACTGTCTAATCTAGCCAGAGAGATAGCTGTTCTCTCTGGAAATGAAGTGGCCCCTATTTTTACCTACTATTGTACTTGCTCCCTACTTTTTCTTGTTTGTTTTTTTGTGCGAACTTGCACATGTATATTTTCTTCAATAGAACTGTTCTTGTTGTCTATTCCCATTTTATTCTAGATATATCATGGTTGTTCATTTGAGGCCAAAGGTGATTCATCTGTCATAAAACAAGATACCCATAAAACAGGAATCTCCTGGTACAATTTCTCATGCATAAAAAACAAAGGTCCAATCATTTAGAATATATGTCAGTGAATATTTACCATTCTTCACATGCTATAGTAATCATTCATACCGGTACTCTTTCTACTGACATCTGCTTGTGAGTAAAATCTCTTAATTTTGTCAAGTCTGTAGTTTTTGTAATGTTTACATGCTGGATACTTACAATCTGTGCACTAGAATTTGGAAGGTATCCATCATGGAATCAAACATTGAATATTTTTCTGCATTGTCTAACCTGAACCCCTAGGTCCTCTAGCACTGAGGGAGCCTAGCTAATGGCCAATGTGCTGTTGTGCAATAGCACTCACCATGCAAGCTATGTTACAGAGCAGATTAGCATGCTGCAGAGGGTGATTAATAGCCAAAGGGTACATAACAAGCATTTTAATGGATATTTCTTGGTATGCAAAGTATAAATCCAACATAAACAACTTTTTTTTGTTAATTTAAAATGGTGCATACCCAACCTCTATTACAGTTTGAGCATTTAGCAGTGTGCTATTGTATCTAACAGTATTTTTTTCATATGAATTGACTATTGTTTATGTGTGGTACTGCCACAGAAAAATGTTGTGCTTAGCACTTGAAGAATATAAGTATCTATGATTACGAGGTGTGATTGTCAGAATTCCGAACATCATATTAAAATTCCAACTTAATGGTGGTAATTGAAGCCAGGGAAGATTTTGGTTGCTTGATTGATAAAAAAGTAATGATCATTAATCTGTATCAATATATTTGTAGTAAAAGCAGTCTAATATATGGTCACTTCTGTGGAGCTAAATTTTCAGTGGCGGTCAAAGTCTACCAACTCCTTATGATTTGAAGGAGAATACCATTTGTCAAAATTTGCATGCAACTTTTTGGTTTTATGGCTTGCTTCCTCATTAATATGCAGACTTATCATACAACTTAACAATAAGAAAATGTCAAATATTAAATTTGAATACTGTTATACATAACATGTACAAGGACAGTGCCCAAGGTTATAAAACTGAGCATGGAAACCTGTCTCAAATCTCAAGCATCTGATTGGCTGAAATGACGACCAGTCGCCATTTCAGCCAATCAGATGCTTGAGATTTGAGACTGGTTTCATAACTCAGTTTTATAACCTTCAACCCAGACATCTATAAAAAGTCAGTATGATAATGGGTCTGTGCTTGCTGTCAAATTATTGAGACTAAAATCTTTACTAGACAGACATTTTCAATCAATATATACATTTACAATTTATTCAGTGTTATTGGGCTGTTAAACAATGTTATTAATGTTGGGCTGTTATTGTTATTAACTGGTATTATAAATTGAATAATAACAGTGTAGACCCTGATGGGTCTACACTGGTACCCAATGCCAGCAACTGCAATGTATCAAATGCTGTACAGTACTGAGGTCATACACAAACTTCTCCTGGAACACTTATATAAAGATCATAAACAATGAAATTCTTTATTTCATTCAATTTGCTCTCATTTCAACTTTCATTTCGACTTTCGCAAAAGTCTGCCATGTTTATTTACAATTAGCAACTGGAGGTTGTTCGTCGGGGCAAATCACCAACAGGTGTATTCCTACAATTATTTACAAGGTGTATATCAGAAGCTTGCCGGAGATCGCTGCGTTGATACGATTGGTGATAGTATTGCAACACAGGCTGTGAATATGGAGCTGAATGTTGAAGTTGCAACACCATACCTTATATGGCACAATCAGCTGTCTGTTAACCTAACTTAAGTTTCACTAATGTGAAGAACATTTCTTCCTCTAAGCTTAGTGACCTTGATTTCCCAGGTTTCTTCTTTTTGGTATCTCCAATGTGTTGGAAAAGTACAGTTCTTGCACCAATTGGGTATTTCATAAGAAATGCCTCAGGTTCCATGTATTTCCACAGGGCCATAAATACTTGAATTTTGAGGCCTGTATAATAATTGAACAATTTAGTCTTTCTTTTTGAAATCAAAAATATTATTAGTTGGCCATTTTTCAAAGAATGGTTATACTGCTCTGATTTCTCTTTACGTTCATAACTTCTCTATATAGTCTCCAAGATCAGGGTTGTCTTGAACAAACTGATCGGATGTTTCATCAGTTATTGTAGCAATTGTGGTCTGTCGGTTGCGGAATCTGTAAAAACACAAGGAAATAGTAATTAAATTTAGGCTCCAAGATATTGTTCTTAAACCAAAAGTGAATAACAAAAAAATATTGTGAATTAATAATCACTGCACTTCCAGACTTATCATATAAAAGTTTATTATTGTTATAAAAAAATAAAGCTTAATCCCTTACTCAATATTTATGCATTTCATTGCAAGTGCAAACAGTGTAGATCCAGATCGGCCAGAACATCCATGCTGTCTGATCAGAATCTACACTGTTCACTAATTTCGTAGTCAGAAATAACATAATTAGTTGAACAGTGCAGATCCTGAGTAAAGGTTTAAGAACATACCAAATATGAAAACACTGCAGGCTCAATAACTACCCATGTCATCTAGCCCAGGTTGTTGATAAATATTTCAAGCCTTAACCGTGAACAGTTTTACACTTGCAAAATTGGTTTGCCTAAAATTGTTTTTGCCTAATTCACCTCTTTTACTTCTTCAATGGTTGCATCTGGACTGGTGAACCTATCATATATGTTGGCATCAGTGGAGATTTGGTCTAGCTGTGTGCAGTCTCACAGAGAACCAGACTGCAAAACAAAATACATTTTTGTGATTAAACAAACATTGTTACTGTTGCATAATTTTTCATGCGAATAGGATGTATGCACGGACTGTACAGCTCATGTGGTCACTAGAAAGGGTCCCATGAATCTTTAAGTCAACCACCAATGATATTGGATTACTCAAGGAATACATAAATATAACAAAAAAAAGGAAAGTGATCAGAGACTTTCATGTAAACAATTAACTTCATTTGAAATCCAAATCACTTTAAAAGAGGGGCTGTCCGCTCTGTTTACTGTTAACTTTTGCTGGACATGGTGGAGGAGGGAGCTATTCAAAGAAATTAGCATACCAAGCTCAGTCTTTGTTTTAGTTTTTCATCTCGGGACCTTTCTTACAATAGAAAATATACTTGGCTGTTTATTCCATTTTTTCTTGAATTGGCAAGTGAGGGTTGTGACAGCCACATAATTTGGAAGATTTGCTTGGAGCCCAAGACTTACTGACAACCTATTCATTTCTAAAAACCTTTGAAACGCTATCACAACATTACAGGCCATGTTCATTATGGACCAGATTTATGGACCATCAATAAAAACATACAGTGGTTTCAATTGTAGTCTCCTCTTTATTTTTTTGGTTAATACCTTAACCATACAGACATTTTAATATTGTAAGTCAAGTCATGTAAATTTTATTTACATAGAGTCAGACAATCAACAATTAACATAAGCTCTAAAGAGCTTTTTACACCGTCTAGAGGTGGTCAAAGATGTATTGTAACACCTATGAAAGATGTATCTTAAATAACGTTTAATGCCTATTATATTGTATATTCGTCACGAGAAATTTATATCAAAATGAATGAATTGTAATGCGGTAGCTAGGGTAGGTGACGTACGTGTCAGGTTGACTTCGGGTATTTTCTAGAATTGGGATAATTAAATCAAGCATTTATTTGTCGGCATTAAAAATCCCTCGTTTTTAGTGGTAATGACTTCTATGCCATGTTTTATTGGTTAGAATCATTCAAAAATAGATAAAAGTAATTGATTCTTTTGTAAGTTTAGCCTGTCACCGCTGTTTTCGTGAAATATCGAGGTTGGAACATTGTATGAAGTAGAGTCAATGTAGTTGGACGCACTCAATCTCCTTCGCAGAGTTGTCGTTCCTTACACTCGCTTGTAAAAGGCGCGCATGCGCAATGACACAAATATGGAAGTGCAGAAAACGAAAGTACATGTTCACAAATTAAATAAAACAATACATGAAAACGAATGCGTGACACTCATTGTAACAGGTAGCTAATAAATAATAAGGTACTTTTGAATTGTAAGACAGTAGTTTAGATTTCTTGGTTCGCGTAGTTAGGTTATACTGAAGCAAAACATTGTCAACGTACAAAAGGTTGTGGGTAAAGCCCTGACCAGACCCAGACCAGATCCCGGAAACTAACGATTTCGTACCAAAATCTTCGCTCTTTTCCGACAATTGTCTAAAACAATAATGATGAATATTTTTCCACTCACTTAATCCTAAAATAAATAATAATTCAAAAATTTCATAGCTGTACATGTTCACTACTTTTAATCGATGTGATAAATAAAGGAAATCTTCGTTTTATAATTTATTATCAACAAATTCATTAATTTAACAATAATTGTTATAAAAAAAGAGCGGGCCTTCTTGACTCACCGAAGTGGGCCTTCTTGACCCATCACATTAGGCCGTCTTGACTCACAAAGTGGGCCGTCTTGGACAGGGCCGTCTTGGTTTTGGGCCTTCTTGACCTGATACCATCCGTAGCCCTGATGATTCACGCCAACTCCAGCATGACCTTGATAGTCTCCAAACCTGGGAGAATGATTGGCAGATGGCCTTTAATCCTGACAAATGTGAAGTAATCCACATCACCACGAAAAGGAATCCTGTCATCAATACCTATAAGATTCATGGCAAAATCCTCAACACTGTGGACCATGCTAAATACTTGGGTGTTACCATCTCCTCAAACCTCTCTTGGAAAAAGCATATTGATAACATCACTAAAAAAGCCAATACCACAATGTCCTTTATTAGGCGCAACATAAGATCCAGTCCACCAAGCGCCAAGTCCAATGCTTTCAAGACGTATGTCCGACCTACTGTTGAATACGCCTCATCGGTCTGGTCCCCCTATTCAGAGAGTCATATCAACCAGCTAGAAATGGTGCAACGACGCGCTGCAAGATTTGTGAAACATGACTATGCAAGAACAAGCAGCGTAACTGACATGCTCACTGACCTCAAATGGGACACCCTTCAGCATCGTCGCAACAACAACAGAATTACCATGTTCTACAAAATTATCCACAACCTTGTGGACATAACACCGGATCCACCCTTAGTCAGTGCCAAGTCCACCAGAGGACACAACCAACGCTTCAGCCAAATCAGAGCCCGCACATCCATCTTCCAGAACAGTTTCTTCCCTGCAACCATTGTGCTCTGGAACAATCTACCACAAGTTGCTGTTGATCAGGCCAGCCTGGATGCCTTCCAATCGGCTCTGGCCCAGCAAAACACAAAGTATTAAAGTACAAGGAGATGTTTTTATCCATTTTATCTTAGACTGTAAATAGTGCAACTTTTACTTTGGAAACAGTCAGTCCTGCCTGCTACGTATGTACAGTTTTTATCCAATTGCGAGTATACTCCCTACGGAGTGAGGCAATTACTGAAGATGATGATGATGATGGTGTGTTGCATACAATACCCATGCCTGTATGTCCAAGGTCAAGGTCACTGTTACTAAAAATAGAATTTTCTTGTCCGGGCTGTAACTTCCTTATGAATGGAGGGATTTCAAAATAACACAAATGTTCACCATGACAAGTCGGTGTGTCGCGTCAAGACCCATGCCTGTAGGTCCAAGGTCACTGTTACTAAAAATAGAATTTTGTTGGAAAAATCTTGTCCGCTCTGTAACTTTGTTATTTCTTAATGGATTTTAAAATAACTTGGTATAAATGTTCACCATATCAAGATGGTGTGTCGCGTACAATACCCATGCCTGTAGGTCCAAGGTCAAGGTAACTGTTACTAAAAATAGATTTTTCTTGTCCGGGCTGTAACTTCCTTATGAATGGAGGGATTTCAAAATAACTTGGCACAAATGTTCACAATGACAAGGCGGTGTGTCGAGTACAAGACCCATGCCTGTAGGTCCAAGGTCAAGGTCACTGTTACTAAGAAAAATCTTGTCCGCTCTGTAACTTTGTTATTTCTAAATGGATTTTAAAATAACTTGTTATAAATATTCACCATATCAAGACGGTGTGTCGCGTACAATACCCATGCCTGGAAGTCCAAGATCAAGGTCACTGTTACTAAAAATATAATTTTCTTGTCCGGGCTGTAACTTCCTTATGAATGGAGGGATTTCAAAATTACTTGGCACAAATGTTCACCATGACAAGGCGGTGTGTCGCATACAACACCCATGCCTGTAGGTCCAATGTCAAGGTCAAGGTCACTGTTACTAAAAATAGAATTTTGTTGGAAAAATCTTGTCCGCTCTGTAACTTTGTTATTTCTTAATGGATTTTAAAATCACTTAGTATAAATATTCACCATATCAAGACGGTGTGTCGCGTATAATACCCATGCCTGTAGGTCCAAGGTCAAGGTCGCTGTTACTAAAAATATAATTTTTTTGTCCGGGCTGTAACTTCCTTATGAATGGAGGAATTTCAAAATAACTTGGCATAAATGTTCACCATGATAAGGCGGTGTGTCGTGTACAACACCTGTGCCTAAAGGTCAGAGGTCAAGTCGTTGTGTTAAGTACAATTCCCATACCTGTAGGGTCAAGGTCAAGGTCACTATTACTAAAACCAGACTTTTCTTGTCTGGGCTGTGAGTTTGTTATTACTTATTGGATTTTAAATAATAATAATTTGACATACTTTGTTTCATGTGGATCAGTCCATTATTTTTTAGCAGGGGAGTATGATTCAACAAAATCTTATGACACGAACTACTTCTACAGTTTTTAAGACTTGAAACTTGATACATATTTTCGGCATGAAGTGTAGATGTGCGTGACATATTTTTCATGTGGATCAGTCCATTATTTTTGCAGGGTTCATGATTTAACAAAATCGTGTTATGCAAACTTCTACACTTACTATGTCAACAGTTTTCAAGATATCGACTTGAAACTTTAAACATATGTCCGTGAGTACATTTGTGCAAATTTTTTTGGGTCTCATGTGGATCAGTCCATTATTTTTTGGAGGGGAGCATGATTTAACAAAATCTTGTGACACAAACTTCTTCTACAGTTTTTAAGATATTGACTTGAAACTTGATACATTTGTTCGGCATGAAGTGTAGATGTGCGTGACATATTTTTCGTGTGGATCAGTCCATTATTTTTTGCAGGGGACATGATTTCACAAAATTGTGTTATGTAAACTTCTACAGTTTTCAAGATACCGACTTGAAACTGAAATCATATGTTCTGCATGAAGTGCTCAAGTTAGTGACATATTTTTTATGGATCAGTCCATTTTTGGTTTGAGGGGAGCAGTATTTAACAAAATCTTATGACTCAAACTACTTCTCCAGTTTTTAAACTTTTAACATACGTTCATGATTAGATTTGCATGACATTTTTTTTTTTCATTTGGATCAGTCCATTATTTTTTAGAAGGAGAGCACGATTCAACAAAACCTTGTGACGTCAACTACTTTTACAGTTTTGTTTACATCCGGTGAAAACCCAAGTTGCTATTTTTAAACACAACTTTTCCAGCAAATTTTCAGGATTTCAATTATTTTTCAACTTTCACCCATGAAAGATGCAAACATCATTTCTGTATACTCTGACAAAGCAGTATTGCAGGGGTATTAATCACCTTCAGTGATAACTCTAGTTTACTTTGATTTATATAGGAAAACATAAATAATCATTTTTCTCTGAAACTAATGCGACGAGATCTTAGATATTTCGTGTTGAGTATTGTGAAGAGACCCTTTACCAGCATTATTTAAATATTGGCCCTGGGGTAAAACTGAGAGTACTTTTGTACTCTGGTGAGCGATATAGAGCCATCATGGCCCTCTTGTTTGAGTTATGCCCCTTTCAAATGCAACTTTTGTTATGTATTTACTTTGCCTGCGTGGGTTCGAATCCCATCCTCATCGCCAATTTGTTTATGTATTTACTTAGAAATGATCAACACCTTGACTGTTTAAGAGACTATTTAATACTGCATAGAATAACAATAACAAGGCGGCTATAACAGAAGATACAATTTAGATAGACAGGTACAGAGGCGTGGCTTATAAGTAGAATATATAACATTCACGTGCTGTATACTCTGTATGTTTTCATAAACATAACACTTTAACATGAAACTTAATGTTGCCTATAACTTCCTATTCACTTAATATTCAGGAATGTATCATCTTGAGCAATTCTTGTCTGGAGCGTAACTTTGTCACCATAGGTTCAAATAACTCCAAACTTGGTATGCATGTTTCTGGCAATGACTCAAAGTGATGTGCACAAGAACCGTAACTCTACCTTGTTCCAATTTTGAGTTATTCCCTTTTGATTGATTTTTATAGAGCATTTCTTGTCCTGAATATAACTTTGTCACCATAGGTTCAAATGACTCCAAACTTGGTATGCATGTTTCTTGCAAGGACTCATAGTGCAGTGCACAAGAACTGTAACTCTACCACTTTTGAATTAAACCCCTTAGATTTTTATAAGGTTATTTTATATGTGAATTTTGTGCAAATGCATTGCTTATAACTGTACAACTAAAAATTACTTAACATTTTTATGTCAATTAACAAAAATTTCGTCAGGTGACACATCCGACTTGCGGAGTTCTAGTTTATTTAATTTTTGCCCTACTTCGCTTAGAAATTAGAAGTTTAGACTTAGAAATTATGGTGAAAGTTTGCATGCTAGTTCCTTACACGATACTCTTAATTCATTGGTGTTATGTTCCTTCTTTTCATTTCATGTATCTCAGAATAATGTGAGCAATTTGGCCATTTGGCCTTCTTGTTCATTTTTAATTACAAAAGAAAAAATGGTGGTAGGGGTGGGGAAAGATAATGGGTTTCCCTCATTGGGTCTATAGTAATTGACATTTGCCTCAACAGTAATGTTTTACTTCTCATTTATGATATTGTGATTTGCATGGCTCCTTATCCTATTGAAAAGGCCTCTTCCATTATCATAATGATTGGTCAAGCATGGAAAACATTACCAGCTTGAAGCAGGTTTATGAAACAGTTGACTACACACCTTTGTTAACTTTTCAAGCTTGAGGGGTTTTTGTTATGAGCTCACTAGAACAGGTTTTCACTGAAACATGCCATTGTGTTTCATTAAGTTGTACAGGTCAGTTGGTGTTTGACTGAGTTACTGGATTCTTTTGAAAAAATGTAAGTTATTTCATGTTTTTAACAAATTAAAAAGCAAGTTATACTTGTGCTACTGCTACTACAACTAATACTTAAAATAATAATATTGATAGTGCAACAAATAACTTAATAGTAACTTGGCAAATTTTAGTTTGAATGAAACCTGATGGGAATAAAATGTATAAATGGTCTTCTGTTTTCCATAATGGCTGCTCTTGGACGTCAGATCTATCAGCAGTCAGAAGTAAAGGGGTGAACTTAAGTTTGATGATGATTATCTTTCATGAGTGTGAGGTTCAGTAACTGAGGGTGAATGAGGCTCTGCAGAGTTCCCGCCAAAACTGTTAACTGTTCTGTTGAGTTCTCTTTTTTAATACTGTAGACCAAAACAAAGTAGATTCTCATTTTTCTAAGAAATTTGATATTTTTTTCAGTGTGCCATTGTGGATGAGCTTCTCGGACCCTGTACTGTGGAGATGAGCTGCTCGGACCCTGTACTGCGTGGATGAACTGCTCGGACCCTGTACTGCGTGGATGAGCTGCTCTGACCCTGTACTGTGGGGATGAGCTTCTCAGACCCTGTACTGCGTTGATGAGCTGCTCGGACCCTGTACTGCGTGGATGTGCTGCAGGTGTGCTATACTTTGCAGATGATGCAGGTAAAATTTCCTATATTGTGAGGATCCTTTAGCATGTTTAGCAGATTTATGCAACTGATCAAGAACATATCTTTAAAGTTAAAAGTAAATCATTATTGTTGTCAATAAGTTACTAGAACTGAATAAAGTAATTGACCTCCGTAAACATCTGAAACAGGAGGGAGAACATGTGTAGGCCTCGACCAGGATTCAAACCTCTGGCTTACAGTGCTGTAGCTCTACAATTTAGCTACCGAGGCTATCTGTTAAGGACGCTTCTATATTCCTCCCTTCTAAATGAGACAAGCCACACTCAATCGGCAAATGTCTATACTGCAGGTTCGAATCAACCTCTCCAGTCAATGCATGCCCAGTAGAGCTCCATGGGTAAATCAATTTACACTGGCCACCAAATAAAACAGGAGGGAGATTATGTGTAGGCCTCGACCATGATTTGAATCTCGGACCTCCAGCTTACCATGCCATCGCTCTACCAATTGAGCTACCGAGGCTACCTGTTAAGGACGCTACCACACATTTTTTGCACTGCCACACTTTACGATGCCGATCTGTTAGACCTGAGTCTGGAGATTTGGTAGGCCTGATAACATTAAGCTATATTGGTTCTTAAATGATAGATTCTCATTTTTCTAAGAAATTTGAGATTTTTTTCAGTGTGCCATTGTGGATGAGCTGCTCGGACCCTGTACTGCGTAGATGAGCTGCTCGGAGCCTATTCTGCGTGGATGAGCTGCTCGGACCCTGTACTGTGGTGATGAGCTGCTCGGACCCTGTACTGCGTGGATGAGCTACTCGGACCCTGTACTGTGGGGATGATCTGCTCGGACCCTGTACTGTGGGGATGAGCTGCTCTGACCCTGTACTGCGTTGATGAGCTTCTCGGACCCTGTACTGCGTGGATGTGCTGCAGGTGTGCTATACTTTGCAGATGATGCAGGTAAAATTTTCCTATATTGTGAGGATCCCTTGACATGTTTAGCAGATTTATGCAACTGATCAAGAACATATCTTTAAAGTTAAAAGTAAATCATTATTGTTGTCAATAAGTTACTAGAACTGAATGAAGTAATTGACCTCCGTAAACATCTGAAACAGGAGGGAGAACATGTGTAGGCCTCGATCAGGATTCAAACCTCTGGCTTACGGTGCTGTAGCTCTACCAATTTAGCTACCGAGGCTATCTGTTAAGGACGCTTCTATATTCCTCCCTTCTAAATGAGACAAGCCACACTCAATCGGCGAATGTCTATACTGCAGTTTCGAATCGACCTCTCCAGCCAATGCATGCCCAGTAAAGCTCCATGGGTAAATCAATTTACACTGGCCACCAAATAAAACAAGAGGGAGATTATGTGTAGGCCTCGACCATGATTTGAACCTCGGACCTCCAGCTTACCGTGCCATCGCTCTACCAATTGAGCTAATGAGGCTACCTGTTAAGGACGCTACCACACATTTTTTGCACTGCCACACTTTACGATGCCGATCTGTTAGACCTGAGTCCGGAGATTTGGTAGGCCTGACAACATTAAGCTATATTGGTTCTTAAATGATAGATTCTCATTTTTCTAAGAAATTTGAGATTTTTTTCAGTGTGCCATTGTGGATGAGCTGCTCGGACCCTGAACTGCGTGGATGAGCTGCTGGGACCCTGTATTGGGTGGATGAGCTGCTCGGACCCTGTACTGTGGGGATGAGCTGCTCGGACCCTGTACTGTGGGGATGAGCTGCTCGGACCCTGTACTGTGGGGATGAGCTGCTCGGACCCTGTACTGCATGGATAAGTTGCTCGGACCCTGTACTGTGGGGATGAGCTGCTTGGACCCTGTACTGCGTTGATGAGCTGCTCGGACCCTGTACTGCGTGGATGTGCTGCAGGTGTGCTTTACTTTGCAGATAATGCAGGTAAAATTTTCCTATATTGTGAGGATCCCTTAACATGTTTAGCAGATTTATGCAACTGATCAAGAACATAATTATCTTTAAAGTTAAAAGTAAATCATTATTGTTGTCAATAAGTTACTAGAACTGAATAAAGTAATTGACCTCCGTAAACATCTGAAACAGGAGGGAGAACATGTGTAGGCCTCGACCAGGATTCAAACCTCTGGCTTACAGTGCTCTAGCTCTACCAATTTAGCTACCGCGGCTATCTGTTAAGGACGCTTCTATATTCCTCCCTTCTAAATGAGACAAGCCACACTCAATCGGAAAATGTCTACACTGCAGGTTCGAATCGACCTCTCCAGCCAATGCATGCACAGTAGAACTCCATGGGTAAATCAATTTACACTGGCCACCAAATAAAACAGGAGGGAGATTATGTGTAGGCGTTGACCATGATTTGAACCTCCAACCTCCAGCTTACCATGCCATCGCTCTACCAATTGAGCTACCGAGGCTACCTGTTAAGGACGCTACCACACATCTTTTGCACTGCCACACTTTACGATGCCGATCTGTTAGACCTGAGTCCGGAGATTTGGTAGGCCTGACAACATTAAGCTATATTGGTTCTTAAATGATAGATTCTCATTTTTCTAAGAAATTTGAGATTTTTTTCAGTGTGCCATTGTGGATGAGCTGCTCGGACCCTGTACTGCGTAGATGAGCTGCTTGGAGCCTATTCTGCGTGGATGAGCTGCTTGGACCCTGTACTGTGGTGATGAGCTGCTCGGACCCTGTACTGCGTGGATGAGCTGCTCGGACCCTGTACTGCGTGGATGAGCTTCTCGGACCCTGTACTGTGGGGATGAGCTGCTTGGACCCTGTACTGCGTGGATGAGCTTCTCGGACCCTGTACTGCGTGGATGTGCTGCAGGTGTGCTATACTTTGCAGATGATGCAGGTAAAATTTTCCTATATTGTGAGGATCCCTTAACATGTTTAGCAGATTTATGCAACTGATCAAGAACATAATTATCTTTAAAGTTAAAAGTAAATCATTATTGTTGTCAATAAGTTACTAGAACTGAATAAAGTAATTGACCTCCGTAAACATCTGAAACAGGAGGGAGAACATGTGTAGGCCTCGACCAGGATTCAAACCTCTGGCTTACAGTGCTCTAGCTCTACCAATTTAGCTACCGAGGCTATCTGTTAAGGACGCTTCTATATTCCTCCCTTCTAAATGAGACAAGCCACACTCAATCGGAAAATGTCTACACTGCAGGTTCGAATCGACCTCTCCAGCCAATGCATGCACAGTAGAACTCCATGGGTAAATCAATTTACACTGGCCACCAAATAAAACAGGAGGGAGATTATGTGTAGGTGTTGACCATGATTTGAACCTCCAACCTCCAGCTTACCATGCCATCGCTCTACCAATTGAGCTACCGAGGCTACCTGTTAAGGACGCTACCACACATCTTTTGCACTGCCACACTTTACGATGCCGATCTGTTAGACCTGAGTCCGGAGATTTGGTAGGCCTGACAACATTAAGCTATATTGGTTCTTAAATGATAGATTCTCATTTTTCTAAGAAAATTTGAGATTTTTTTCAGTGTGCCATTGTGGATGAGCTGCTCGGACCCTGTACTGCGTAGATGAGCTGCTCGGACCCTGTACTGCGTGGATGAGCTTCTCGGACCCTGTACTGTGGGGATGAGCTGCTTGGACCCTGTACTGCGTGGATGAGCTGCTCGGACCCTGTACTGCGTGGATGAGCTGCTCGGACCCTGTACTGTGGGGATGAGCTGCTCGGACCCTGTACTGCGTTGATGAGCTTCTCGGACCCTGTACTGCGTTGATGAGCTTCTCGGACCCTGTACTGCCTGGATGTGCTGCAGGTGTGCTATACTTTGCAGATGATGCAGGTAAAATTTTCCTATATTGTGAGGATCCTTTAGCATGTTTAGCAGATTTATGCAACTGATCAAGAACATATCTTTAAAGTTAAAAGTAAATCATTGTTGTCAATAAGTTACTAGAACTGAATAAAGTAATTGACCTCCGTAAACATCTGAAACAGGAGGGAGAACATGTGTAGGCCTCGACCAGGATTCAAACCTCTGGCTTGCGGTGCTCTAGCTCTACCAATTTAGCTACCGAGGCTATCTGTTAAGGACGCTTCTATATTCCTCCCTTCTAAATGAGACAAGCCACACTCAATCGGCAAATGTCTATACTGCAGGTTCGAATCAACCTCTCCAGCCAATGCATGCCCAGTAGAGCTCCATGGGTAAATCAATTTACACTGGCCACCAAATAAAACCGGAGGGAGATTATGTGTAGGCCTCGACCATGATTTGAACCTCGGACCTCCAGCTTACCATGCCATCGCTCTACCAATTGAGCTACCGAGGCTACCTGTTAAGGACGCTACCACACATTTTTTGCACTGCCACACTTTACGATGCCGATCTGTTAGACCTGAGTCCGGAGATTTGGTAGGCCTGACAACATTAAGCTATATTGGTTCTTAAATGATAGATTCTCATTTTTCTAAGAAATTTGAGATTTTTTTCAGTGTGCCATTGTGGATGAGCTGCTCGGACCCTGAACTGCGTGGATGAGCTGCTGGGACCCTGTATTGGGTGGATGAGCTGCTTGGACCCTGTACTGTGGGGATGAGCTGCTCGGACCCTGTACTGCGTGGATGAGCTGCTCGGACCCTGTACTGTGTTGATGAGCTTCTCGGACCCTGTACTGCGTGGATGTGCTGCAGGTGTGCTATACTTTGCAGATGATGCAGGTAAAATTTTCCTATATTGTGAGGATCCCTTAGCATGTTTAGCAGATTTATGCAACTGATCAAGAACATAATTATCTTTAAAGTTAAAAGTAAATCATTATTGTTGTCAATAAGTTACTAGAACTGAATGAAGTAATTGACCTCCGTAAACATCTGAAACAGGAGGGAGAACATGTGTAGGCCTCGACCAGGATTCAAACCTCTGGCTTACGCTGCTGTAGCTCTACCAATTTAGCTACCGAGGCTATCTGTTAAGGACGCTTCTATATTCCTCCCTTCTAAATGAGACAAGCCACACTCAATCGGCAAATGTCTACACTGCAGGTTTGAATCGACCTCTCCAGCCAATGCATGCACAGTAGAACTCCATGGGTTAATCAAATTACACTGACCACCAAATAAAACAGGAGGGAGATTATGTGTAGGCGTTGACCATGATTTGAACCTCGAACCTCCAGCTTACCATGCCATCGCTCTACCAATTGAGCTACCGAGGCTACCTGTTAAGGACGCTACCACACATTTTTTGCACTGCCACACTTTACGATGCCGATCTGTTAGACCTGAGTCCGGAGATTTGGTAGGCCTGACAACATTAAGCTATATGGTTTCTTAAATGATAGATTCTCATTTTTCTAAGAAATTTGAGATTTTTTTCAGTGTGCCATTGTGGATGAGCTGCTCGGACCCTGTACTGCGTAGATGAGCTGCTCGGAGCCTATTCTGCGTGGATGAGCTGCTCGGACCCTGTACTGTGGTGATGAGCTGCTCGGACCCTGTACTGCGTGGATGAGCTGCTCGGACCCTGTACTGTGGGGATGAGCTGCTCGGACCCTGTACTGTGGGGATGAGCTGCTCTGACCCTGTACTGCGTTGATGAGCTTCTCGGACCCTGTACTGCGTGGATGTGCTGCAGGTGTGCTATACTTCGCAGATGATGCAGGTAAAATTTTCCTATATTGTGAGGATCCCTTAGCATGTTTAGCAGATTTATGCAACTGATCAAGAACATAATTATCTTTAAAGTTAAAAGTAAATAATTATTGTTGTCAATAAGTTACTAGAACTGAATGAAGTAATTGACCTCCGTCAACATCTGAAACAGGAGGGAGAACATGTGTAGGCCTCGACCAGGATTCAAACCTCTGGCTTACGCTGCTGTAGCTCTACCAATTTAGCTACCGAGGCTATCTGTTAAGGACGCTTCTATATTCCTCCCTTCTAAATGAGACAAGCCACACTCAATCGGCAAATGTCTACACTGCAGGTTCGAATCGACCTCTCCAGCCAATGCATGCCCAGTAGAGCTCCATGGGTAAATCAATTTACACTGGCCACCAAATAAAACCGGAGGGAGATTATGTGTAGGCGTCAACCATGAGTTGAACCTCGAACCTCCAGCTTACCATGCCATCGCTCTACCATTTGAGCTACCGAGGCTACCTGTTAAGGGCGCTACCACACATCTTTTGCACTGCCACACTTTACGATGCCGATCTGTTAGACCTGAGTCAAGAGATCTGGTAGGCCTGACAACATTAAGCTATATTGGTTCTTAGATGATAGATTCTCATTTTTCTAAGAAATTTGAGATTTTTTTCAGTGTGCTATTGTGGATGAGCTTCTCGGACCCTGTACTGTGGGGATGAGCTGCTCGGACCCTGTACTGCGTGGATGAGCTGCTCGGACCCTGTACTGCGTTGGATGAGCTGCTCGGACCCTGTACTGTGGGGATGAGCTGCTCGGACCCTGTACTGCGTTGATGAGCTGCTCGGACCCTGTACTGCGTGGATGTGCTGCAGGTGTGCTTTACTTTGCAGATGATGCAGGTAAAATTTTCCTATATTGTGAGGATCATTTAGCATGTTTAGCAGATTTATGCAACTGATCAAGAACATATCTTTAAAGTTAAAAGTAAATCATTATTGTTGTCAATAAGTTACTAGAACTGAATAAAGTAATTGACCTCCGTAAACATCTGAAACAGGAGGGAGAACATGTGTAGGCCTCGACCAGGATTCAAACCTCTGGCTTACAGTGCTGTAGCTCTACCAATTTAGCTACCGAGGCTATCTGTTAAGGACGCTACCACACATTTTTTGCACTGCCACACTTTACGATGCCAATCTGCCAGACCTGAGTCCGGAGATTTGGTAGGCCTGACAACATTAAGCTATATTGGTTCTTAAATGATAGATTCTCATTTTTCTAAGAAATTTGAGATTTTTTTCAGTGTGCCATTGTGGATGAGCTGCTCGGACCCTGTACTGCGTAGATGAGCTGCTCGGAGCCTATTCTGCGTGGATGAGCTGCTTGGACCCTGTATTGTGGTGATGAGCTGCTCGGACCCTGTACTGCGTGGATGAGCTGCTCGGACCCTGTACTGTGGGGATGATCTGCTCTGACCCTGTACTGTGGGGATGAAATGCTCTGACCCTGAACTGCGTTGATGAGCTTCTCGGACCCTGTACTGCGTGGATGTGCTGCAGGTGTGTTATACTTTGCAGATGATGCAGGTAAAATTTTCCTATATTGTGAGGATCCCTTAGCATGTTTAGCAGATTTATGCAACTGATCAAGAACATATCTTTAAAGTTAAAAGTAAATCATTATTGTTGTCAATAAGTTACTAGAACTGAATGAAGTAATTGACCTCCGTAAACATCTGAAACAGGAGGGAGAACATGTGTAGGCCTCGACCAGGATTCAAACCTCTGGCTTACGGTGCTGTAGCTCTACCAATTTAGCTACCGAGGCTATCTGTTAAGGACGCTTCTATATTCCTCCCTTCTAAATGAGACAAGCCACACTCAATCGGCAAATGTCTATACTGCAGGTTCGAATCGACCTCTCCAGCCAATGCATGCCCAGTAAAGCTCCATGGGTAAATCAATTACAGTGGCCACCAAATAAAACAGGAGGGAGATTATGTGTAGGCCTCGACCATGATTTGAACCTCGGACCTCCAGCTTACCGTGCCATTGCTCTACCAATTGAGCTACTGAGGCTACCTGTTAAGGATGCTACCACACATTTTTTGCACTGCCACACTTTACGATGCCAATCTGTTAGACCTGAGTCCGGAGATTTGGTAGGCCTGACAACATTAAGCTATATTGGTTCTTAAATGATAGATTCTCATTTTTCTAAGAAATTTGAGATTTTTTTCAGTGTGCCATTGTGGATGAGCTGCTCAGACCCTGAACTGCGTGGATGAGCTGCTGGGACCCTGTATTGGGTGGATGAGCTGCTCGGACCCTGTACTGTTGGGATGAGCTGCTTGGACCCTGTACTGTAGGGATGAGCTGCTCGGACCCTGTACTGCGTGGATAAGCTGCTCGGACCCTGTACTGTGGGGATGAGCTGCTTGGACCCTGTACTGCGTTGATGAGCTGCTCGGACCCTGTACTGCGTGGATGTGCTGCAGGTGTGCTATACTTTGCAGATGATGCAGGTAAAATTTTCCTATATTGTGAGGATCCCTTAGCATGTTTAGCAGATTTATGCAACTGATCAAGAACATATCTTTAAAGTTAAAAGTAAATAATTATTGTTGTCAATAAGTTACTAGAACTGAATGAAGTAATTGACCTCCGTAAACATCTGAAACAGGAGGGAGAACATGTGTAGGCCTCGACCAGGATTCAAACCTCTGGCTTACGGTGCTCTAGCTCTACCAATTTAGCTACCGAGGCTATCTGTTAGGGACGCTTCTATATTCCTCCCTTCTAAATGAGACAAGCCACACTCAATCGGAAAATGTCTACACTGCAGGTTCGAATCGACCTCTCCAGCCAATGCATGCACAGTAGAACTCCATGGGTAAATCAATTTACACTGGCCACCAAATAAAACAGGAGGGAGATTATGTGTAGGCGTTGACCATGATTTGAACCTCGAACCTCCAGCTTACCATGCCATCGCTCTACCAATTGAGCTACCGAGGCTACCTGTTAAGGACGCTACCACACATTTTTTGCACTGCCACACTTTACGATGCCGATCTGTTAGACCTGAGTCAAGAGATTTGGTAGGCCTGACAACATTAAGCTATATTGGTTCTTAGATGATAGATTCTCATTTTTCTAAGAAATTTGAGATTTTTTTCAGTGTGCTATTGTGGATGAGCTTCTCGGACCCTGTACTGTGGGGATGAGCTGCTCGGACCCTGTACTGCGTGGATGAGCTGCTCGGACCCTGTACTGCGTGGATGAGCTGCTCGGACCCTGTACTGTGGGGATGAGCTGCTCGGACCCTGTACTGCGTTGATGAGCTTCTCGGACCCTGTACTGCGTGGATGTGCTGCAGGTGTGCTATACTTTGCAGATGATGCAGGTAAAAATTTCCTATATTGTGAGGATCCTTTAGCATGTTTAGCAGATTTATGCAACTGATCAAGAACATATCTTTAAAGTTAAAAGTAAATCATTATTGTTGTCAATAAGTTACTAGAACTGAATAAAGTAATTGACCTCCGTAAACATCTGAAACAGGAGGGAGAACATGTGTAGGCCTCGTCCAGGATTCAATCCTCTGGCTTACGGTGCTGTAGCTCTACCAATTTAGCTACCGAGGCTATCTGTTAAGGACGCTTCTATATTCCTCCCTTCTAAATGAGACAAGCCACACTCAATCCGCAAATGTCTATACTGCAGGTTCGAATCAACCTCTCCAGCCAATGCATGCCCAGTAGAGCTCCATGGGTAAATCAATTTACACTGGCCACCAAATAAAACAGGAGGGAGATTATGTGTAGGCTTCGACCATGATTTGAACCTCGGACCTCCAGCTTACCATGCCATTGCTCTACCAATTGAGCTACCGAGGCTACCTGTTAAGGACGCTACCACACATTTTTTGCACTGCCACACTTTACGATGCCAATCTGTTAGACCTGAGTCAAGAGATTTGGTAGGCCTGACAACATTAAGCTATATTGGTTCTTAAATGATAGATTCTCATTTTTCTAAGAAATTTGAGATTTTTTTCAGTGTGCCATTGTGGATGAGCTGCTCGGACCCTGAACTGCGTGGATGAGCTGCTGGGACCCTGTATTGGGTGGATGAACTGCTTGGACCCTGTACTGTGGGGATGAGCTGCTCGGACCCTGTACTGCGTGGATGAGCTGCTCGGACCCTGTACTGTGTTGATGAGCTTCTCGGACCCTGTACTGCGTGGATGTGCTGCAGGTGTGCTATACTTTGCAGATGATGCAGGTAAAATTTTCCTATAATTGTGAGGATCCCTTAGCATGTTTAGCAGATTTATGCAACTGATCAAGAACATAATTATCTTTAAAGTTAAAAGTAAATCATTATTGTTGTCAATAAGTTACTAGAACTGAATGAAGTAATTGACCTCCGTAAACATCTGAAACAGGAGGGAGAACATGTGTAGGCCTCGACCAGGATTCAAACCTCTGGCTTACGCTGCTGTAGCTCTACCAATTTAGCTACCGAGGCTATCTGTTAAGGACGCTTCTATATTCCTCCCTTCTAAATGAGACAAGCCACACTCAATCGGCAAATGTCTACACTGCAGGTTTGAATCGACCTCTCCAGCCAATGCATGCACAGTAGAACTCCATGGGTAAATCAATTTACACTGGCCACCAAATAAAACAGGAGGGAGATTATGTGTAGGCGTTGACCATGATTTGAACCTCGAACCTCCAGCTTACCTTGCCATCGCTCTACCAATTGAGCTACCGAGGCTACCTGTTAAGGACGCTACCACACATTTTTTGCACTGCCACACTTTACGATGCCGATCTGTTAGACCTGAGTCCGGAGATTTGGTAGGCCTGACAACATTAAGCTATATGGTTTCTTAAATGATAGATTCTCATTTTTCTAAGAAATTTGAGATTTTTTTCAGTGTGCCATTGTGGATGAGCTGCTCGGACCCTGTACTGCGTAGATGAGCTGCTCGGAGCCTATTCTGCGTGGATGAGCTGCTCGGACCCTGTACTGTGGTGATGAGCTGCTCGGACCCTGTACTGCGTGGATGAGCTGCTCGGACCCTGTACTGTGGGGATGAGCTGCTCGGACCCTGTACTGTGGAGATGAGCTGCTCTGACCCTGTACTGCGTTGATGAGCTTCTCGGACCCTGTACTGCGTGGATGTGCTGCAGGTGTGCTATACTTCGCAGATGATGCAGGTAAAATTTTCCTATATTGTGAGGATCCTTTAGCATGTTTAGCAGATTTATGCAACTGATCAAGAACATAATTATCTTTAAAGTTAAAAGTAAATAATTATTGTTGTCAATAAGTTACTAGAACTGAATGAAGTAATTGACCTCCGTAAACATCTGAAACAGGAGGGAGAACATGTGTAGGCCTCGACCAGGATTCAAACCTCTGGCTTACGCTGCTGTAGCTCTACCAATTTAGCTACCGAGGCTATCTGTTAAGGACGCTTCTATATTCCTCCCTTCTAAATGAGACAAGCCACACTAAATCGGCAAATGTCTACACTGCAGGTTCGAATCGACCTCTCCAGCCAATGCATGCCCAGTAGAGCTCCATGGGTAAATCAATTTACACTGGCCACCAAATAAAACCGGAGGGAGATTATGTGTAGGCGTCAACCATGAGTTGAACCTCGAACCTCCAGCTTACCATGCCATCGCTCTACCATTTGAGCTACCGAGGCTACCTGTTAAGGGCGCTACCACACATCTTTTGCACTGCCACACTTTACGATGCCGATCTGTTAGACCTGAGTAAAGAGATCTGGTAGGCCTGACAACATTAAGCTATATTGGTTCTTAGATGATAGATTCTCATTTTTCTAAGAAATTTGAGATTTTTTTCAGTGTGCTATTGTGGATGAGCTTCTCGGACCCTGTACTGTGGGGATGAGCTGCTCGGACCATGTACTGCGTGGATGAGCTGCTCGGACCCTGTACTGCGTTGGATGAGCTGCTCGGACCCTGTACTGTGGGGATGAGCTGCTCGGACCCTGTACTGCGTTGATGAGCTGCTCGGACCCTGTACTGCGTGGATGTGCTGCAGGTGTGCTATACTTTGCAGATGATGCAGGTAAAATTTTCCTATATTGTGAGGATCATTTAGCATGTTTAGCAGATTTATGCAACTGATCAAGAACATATCTTTAAAGTTAAAAGTAAATCATTATTGTTGTCAATAAGTTACTAGAACTGAATAAAGTAATTGACCTCCGTAAACATCTGAAACAGGAGGGAGAACATGTGTAGGCCTCGACCAGGATTCAAACCTCTGGCTTACAGTGCTGTAGCTCTACCAATTTAGCTACCGAGGCTATCTGTTAAGGACGCTACCACACATTTTTTGCACTGCCACACTTTACGATGCCAATCTGCCAGACCTGAGTCCGGAGATTTGGTAGGCCTGACAACATTAAGCTATATTGGTTCTTAAATGATAGATTCTCATTTTTCTAAGAAATTTGAGATTTTTTTCAGTGTGCCATTGTGGATGAGCTGCTCGGACCCTGTACTGCGTAGATGAGCTGCTCGGAGCCTATTCTGCGTGGATGAGCTGCTTGGACCCTGTACTGTGGTGATGAGCTGCTCGGACCCTGTACTGCGTGGATGAGCTGCTCGGACCCTGTACTGTGGGGATGATCTGCTCTGACCCTGTACTGTGGGGATGAAATGCTCTGACCCTGAACTGCGTTGATGAGCTTCTCGGACCCTGTACTGCGTGGATGTGCTGCAGGTGTGCTATACTTTGCAGATGATGCAGGTAAAATTTTCCTATATTGTGAGGATCCCTTAGCATGTTTAGCAGATTTATGCAACTGATCAAGAACATATCTTTAAAGTTAAAAGTAAATCATTATTGTTGTCAATAAGTTACTAGAACTGAATGAAGTAATTGACCTCCGTAAACATCTGAAACAGGAGGGAGAACATGTGTAGGCCTCGACCAGGATTCAAACCTCTGGCTTACGGTGCTGTAGCTCTACCAATTTAGCTACCGAGGCTATCTGTTAAGGACGCTTCTATATTCCTCCCTTCTAAATGAGACAAGCCACACTCAATCGGCAAATGTCTATACTGCAGGTTCGAATCGACCTCTCCAGCCAATGCATGCCCAGTAAAGCTCCATGGGTAAATCAATTACAGTGGCCACCAAATAAAACAGGAGGGAGATTATGTGTAGGCCTCGACCATGATTTGAACCTCGGACCTCCAGCTTACCGTGCCATTGCTCTACCAATTGAGCTACTGAGGCTACCTGTTAAGGATGCTACCACACATTTTTTGCACTGCCACACTTTACGATGCCAATCTGTTAGACCTGAGTCCGGAGATTTGGTAGGCCTGACAACATTAAGCTATATTGGTTCTTAAATGATAGATTCTCATTTTTCTAAGAAATTTGAGATTTTTTTCAGTGTGCCATTGTGGATGAGCTGCTCAGACCCTGAACTGCGTGGATGAGCTGCTGGGACCCTGTATTGGGTGGATGAGCTGCTCGGACCCTGTACTGTTGGGATGAGCTGCTTGGACCCTGTACTGTAGGGATGAGCTGCTCGGACCCTGTACTGCGTGGATAAGCTGCTCGGACCCTGTACTGTGGGGATGAGCTGCTTGGACCCTGTACTGCGTTGATGAGCTGCTCGGACCCTGTACTGCGTGGATGTGCTGCAGGTGTGCTATACTTTGCAGATGATGCAGGTAAAATTTTCCTGTATTGTGAGGATCCCTTAGCATGTTTAGCAGATTTATGCAACTGATCAAGAACATATCTTTAAAGTTAAAAGTAAATAATTATTGTTGTCAATAAGTTACTAGAACTGAATGAAGTAATTGACCTCCGTAAACATCTGAAACAGGAGGGAGAACATGTGTAGGCCTCGACCAGGATTCAAACCTCTGGCTTACGGTGCTCTAGCTCTACCAATTTAGCTACCGAGGCTATCTGTTAGGGACGCTTCTATATTCCTCCCTTCTAAATGAGACAAGCCACACTCAATCGGAAAATGTCTACACTGCAGGTTCGAATCGACCTCTCCAGCCAATGCATGCACAGTAGAACTCCATGGGTAAATCAATTTACACTGGCCACCAGATAAAACAGGAGGGAGATTATGTGTAGGCGTTGACCATGATTTGAACCTCGAACCTCCAGCTTACCATGCCATCGCTCTACCAATTGAGCTACCGAGGCTACCTGTTAAGGACGCTACCACACATTTTTTGCACTGCCACACTTTACGATGCCGATCTGTTAGACCTGAGTCAAGAGATTTGGTAGGCCTGACAACATTAAGCTATATTGGTTCTTAGATTATAGATTCTCATTTTTCTAAGAAATTTGAGATTTTTTTCAGTGTGCTATTGTGGATGAGCTTCTCGGACCCTGTACTGTGGGGATGAGCTGCTCGGACCCTGTACTGCGTGGATGAGCTGCTCGGACCCTGTACTGCGTGGATGAGCTGCTCGGACCCTGTACTGTGGGGATGAGCTGCTCGGACCCTGTACTGCGTTGATGAGCTTCTCGGACCCTGTACTGCGTGGATGTGCTGCAGGTGTGCTATACTTTGCAGATGATGCAGGTAAAAATTTCCTATATTGTGAGGATCCTTTAGCATGTTTAGCAGATTTATGCAACTGATCAAGAACATATCTTTAAAGTTAAAAGTAAATCATTATTGTTGTCAATAAGTTACTAGAACTGAATAAAGTAATTGACCTCCGTAAACATCTGAAACAGGAGGGAGAACATGTGTAGGCCTCGTCCAGGATTCAATCCTCTGGCTTACGGTGCTGTAGCTCTACCAATTAAGCTACCGAGGCTATCTGTTAAGGACGCTTCTATATTCCTCCCTTCTAAATGAGACAAGCCACACTCAATCCGCAAATGTCTATACTGCAGGTTCGAATCAACCTCTCCAGCCAATGCATGCCCAGTAGAGCTCCATGGGTAAATCAATTTACACTGGCCACCAAATAAAACAGGAGGGAAATTATGTGTAGGCCTCGACCATGATTTGAACCTCGGACCTCCAGCTTACCATGCCATCGCTCTACCAATTGAGCTACCGAGGCTACCTGTTAAGGACGCTACCACACATTTTTTGCACTGCCACACTTTACGATGCCAATCTGTTAGACCTGAGTCAAGAGATTTGGTAGGCCTGACAACATTAAGCTATTTTGGTTCTTAAATGATAGATTCTCATTTTTCTAAGAAATTTGAGATTTTTTTCAGTGTGCCATTGTGGATGAGCTGCTCGGACCCTGAACTGCGTGGATGAGCTGCTGGGACCCTGTATTGGGTGGATGAACTGCTTGGACCCTGTACTGTGGGGATGAGCTGCTCGGACCCTGTACTGCGTGGATGAGCTGCTCGGACCCTGTACTGTGTTGATGAGCTTCTCGGACCCTGTACTGCGTGGATGTGCTGCAGGTGTGCTATACTTTGCAGATGATGCAGGTAAAATTTTCCTATATTGTGAGGATCCCTTAGCATGTTTAGCAGATTTATGCAACTGATCAAGAACATAATTATCTTTAAAGTTAAAAGTAAATCATTATTGTTGTCAATAAGTTACTAGAACTGAATGAAGTAATTGACCTCCGTAAACATCTGAAACAGGAGGGAGAACATGTGTAGGCCTCGACCAGGATTCAAACCTCTGGCTTACGCTGCTGTAGCTCTACCAATTTAGCTACCAAGGCTATCTGTTAAGGACGCTTCTATATTCCTCCCTTCTAAATGAGACAAGCCACACTCAATCGGCAAATGTCTACACTGCAGGTTTGAATCGACCTCTCCAGCCAATGCATGCACAGTAGAACTCCATGGGTAAATCAATTTACACTGGCCACCAAATAAAACAGGAGGGAGATTATGTGTAGGCGTTGACCATGATTTGAACCTCGAACCTCCAGCTTACCATGCCATCGCTCTACCAATTGAGCTACCGAGGCTACCTGTTAAGGACGCTACCACACATTTTTTGCACTGCCACACTTTACGATGCCAATCTGTTAGACCTGAGTCCGGAGATTTGGTAGGCCTGACAACATTAAGCTATATGGTTTCTTAAATGATAGATTCTCATTTTTCTAAGAAATTTGAGATTTTTTTCAGTGTGCCATTGTGGATGAGCTGCTCAGACCCTGTACTGCGTAGATGAGCTGCTCGGAGCCTATTCTGCGTGGATGAGCTGCTCGGACCCTGTACTGTCGTGATGAGCTGCTCGGACCCTGTACTGCGTGGATGAGCTGCTCGGACCCTGTACTGTGGGGATGAGCTGCTCGGACCCTGTACTGTGGGGATGAAATGCTCTGACCCTGTACTGCGTTGATGAGCTTCTCGGACCCTGTACTGCGTGGATGTGCTGCAGGTGTGCTATACTTCGCAGATGATGCAGGTAAAATTTTCCTGTATTGTGAGGATCCTTTAGCATGTTTAGCAGATTTATGCAACTGATCAAGAACATAATTATCTTTAAAGTTAAAAGTAAATAATTATTGTTGTCAATAAGTTACTAGAACTGAATGAAGTAATTGACCTCCGTAAACATCTGAAACAGGAGGGAGAACGTGTAGGCCTCGACCAGGATTCAAACCTCTGGCTTAAGGTGCTGTAGCTCTACCAATTTAGCTACCGAGGCTATCTGTTAAGGACGCTTCTATATTCCTCCCTTCTAAATGGGAAAACCCACACTCGATCGGCAAATGTCTACACTGCAGGTTCGAATTATGTGTAGGCCTCGACAAGAATTCAAACCTTAGATCTGCTGTACTGGAACTATGAAAGGCAATTAAAATGACCACTGCCAATTTCTTTGCTTACAAAAATAAGAACATTACTGTTAAATACCTATTGTAAACAATCCTTGTTATGATTGAATACCCAGCCATTGATTTTCCTAAAGAGTATTAATGGTCAGTGTTGATGTACCCTGATGGGGATACCATGCTGTTTCCCTGAACATGGTTAGGGCTGTTCCAGAATAAAGGAGTGGGGGGGGGGTGTAGAACTGAACTTAAAAATGGGGGTACCACCAACACAAATATATTTATTTTCAAACCCCAACCAATAGAATTGTAACCCCAACCAATAGAATTGTAATATGTCAAAGACCTATCACCACCACATTAATATTACAATTTATACCCCCCCCCCCCCACCAATGCAATTAGAAACACAAATTGTAGATTTCAGGAGACAAGTTTTTTGTAAACTTGCATGAATTTTTGTTGATCTAATATTAAAAAGATGATTTTACCATTCAATTTCGAAGTAATTTTTTTCCATGTTAATATCATTTTATATGAAATTGTTTCATTTTGATATACCGTAATTCATGAACTGTCCTAACTGCTCATGTTTAAGAAGGAATAAAGAAAACTTGAAGTCATAAATCAAATATCATTCCCATTCCTTGCACATGTTTCAGATCAACGAGTCCTCACATGGGCAGCCAATCATAGGCTGCCAGGATGTAGGCCAGACTGCTCACCAAGGTCTGTATTATGTGAACAGATTTGAATTCATGTCTGTTAAAGTCCTTATTATTTGTGTCGCTCTATTCTTGGATATGATAATGAATCCTGATTACTTAAAAAACAATTTTTTATTCTTTCCGCGTCTTTCTAGTTTACTATTTGATGGTTTAGTTGAATGCTGTGAAAAACATTACCAAGGAGTGCTCTGCATTTCTTCATAATTTGTAATAAAAAACTAAAATATAAATTTCTTTGTTTTGTTAGGTTTAACACATGTTTTTACAGAATTTAAGTCATGTACAGGCAAGCAGTTTACCTAACCATAGTTCTTGGGTATTACCAGAACTAAACTACTTTAATAAACACTCTTGATAACTGTGTACTGATATTTGGATGGTGTGATGAGAAATAAGCCTGAAAATCTGTGAAGTCTGATCTGGATCTACATTGATCATCCGTCACTGAATTCCTGCACAACTCTACTGATACATTTGCTAGAAATCCCATTCAAAACCAAGTATGTGACAAATTGGTGTAAATCCAGATTATCATACATATCTATGCAGTCAACCGGGATCTACACTGATGGCACATGGAAAAGGCCATAAAAATGGAAAAAAAGGGTTAAGGATATGAATAAGTGTTTATCTCAGCAAACTATTCTGCTAAATTAAGATAATTCACATCAAATATGTTTTTCCAACAGAAGGCAAAGAGTACCGCTATGATTGGACATGGACTGCCCACCTGAACGCACATAAATATGGGGCCATGCAGGCGAGATACACCAACACATTCATTCGTAAACAGGTATTGCCTTTATAAAGTCACTGTTGATAAGCTAAAGATGCCCGATGGTGTGAAATCTCTTCTAAAGCCATCAACTCATAACTCATTGGATCATTTTCAATGTACCCTTGGTATGATTCTAGACAATAGTTTACATCCCCTAAGGGGGACAGACTGGTTTTAAAGTGAGAAACATTTCATTTAGATTTTATGAAGCTGCTGTGATGCAGGTGTCCCATTTTGTTCATTAAAATGTTTAAAATAGTTTAGCTAGAAAATTATGGTGAAAAAGGCTTTCTTTGAATGAACACTGTTGTTTGAACATCTTTGTTTCTTAAAGTGCAAGTCATAGGCAGATTTAAGGATTAAACAAAAATCACAGAAAAACAATCAGTTTGATTGATGATATGGTTTCATAGTTCTGCGGAAGTGGTTGGCTACTTGTTGTGGAAAACTGGTGTTAAGTAACTAGATGGAATTGGATGACATAAAAAAAACATTGCTTTCTGAAGTTGCTTTATTATATATTCATATATAGTTTAATCCTTGAAGATTTTAAGGCCCTGATATAAATTTACAGTATCTTAATAGGAACTTGCATTGGGTCAGACATTTGCAAATATGAACATTAACGAGATAATTTAGCATCACCACATAACACAGTCTGATCTGCTTTCTACACTTTAATAACAGAAATTCATTTCAGTAAGCTATTAATTATTGCAAAAGTATGACAAAAATAATGTTTAATATTTTACAAAGGGGTTAAGTGGGGTTTTGGAGGGATTGTCAAGGTACAGTAATGGAATTGAAACCACCTCACTATTTCAGAATCCCCTTTCACACTGCACCCTGAAATTAAGACCACCCCATTATGAAGACCAGTTTTAGAGATGATCTTACAAGCTAGGTTTCCGTGTTCTGTGATACCAGTGTAGTCAGCAGGGAGGAAATTTCACACCCATGCAACAAATATGCATTATTTCATGCAATTCAGCCAAAGACCAATGATGCATGGTAGAATTATGCAGAGGGTTTCACTTTGCTTAGTTTCATTATCAATTCAAGTATCCTTCAAGGATTTAGCAAAAAAAAACAACCTACATGTAACACAGTTTGTGGGAAAGAAACCCCAGATCACGATTACATATTATCTGTAAACTGTCAGGGTTGTCATTAAGAGCCGGCAGTGGACTGTTTCAACCAAGATTTGGGTCGGCTCAAATTTTGAGAAAAAAAAAATCAAAATCTGCAATGTAAAATCAAGACCATGATGATTACCTAGCATTTTTGGAAGAGTCTCTGCCACAGTTGATAAAAATTACTTTTGGATTGGGAAGTGACATTATTGAGCCCTATGTTATGTTAGGAAGAAAGGCCTGTGTGTTTAAAAATATCAAGGTGTGACATCACCTGCCATGACCTGAACACGCCAAGTTCCTAGTGGATATTTCTTTGTGGACCAAGTTGTACAAATGATGGATCCTTGTGTTTGCTTATTATTTTATTTAGTTGGTTTATCTTATAACATTGTAGTAGTTTCTCAAAAAGCTGTTTCAATGTTCACAGTTAATTACTTAACCCTTTACTAGATGACAAAATGGGTGACTAGTGTAAATCCAGATCCAGGCCTGCCAAATCTCCGGATTTTATCCGAAATCTCAGGATTTTAAGTTACTTCTCCGGATCTCAGGATTTATAGTCAAAATCTCCGGATTTTTTAAAATGAAATTGCAAATAATATAGATCTAGCTGAATTTAACCTAATTTAAAAGTTGCGCAATGAACGTCATAGTTATTCTATCTAGACTGCAGTCGCACATTTCCTGTTTATTACGAGATTACGAGATAACGAGGACAGGTCAGTGACTTGCTGCCTCAGTGCACAACTATACAATAACAGAGTGTCATAAACTAATCAAGGGCCTCGATGTTACACCTGCTTTTATCTATTTTCATTGCATGTTCATTTCAATATAGTCAAAAAAGGTCTTATTAGGGTCTTATTAGGGTTAACAAAAAGTTTAAAAAAATGAATGATCAAAATAGACAAATGATTCATTTATAAAATTCTTTGAAGAATATTATTATAAAGAAGAATATGAGAAAAATGTCATCATCATCATCATCATCATCATCATCATCATCATCATCATCATCATCATCATTTTTGTTCAGTCCCAGTCATAGAGAGCAACAACACATTAAAACAACAACAACAACAACATCATCATCTTCGCCGTCGTCATCATCATCATTGACATATGCAGCCAAGTTCTCCGGATTTTTAATGAATAAGTTTTGGCAGGCCTGCAGATCAGATAGCAGTGATGTAGATCCAGATCAGCTTATCAATCTTTGTGGGTTGATCCTGATCTAAACTATTCACTTTTTGAAACATTTAAGTTCTTTGAACATCTTACTTAGCATTTTGTGCATTTTTCTTAACTGGAAGCAAGTGTGTTAGATGATCAGGGTTGAAGGTTATAAAACTGAGTTTGGAAACCAGTCTCAAATCTCGAGCATCTGATTGGCTGAAATGGCGAGCAGTCGCCATTTCAGCTACTTGAGATTTGAGACTGGTATCCAAACTCAGGATCTAGAATGGTTGCTCATGTGATAAAAGGTGTAGTCTTCAAATAAACTGACAATCATAAGTATTGAAATGCATGTGTGTTATAGTGATTTTTAAATGAGATAACTTCTTTTGAAGGAGCCTATAGGAATTAAAGATGACATGAAGCTTTCATCAGAAATCCTCTTCCATTTGTGTGATATTTATAAAAAAGATGATAAATAAATTATGACAGCAGCATAATCTATTAACTGTTTATCTGCAACAGCAATTTATGTCCTTCTTTATCAGCAACAATAAGTTTGGTGTAATGGAATATGGTTATCAGTTGAGATTTAAAATAAAATATTTATTTTCAGAAAAGTGTATTGCCATTGTAATGAATGCTATGGACTTGAAGCTTCTGCAGAATTGGTAGAAAACTATGGCACAGAATACGAGTGTTACCCTAGTAAACACATACAAGGTTAGCATTTGTTTTTATTTTCATGTAGTAGAACTGCCTTCATGTATAATAGAGAGACATTACACTGAATCTACCTGTACATGTTGGTATTTATATTTTTATATCTTGTAACAAGAAAACATATATTTGTTTTGTATGATCAGCTGGCACATCTGTGGATTCATATCTTAATCTACACTGTTCAAATTTAGATTCATTGCGATATATCTGACCAAGAAGCAGACAGTGTCAATCCAGATCAGACACTGAATTTGTTCTTGCTGACCTGGATCTGTACTGTTGTTCATGTGATAAAAGAAGTCTCTGCGGAATGAGTGTTCTTCATCATGATGGGAAATCTATTTTCTATTAGAAATGTGCCTTAATTCACACAAATTGGCTTGCAAAATTATACTGTACCTTAAAACTGAGTAAAGATTGTTAGTGGATAATGTGTTCTGCAAAAAAGTCATATGTACTGAAAAGTGTTTATGTATATTTCTTGTATGCTCAGACAGGTATTCCAAGTTGAGTCTAGATACATAGTATTATTAGGGCTAAAAAAACATATAGTTTGACAATAGAAGCATTGAACATAAATTATGCTTGGAGATAAATTAATTAATTGTTGAATTTATTATTTCAGGATGACACCTTCACATGGAATCCTGTGGGGAGATCAGTGCCCAAGGTGATAAAACTGAGCATGGAAACCAGTCTCAAATCAGTCAAACCAGTCAAGCATCTGATTGGTCCAATCTCAGTTTAACGATTCTGGACAATACAGTTTAACTGAGCAGCCTCTATATATTTTGGTTCATCACAAATAACTGCAATGGAGTATGCTGCTTGTTAGTATGCGTTGATGGACAAGAAGACACATGATTGTCTATACAGATAACCAGTATGAAATTTGAGACAAAGCCCTCCGGCCATTATTCTCATGGCAGGGCCATTATAGACAAGCGGCACAGCTTGCCCATTTGGAACCTATATTCTAAAAACATTATGATAATTTAATATAAAATATTACAAACTGAAGTCATTAAATGTATGTCATTTTGTGTTCTTAGTACATATTTAAATTATATTTGTTTGCTTGCACTGTTCAGTTAGTGTGTTGTCTATTATGATGGCAATAAATCATACAAAGTAAAAAAAGAAGGGCTCAAGATCATAAAACTTAGATTTGAGACTTTTCTCTAGATTTTAACCAGCTTAAGCTAGAAATGATGTGCTCTGAGCTGGCAGCCACACTGGAAATTTCTGAGGCAGGTTACATGGATGACAATTCTTCCATCCAGTCTCCTGATGCTGAATCTGACTTTTGTTGATCTGCATATTTCACTGTTCTATATAGTGAATTCATATATTGTTTCAGGATGGCATCGCCGCCAGAACAAGCATAGCATGACTCATTCTATTTGCTTATCCGAGGCTCGAACAGTGAACCATCAGATTCTTCATTTATTTCAATAATAATAAAAAATAAATATGCGTATCAGGAATTGTCACAACCAGAAAAACCCAGCCCCTCCACACAGCCAAAATGTAGAGGAAAAGAGAGCACAAACAACGCAAAAAAGAACCATTCGGGTGCTCTACCAAAGTATATAATTTGGTAAATCAAACGCTTAAATCATCAAGCAACAATAGGATCCCAGTTCATAAATTAGACGTCTATTATTTCTATAATATATAAACCTTCATATAATAATTGTACATAAATATGATAAAAAAGATGCATCAGTAATAATGTTTCATCCATACTTGATGAATCCAGATCCAGTGTTGTTGTTGTTGTTTTTTTAGAGGGGGGCGGGGGGTCGAACCACATTTGCTGCAGAATTATTTTAAATTTCATGAAGATTTTGCCAGAAAAAGGAAATTATGTAACTATCATAAGATTACTCCCGACGACCCCTTTTGAAAATTTATCATCATATGTTCTTTGAATATGACATCGTTTCTCCTATTCTCTACTTATTCCATACATTTAACTGGTATTACTTACCTCCTTACTCAACCGTTGCTTCAATCTCTCGAAAGTCCGGTCAGAACTAACAAAATGTATCTATTTTTGAAACGACCATCATGTCTCCTGGGCCAGTGTGCACTTACTGCATATAAATGAATTACAGCTGCATTAATATCACCTGATGTAACAATGCAAACTGCAGAACTAGTGTTGGTCATCTGATCTTATATTTTAAATACAAACAGTGTATATGACTCTTACCTTCTCAGGGTTCTGATATTAGACGTGATTCATTAGTTCACATGAAGAATATTGTTGACCTGTAATTGTCTTTAACTCTGTACACAAAATATTATGTTCCAATGAAACACTTGCTCACAAATAAACCTAATGACTACATTACAACATGGTAGGGCAATAAAACAGCGGTCAGTGGTTCATCACTTAGCAATTCTCAGTTATGCTGTCTGTAACTAATTATCTAGATAATTAGCCCTGCTGGTTGTGGGATAGGGTGTTACCTTGAAAATCTGGGGAAACCTGTAGGACTGTGTAGTGGAGATTTATTCATGCAAAAAATTGACGAATGCTATGAAGGTTTAGACGGTATAGTCCAGATTGTAGATGACCTTCTGGTCTATGGTCAAACAAGGGCGGAGCATGATGAGAATCTCAGGGCAGTCTTACAAAGGTCACGAGAGAAGGGTGTTTGCTTTAACGAGGATAAGCTCGTAGTAGGAGTATCTGAAGTAGAGTACTTTGGTCACTTGTTAACTTCAGAGGGACACAAACCCGACCCAGCCAAGGTCAAAGCAATTAAAGAAATGCAACCCCCAACCAATAAGGCTGAGCTTGAAACCTTATTCGGTATGATCAATTATCTGTCACGCTTTGCACCGAATCTTTCCGAGGTTACGCCCCCATGCGACAATTACTGTCAAAAGATATTGAGTTTTGCTGGGAAAAACCCCAAAGTGATGCATTTCAAAAAGTTAAAGAGATCATCACTCAACCAGGTCAAGTATTGTCATATTATGATCACAAGAAACCCCTTATTTTGCAAGTTGATGCTAGTAAAAATGGGCTTGGAGCTACTCTTTTGCAGGAGGGCAGGCCGATAGCATATGCATCAAAGTCCTTAACCAAATCAGAGGTTAACTATGCACAGATCGAAAAGGAAATGTATGCCATATTTTTCAGGTGCAGGAGGTTTCACCATTTCGTGTATGGGCGAAAAGTTGATGTGCAAACTGATCATTTGCCATTAATATCTATTTTCAAGAAACCCCTCAGTTCCGCCCCTGCACGACTGCAACGCATGCTTCTCCAGTTGCAGAGATATGATATCTACCCCAAGCATTACCCAGGCAAGCAAATCCCAGTTGCAGATACATTAAGTAGGAATCACCTTAATGACACATTCCCAGAGTTATCTGAGGGAATGGATTTGCAAGTCCACATGGTCATTTCCAGTTTACCTGTCTCTGACAGAAAATTAGAAGAAATCAAAACCTTGACTGATCAAGATGATCAGTTAGTCTTATTGAAAAAGACTATACTCAAGGGTTGGCCAGAAGCCAGATATCAGTGTCCATCCCAGATTTTAGCTTACTGGAACTATAGAGACGAATTAACCAGTATTGATGGGTTAATCATGAAGGGCAATAAAATCATAATACCAAAGGCAATTAGGTCAAAAATGCTGGAATTAGTTCATTCAGGTCATATGGGTGTAGAGAAATGTCTAAGTAGAGCACGTGATGTTATGTTTTGGCCAGGAATATCAGCCAACATAACCACAATGGTGCTTAATTGTAACATCTGTTTGACACACCGTAATTCCAATCCCAAAGAACCATTAATTCCCACTGAGATTCCTGAATACCCATGGCAAATTATAGGCACTGATTTGTTCACCTGGGAAAACAAGAACTACTTAATAGTTGTTGATTATTACAGTAGATACTTTGAGGTCAAAGAACTCCCAAACATGAGAAGTGCCACAGTCATTAACAGAATGAAAGGCATAATGGCCAGATGGGGTATTTGTGAGAAGGTTATCTCTGATGGGGGTCCTTGTTACAAGTCACAAGAATTTGCTGATTTTGCAAGGGAATGGGATTTTAAGCATCACACAATCAGTCGCTATCATAATCAGACAAATGGGTTGGCAGAGAAATATGTCTCCATATGCAAGAAAATCTTAACAAAAGCCAAAGAAGACAAAAGAGATCCCCTCATAGGTATCCTAGCATACAGGAACACACCTCTAAAGTCAGGTTATTCCCCAGCTCAATTATGTATGGGCAGGCAGTTGCGATCTATTCTTCCAACAACTGCAGAAAATCTGAAACCTAAAACAATTCCATCTCATTTGGTAATGGAAAGTATTAGGCAAGAAAAAATGAAGGGAAAAGGCTATTATGATAGGCAGTCCAAACCCCTAGAACCCCTTCAGATAGGTCAATCTGCCAGGATACAACAGTCTGACAAAACATGGCAGCCAGCTGTTGTTGTTGACAAGCATGATGAAAGATCATATTCTGTTCAAACTCCTGATGGTGTAATATACAGACGTAATAGAAGAGCGTATTTCGGTTGTACTGTCATGCAGAAAGATCGCCGAGAACGGGGTTCAGTGATGGTTTTAGGTCGACATTTCGGTGCATTGGCGGACAAGGCTGCACTTCATACGCATGGCGGTTTATTGACTGTGATTCCTGACAGTGATGCTTTACATTTACCATAATGGTGGCATTTGCTAGCATGACAAAGCTATGATAACATAGAATATCCTGTAAACCAGACATCATCTTAACCCCTAATTACATATATGTATTTGAGCTATATTCATTACCATAGTCGATATGTTGCAAATGTATATAAATATGCAAAGATTTACCGTAAGCAATTGAAGGAACGTTGTAAATTGTATGTACTTGTACTCGTGTTAATGAAAAAAAAATCGCAGATAAACACAGTTATGTACATTATTTTATATAGTACTGTACTTGATAATAAAGCAACAATGTTTTTCATTTACATGAAACATTTTTGGAAGACCTCATTTGAACGTTGGAGTTTCTGAAGATGTTTAGAAAGAATGACTAGACAACATGCTTTATATACAGTTAAACTGCTCTTTTTTCTGCCTGAATCAATCAAATTCTTAATCAAAATGTGGCAAATCTTTGGTCCCATTCACTAAATTTACACAAATCATAAGCTTGCATAGTGTCCGAATTATAAAATGTTTTAACCATTGTTCTCCCTTTATATGGGTTTTAATGCATGTCTGAACAGTGTAGATCAAGATCACCCAGCACATCTGAGCTGTCTGATCAGTGTCTACACTGTTGGCTTCTTGGTTAGAATAACATTACCGTCATTGTTTGAATATAAGCCGCACTTTTTCCCCAGAATTTGGAAGTGAAAAGTTGGGGGTGCGGCTAATACACAGGTTTGGCTGCTTATACTTTTCGTTAAGCCATTTTCATCCTTCTATCACGCTTGGGGGGCAGTGCGGCTTATACATGAGTGTGGCTTATATTCGAACAATGACGGTATTAATCAAAATGCAAAAACTGTAGATCCAGATGCACAGGCTTGCCTGTTGATCAGAATCTGTGCCCAAGGTTTTAAAGCTGAGATTGGAAACCAGTCTCAAATCTCAAGCATCTGATTGACTGAAATGGCGACTGGTCGCCATTTCAGCCAATCAGATGCTTGAGATTTGAGACTGGTTTCCATGCTCAGTTTTATAACCTTGGAGCCTAGACTGTTCTGGATAAATTTCTCGATAAAAGCCATATCTCGAAAAGCAATTATATTGTTGTTGGCACTACTCTCATTTTGTGATCAGATTTCTCTTGTAGCAGTTACTCGACACAGAGCTGTATCTCTGGTTAAACATTTATTCTAGTCACTATTCTAGTCGTGATTCTTTATTCTAGCTTCCCAATTTCCGACATATATGCACCAAGAAGCTTTATCTGAAACAAATACAACAATAATTCAATTAATTCAGAATGTGTTAAAGTTATAATTCAAGTAAAAATGCATGTATTAAAAATAGCATGTCAATTAAGAGGATGAACAATGGCTAAGGTGGATAAGAGGTTGGACTACAGCGCTGACAATCTGGATTAAATTTCTACGCTGCAGTTGATTTCCCTATTAGGGACAAGTGCTGGGTGGTACTATTGCAAGTGGCAGCATCCTAGACTGGATGCTGGGGGATTTAACCATTTCCTCCATATATATATATACATTTTTAGGCATGTGTGACCAGTGTAGATCCAGATCAGCCAGCACAACCGTGCCGTCAGAAATAACCTAATGAGTCTTAAAGCAAACAGTGCAGAACCTGATCAGACGGCACAGATGTGCCGGCTTATCTGGATCTACACTGTTTGCCCATGCAATAAAGGTTTGTCTATGGAGGAAAGGGTTAAACAGAACCTGCTTGAGGTATCTGCTCTTGGTGGAGATTTAGGTTTGTATACCTAAACTCAATGAATGCAGTAAAGTTAATATGAAATTTTCTTAAACAAATGAATATTTTTTTAGAAAATCTGAACATTCTAATATCATACCCCATTGATGTAGTTGTATTTATCAATTTTCTCATTCTGCGAGTGAGCCCCGTCATCAGAGGCTCCGATTGGGAGCAGGATAACATTCTTCCCTGTGGCCTCCTGGAAGGTCAAAGTCACTGGGATACTTCCTCCCTCACGGGTCAGGTCTGGCTCCACTCCAAATACTGAGTGAAAAAAAGCAGTTGAAGGATTATTAGCTTTATTAATTCAAATGCATGAAAGACATTCTTAATCCTTTACTCCATATACTGGGCTGAAGGTTATAAAGCTGAGATTGGAAACCAGTCTCAAATCTCAAGCATCTGATTGGCTGAAATGGCGACTGGTCGCCATTTCAGCCAATCAGATGCTTGAGATTTGAGATTGGTTTCCATGCTCAGTTTTATAACCTTTGGCACAGGCATATTAGCACTGGTTGCAGAAAATCTAATGAATCTACAAGCAGTGTAGATCCTGATCAGGTGGCTGATCTGGATCTACGTTGTTGGCAAAGGCAATAGAAGGCAAATATATTCAGTAAAAGGTTAATTAAAAAATAGTAACATGAAAGACACTCTTGAACAAAGTGTAACGATCGCATCTTTTAAATTGACTAAATTCTTCTTTGCATTGTATTTTAAAAAATAAAGATAATTCAAAACTGAAAATTATAAAGATTTAAATTAATGTACCTTATAAATTGACTGTCACTCAACAGTGGTGTTTGTAACAGAAGTTAGAATCAGTACTGAACATTTTAACCTTTCCTCCATATATACACCTTTATGGTGTGGGCAAACAGTGTGTATCTAGAGTAGCCGGCACATACATATATGCCAGCTGGTATGGATCTACACTGTTCACCGATGTGATAAAAGGCATATATATGTAGTAAAGGGTTAAGTAAATTTAGACTATGCACCTGTTTTGACGGCATTTCTACCAGCAACAAAGTTGGGATGGTTAAAGTCACTAACCCATGGTTTACCTCCTCCGCCCTCCAGAAATACCCTGCCATGAACAAAAATAGTAAAAGCTTCTCGATTAGCAACTCAGTCAAAAGTTCCCACAAACTGCTAGCTTATGGTTTACAGAAGTGCCTATCATGTACTTTCTCCATGAAAACTTCTGAACTCTGAGCTGTAAACTCAAAATGCTTTTCATGTACACATGGTCATTGTGTATGAGAGCAGTGAAAAACTTTAACCCTTTACTCCATATATACAGACTTTATCACATGTGGAAACAGTGTAGATCCAGATCAGCTGGCATATCCATGCCATCAGAACAGGATCTACACTGCTATCTTCTTGGTCAGAAATAACCGAATGAATCTAAAAGCAAACAATGTGAATCCTGATCAGACAGCACAAATGTGCAGGCTGAGCTGGATCTACACTGTTTGCCCATGTGATATGTCGTATTAATGGATGGTTAAAGACATATGTTGAAAGCAGCTGTGTGCTAGACAGTATGTAAATGACAACAGTATTTGGAGGTAAACCATGAGTTTCAGATATGTGATACACTTTTATCACATTATGCTTATCTACTTCCAATATTTGGGAAAATTGGTTGTATAAAGAAGACTAGAAATGTGTCCATAGGACACGGATGCCCCCGCTATGCATGTTTGTCATGGTGAACATTTATACCAAGTTATTTGAAAATCCAATAAGTAATAACAAACTCACAGCCCAGACAAGAAAATTCTGGTTTTAGTAATAGTGACCTTTACCTTGGACCTACAGGCATGGGCATTGTACACAACACAACGCCTTGTCATAGTGAACATTTGTGCCAAATTATTTTGAAATCACTCTGTTAATAACAAAGTTATAGCCAGTACAAGAAATTTCTATTTTTTGTAACAGTGACCTTGACCTTGGACCTACAGGCATGGGTATTGTACACAACACATCGTCTTGATATAATGAACATTTATACCAAGTTATTTTAAAATCCTTTTATAAGAAATAACAAAGTAACAGAGCAGACAAGATTTTTATAACAAAATTCTATTTTTAGTAACAGTGACCTTAACCTTTGACCTTTAGGCATGGGTGTTGTACAGGACACACCGCCTTATCATGGTGAACATTTGTGCCAAGTTATTTTGAAATCCCTCCATTCATAAGGAAGTTACAGCCTGGACAAGAAAATTCTATTTTTAGTAACAGCGACCTTGACCTTGGACCTACAGGCATGGGTATTTGTACGCGACACACTGTCTTGATATGGTAAACATTTATACCAAGTTATTTTAAAATCCAATAAGAAATAACAAAGTTTCAGAGCGGACAAGATTTTTCCAACAAAATTCTATTTTAAGTAACAGTGACCTTGACCTTGGACCTACAGGCATGGGTGTTGTATGCGACACACCGCCTTGTCATGGTGAACATTTGTGCCAAGTTATTTTAAAATCCCTCCATTTATAAGGAAGTTACAGCCCGGACAAGAAAATTCTATTTTTAGTAACAGTGACCTTGACCTTGGACTTACAGGCATGGGTATTGTACGCGACACACCGTCTTGATATAAGCCTGACTGCAGCTAATAAGGCAATTTACAGTTTGATTACAAAAAGCAGAAAAACCAGCTATTTAAAGAGGAAAGTTCTAAGCTACTCAGCTCAAGCATTATGTACCAGCAATATGTTACCTGACTGTACGGCTTTTCTGCCAGCAACATAGTTAGGGTGGTTAAAGTCACTGACCCATGGTTTACCTCCATGACCCATTGTGACCCTATAAATAAACATTAACACATGATCAGCCCATATGATCAAGCTGTCATGCACCCAATGTTAAGCTACCATTACAGCACCAAATTCATTACCAACTATTTGAAGGCTAATTTGATTTTATAAATTTTATAGTCACAGGTAAAGAATTATTTAGGTTTTTTTTGCCTTCGGCTAGCTGACTATACTTAAAAGGACATGTGTCACTTGTGCAGACATATTCTAACTTTCTCCACATTCCATTTTTTATCTAAACCTCACAATTTGCTTAAATGATAACAAAATAAACACATGAATCAAAATTGTACATATAAAAACATACCTAGTACTGTAATTAAAAGTTGTAGCATTATATTTTAACATAGGTTTAATTTTCAGATATTTCTTGCAATGAGAAGTGTACAAGTTCAAATCCCAGCAAAAAGTAGTGTGGTATCATTTAATTTTGCGGAGAAGGCATAAATAACTTTTTGCACTGGCATAAATTCATGCAGTTGTATTATTCTCATATGATTAGATATTCAGTGATTTGATTTTCCTAGCACGAATATGCAAAAATTAAGCCCCTTCAAAAAATAATGATACCACACCAGCCAAGTAATTGTGCATCTGATAAAGCAGGGCCATTTCTAGAGCTGCAAAATCACTGAGGGAAAAGATTTTCTAGGGTTAGGGGTCTGGGGGCATGCTCCCCCAGAAAATTTTATTTTCAAAATGTGCTTTTTGTCATTTCACAAATTTTCGCAAAGACAAGTGCCACAGTGTGCCTCAGCTGGGCTATGAACCTGTAAATTTAAAACAAAATGAAAATTTATTCCCAAGAAATAAAATGTTACAACAGTGTATTAATTAAATTCATTTGGTTTATGTTTAACAAACTAAGCGTATAACATACTTCATGGTGTTTGGACTGCCTCTATCCTTGTGTACCTTCTGCACGTAATCCCGCACTAGCTTCTCTACCTGATCTGGCTGCATGTCGGGTACCAGCCGGATAGAGAACTTACCAATCACCTTTCTGGGAATCACAGTCTTTGCTCCGGCTCCACTGAATGCTCCCTCAATACCTACATAGAACACAATAAATCTGCAAGGTCTAAACAACAAAGCTTCATAATTAACCCTTTAAGTCATATGTTTTAAGGCATCTGCAACCAGTGTAGATATAGATCAGCTGGCATATCCATGCCATCTGATCAGGATCTTCAGTGTTTCCTTCTTGGTCAGAAATAACCTAATGAGTCTTAAAGAAATTAGTGCAGATCCTGATCAGATGGCATGGATGTGCCAGCTAATCTTGATCTACACTGATTGCCCATCTGATAAAAAGCGTATATATGGCGCAAGTGTTACGGTAATTAATTTTAAATAATTCTTTTATTGATCCCCTTTTAATAACTGATTTTTATTCTGAAATGTATGATATGAATATTCTGCAAACATATGAATATAGAACATAATAACAGTACATAGTTGGGTAATGTGGTATGATGTGAGTAATTAATTTTCTTAAGGTGGTTAGAGAAGGATGATGTAGCCTTACAGTTCTGTTATGTCTGGATATTACACGTTTGAAAAAAAATCTTATTATGTCCTGGCACAGACTGACTCTGTTCTTCAGCTTTTGCCGTTTCTTATCAATAACTCAATAACTGTTTGACCAAGAATCAACAAACTTGGTTCGAAGAATGGTCTTGGGAAGTAGATGACCCTGATCTTTTTAGAGATCAAAAGGGCTGAGATCAAGGTAGAAAACTGATTTTTGAATGCTTACTATAATGAGAAGGACAGGAAGAGAAGCAATTACCATGTAAGGAGAGCGAAGGATATCTCCAGCGGGCCATCAACACATGCTCTTTCTTGTCATGTATCAACTTCTCCACACCTATGTCACCTCTGTACTCATGCTGTAAGTAAGATACAGTTTTAACCCTTTATTTCAAACTCATTTTAACGCTTGTGCCACCGGTGTAGATCCAGATCAGATGGCACAGATATCAGTCAGCACATCTGTGCCATCTGATTACAATGAGCTCTATTTGCTTATTAGTCAAAAATAACATAATCAATAAAAAAGTGAACAGTCTTTATCCTGATCAGACTGCATGCTGATCTGGATCTATTGTTCGCCCATGCCATAAAGGCATATATATATGAAGGAAAAGGATAAATAAAAGCTAAATGATGCAAACACATAATAAATGTTCTTTGATTGCAGGTAGGCCTTTATTTTTCTTAAACCTTCTTATCCCGACTTATGTCGCATTTGCAACCTTGTAGATTGCAGGTTGGAGGGGTAAGTTTCTACATTTTGTTTATTTAAAAAATCAATTGAGGTGTTGAGTTTTAAGTAATATTTTACAGTTAAAATTTTGAGGAATTTTTAGGTTTAGCTTTTTATCTTTTTATTCTAATGTGTCTTACTGTATGCAAAAGAAAGATACATTAGTAACATTCATTTGTGCAAAGTATCTTTGAACAACATTTTACCGTTATTGAGATTCTGATAATTTTCTTTTTACCGATGAACATGCAGGGGAGGAGTGTAGTGGGCCCTTAAAAATTTCACAGCTGTACTATTAAGAAAATTATGAGCATGTTTATAAGCTTGTATGCAACTTTAACCTTTCAGTACAACTCTAATAAAAAGGGCCATAATTTGATCAAAATCAGAGTCAGAGTTATGGTAGTTGAAGTAAATAATTGAGATATGCTGGTACCTATACTAAGTGTGAAAGCTTCAGCTTAAATAGTTGGTAAAATATAATGAGATTCCAGGCTAACTTACCAAAAGTATGACACTGACAAAAAAAAAACTGAAGTACAGCTTGACAACTTTTTTTAAATATTCAATATAATACAACATTAAATACTACAAAACACATAACCAAACTAATCTTATGAAAAAGTCAGAGTTTGATCTCCTAAATGAATAGTACAACAAATCAACTGCTAACATACCATGTCAAAATCAATTGGTCCATACAGCTTTTGTTCTTCCTCAGTTAGCGGCGCCACTGAATCATTGATGCCAGGTATCAGAATTTTACCATTGACATCAACCAGTGAGCCCATAATGTGCACGAGATCACCCATAGCTTCATGTCTGAAATATAAGTAACAAATCACTGAGTACTGTTATTAATATAATGGTTTCTTATCAGTTTTTTAAGTTTCAAGTCAAGATCCAGTTAAATCTTTACTCCATAGGTACAGCTTTATTGCATGGATGAACAGAGTAGACCCAATTCAACCGAAACAACTTAATATACAGCACCCCATGACAGGTAAGGGGCCATATAGTATTACCCATGTCAATCAGTCCTTCCATCCAAAATGCTTTCCATCAATAGCTTTTGAAAAGTGTACCGATTTCTTTCATTTTTGCTTGGTGCGGACAAATCATTGAGGAAATACAAGTCAACTTAAATTGTAGTCACACTGCACTGGTACGTGTATTTTTAGTAACAGTTGTGGACCTTTTTGCACTTATTTCTTGCAAAAATGCCGCTTCCTATCAAGGTCTTTCCTCTTCCTAAGTAAGCAGTGACATTGGATACTAGGTACTTATATCTGAATCAGAGACATCAAAACCAGTACCCAGTGTTGCGAATTGCAAAGGTATGTTTACTTTACTCCATATAGCTCCATTTAACTGTATGTATACTTTGCTCCATTTAACTGTATGTATACTTTGCTCCATTTAACTGTATGTATACTTTGCTCCATTTAACTGTATGTATACTTTGCTCCATTTAACTGTATGTATACTTTGCTCCATTTAACTGTATGTATACTTTGCTCCATTTAACTGTATGTATACTTTGCTCCATTTAACTGTATGTATACTTTGCTCCATTTAACTGTATGTATACTTTGCTCCATTTAACTGTATGTATACTTTGCTCCATTTAACTGTATGTATACTTTGCTCCATTTAACTGTATGTATACTTTGCTCCATTTAACTGTATGTATACTTTGCTCCATTTAACTGTATGTATACTTTGCTCCATTTAACTGTATGTATACTTTGCTCCATTTAACTGTATGTATACTTTGCTCCATTTAACTGTATGTATACTTTGCTCCATTTAACTGTATGTATACTTTGCTCCATTTAACTGTATGTATACTTTGCTCCATATAACTGTATGTATACTTTGCTCCATTTAACTGTATGTATACTTTGCTCCATTTAACTGTATGTATACTTTGCTCCATTTAACTGTATGTATACTTTGCTCCATTTAACTGTATGTATACTTTGCTCCATTTAACTGTATGTATACTTTGCTCCATTTAACTGTATGTATACTTTGCTCCATTTAACTGTATGTATACTTTGCTCCATTTAACTGTATGTATACTTTGCTCCATTTAACTGTATGTATACTTTGCTCCATTTAACTGTATGTATACTTTGCTCCATTTAACTGTATGTATACTTTGCTCCATTTAACTGTATGTATACTTTGCTCCATTTAACTGTATGTATACTTTGCTCCATTTAACTGTATGTATACTTTGCTCCATTTAACTGTATGTATACTTTGCTCCATTTAACTGTATGTATACTTTGCTCCATTTAACTGTATGTATACTTTGCTCCATTTAACTGTATGTATACTTTGCTCCATTTAACTGTATGTATACTTTGCTCCATTTAACTGTATGTATACTTTGCTCCATTTAACTGTATGTATACTTTGCTCCATTTAACTGTATGTATACTTTGCTCCATTTAACTGTATGTATACTTTGCTCCATTTAACTGTATGTATACTTTGCTCCATTTAACTGTATGTATACTTTGCTCCATTTAACTGTATGTATACTTTGCTCCATTTAACTGTATGTATACTTTGCTCCATTTAACTGTATGTATACTTTGCTCCATTTAACTGTATGTATACTTTGCTCCATTTAACTGTATGTATACTTTGCTCCATTTAACTGTATGTATACTTTGCTCCATTTAACTGTATGTATACTTTGCTCCATTTAACTGTATGTATACTTTGCTCCATTTAACTGTATGTATACTTTGCTCCATTTAACTGTATGTATACTTTGCTCCATTTAACTGTATGTATACTTTGCTCCATTTAACTGTATGTATACTTTGCTCCATTTAACTGTATGTATACTTTGCTCCATATAACTGTATGTATACTTTGCTCCATTTAACTGTATGTATACTTTGCTCCATTTAACTGTATGTATACTTTGCTCCATTTAACTGTATGTATACTTTGCTCCATTTAACTGTATGTATACGCTCCATATTTCTCCATATGATTGTATACATACTTTGATCCATACAATTGTAAAGCTATTGGCGGGAAAAGCCTAACTTTGCATGCTTTTTGTGAGAGAAACATGAACATTAACTTTTGGCGGTAAAGTTTACTGTAAAAGAGACAATGATTGATTGGATGTACGAGTTGTATTTTTGCTCTAAAAGGATTTACATGGAGTTAATCTCTGTTGAAAATTTAAAAGTTTACATGTGGAAGAAAGTCATAAAATTATAAGTTAAAAAAGATTTATTCTGTGTTCAATTTTATTATGTCAATGAAAAGTTAACGCCCAGTATGTGTCCATGGGTTGCTCAATCTTTCTGTCTGAAAGATCCCTGACATGATAAAAGACTCCTAGGTAACAGCCCAGACTCCTAGAGAACAAAACAGTAGACCAGTGCCCAAGGTTATAAAGCTGAGTTTGGAAACCAGTCTCAAATCTCAAGCATCTGATTGGCTGAAATGGCGACCAGTCGCCATTTCAGCCAATCAGATGCTTGAGATTTGAGACTGGTTTCCATGCTCAGCTTTATAACCTTGGAGCCAGATAACAACTTACACAGTTCCTCCAAACAATCCACTGTGAAGATCTTTGGAAGCACACTGAACCTCCACGAAGAAGTAACAAATACCTCTGAAACAAAGAGAGCATTTCATCTGAACCATAAGCAATGCTAATTGAGATTTAGATTGGAAGTATTGCTTCTATAATGTTTTCACAACATATACATTTAAACATCACCCACATACTTTCATGAAAGGAAGTGTTTTAGATTTATAGCTTAGGACAGTCACTGGTTTGAATCCCATTTATAATTTCTTATTATTATATTATTTTTAAATATAATAGGTATGCTTACCTGAGGCCATATGTAATGCAGGGTTTCTTCTTTCCCAACCAGTAATTGTCAGATATACACACAAAATCTACACCCTGAAACAGGAATTGACCATTTATGTAAACCACTTTTATCACATGGGCGAACAGTGTAGATCCAGATCAAACAATCCATGCCATCTGATCTGGATCTACACTGTTCACAACTTGGTCAGAAATAACCTTAAAATCGTAAGGCATATGGAGTAGATCCTGATCATTTGGCATGGATATGCTGGCTGATCTGTATCTACACTGTTCACCCATGCAATAAAAGAGTACCTATGGAGTAAAGGTGAGACTTCGAACATTTTTCATAAAAATATCAAATTCATGAACTCTCAGTAATAACAAATAGTATACCAAAATTTCCTCTCAACTCTTGATGACCATAATGCGGCACATCAAAAGCTGTCTTCAAAATTTTTTCCCGACATTTTAGATTTTACTATATTTGGAAAGAACTAAAGTTTGTCTATTATTTTGTCATAATTGTCATGTGATTTTATTACAAAATTAAATATATAATGTTAAGCTTACTGTGAAATGCATTATATGCAATGTTGTCAGCTCAACTTTATGAAGTCTTTTCAAGAACTGACATATGCTGTCCAAAGACACCATTTCCCATGACTACCCAATAAACTTAAACAAACTTCTCAGTTTTAAGATCTTAGGACCTGAAGTCTTTTCTTCCACAAGTCAAATTCAGCAACCGACTCACTCTTCCATGTTCATTTCCACACAGATAGATTTAACAGCAAACACCCCATTTAGATTGCACAGATGTAATCTACTGTTCACAAATGTACTTCGAAAACCAGACCAATGGTAAGCATTTTATATAATTTTACTTGTATAGTGTTTTACAACTATTTGTCCATGAATAATGAATGAAAAGGCTCAAACTCAAACAAATTCATCTCATTTACACAACTAATGTTTATTAAAGGGTTAACTTAGAAGAGGTATACCTTGAGGAATGTATCTTTCTTGGAGAAAACCAAATCGTCAAGTCCTTCTGACCCTGACTCCTCCATCCCCTCAAACAAGAACTGAAATACATAGCAGACAATCATCAGATATGGAGCAATAAATATTTTAGTTATTATTATTCCTGATAGAGTCCGCAGGCAAAACCTGTGGTGGCAGCATTCAGTTAAAAGCATGGCAAAACAGTGATTTCTGCATTCAGTGTTAACTGTTATGTCAACTCTAGAATACAAGAGCTGTCAGAGAAGACAGCATGCTCCACTATATTCAAATCTTATGGTTGAAAATAAATGTGATTTTGAAAATAGTTATCTCTTGATTTAATCCAAGTTAAAATCGGGCAACACTGTAAACAATTTTTGTACGAGTTAAAAAATTTGTTGGTAAGTAAGGATCATGAACAAATCTAAAATCCATGAAGTAAATCCCTTGATTTACCAGTACAGTCCATCTTTTATTTCAAAATATATTTTACCAGGTAAATTAAAAAGTGGATAAGTTAGCAATTTATGACAGCAAACATAAATGCCCCTATTTTATTTTACACTAATCTCCTATATTTACCTTGAGGTTGATGGGCACATCATGCCCCAGTTCCTTCATGGCCTCCAGGCAGTTGATCCAGGCCAGTACTGGCCCTTTATCGTCAGTGGCCCCTCGACCATACAGCTTGCCATCCTTCTCAGTCAGGACAAACGGCTCTGTGTCCCAGCCATCCTCCTGTAATAAAATTCTTACAGTTTATGTCACATTTAGGACCAGACAAGTGTAGACCAGGGAATGGCTTAGAGGGAGACTTGGGAGAAATATTTACATTCCCATTGATTTCTTCGTTTAAAAAAATTCGGTTCATTTTGCATGAACCGCATGACCCGTAATGACGTCAGTAGCGTCATGGCTGTTACTATTGAAAACTCCCACGTATTACTCCCCCTTTTCACTTAATACTAATTTTTGAAAGCGTTCGACTTAAGTTTATTTAAAGAAAAAAATGAATAAAATGTAAATATAAATAATGATTCTTATTTTGGTGCGGTTCATGCAGATTGGACGTGCACGCGAGAGCTGGCGAATTTACCATAAAGCGCTAGCCTTAAATAGTCTCCCAAATGTCAAGAGCTTCTCCCTCTGCTCAGCCAAGGGAGAAGTTTTGTATATATATTTCAACCAGAATGTCTAAATACTAATTGACTTCTCCCTAAAATTGGAAAAACGTTTCTCTTTTCTGACAACCAAAGCCTATCCCTGTAGACCCAGATCAGCAAGTTCATCTGATCAGGGAGACAGAATGGTCAGCAAGTTCATCTGATCAGGGAGACAGAATGGTCAGCAAGTTCATCTGATCAGGGAGACAGAATGGTGAAATTTGTTACATTCATTCAGCTGGACCCTTTACTCCAAGGATAGGCCTTTCATCACCAGGGTGACCAGTGTAGATCCAGATCAGCCAAAACATCCTTGATTTATGCTTTACAATGTTTGCTTTTTGGTCAGAAAAAATCTAATGAATCTAAAAGCGAACAATTCAGATCCTGATCAGACAGTACATATATGCTGGCTGATCTGGATCTTCATTTTTCACGCATATCGTAATTGTTTTATCCATTGAGTAAGGGTTAAATCGAGTGACAAACAGAAATCTTTGGCTATGTCAGCAGCCCTACCATAGCCTCTGATGTATGTAGATGCTTTACAATATCAAAGCTTTGAACCAGTAACTATTTCGCAAAACATCTGTTGCCACACAATAGACTTTACCAAAGTATTACAGGAATATAGCATGTGGCACTATTAGCAACATTTGTGCATGCAATGTCTTTGAAAATTTACCTGGACTAAATAGGTTCAATCAATAACAACAGTTTACACTTCAAATTATAAGAATCATGTTTTTTTTTAATTCTTCAGTACAAAAGGGATATTAAAAAAAAATGTTGATGGATTTAATTAAAGGTATGTATTACAGTAAAACCCCTCATTAGGACCACCCTTAAATTAAGACCGCCTTGATAGTAAGACCACTATTTTTAATGTCCCATTTTGTACTTTTGCACTATTTCCCACCCCAAAATAAAGATGACCCCTCTACTTTTTTCCCAATCTTAAAGGTGGTATTAACAGCAGGGTTGTTATTGTATACTTTTTCAGATTTACTTTCTTTTAAACACCATTTTTTTCCAAAAAGTACCTTCTCAGCTGGCTGTACATCCAGATGTCCATACACAAGTAGGGTCTTCTTCTTGGGGTCATTACCCAGAGTTCCTAGCAAGATCGGGGGCAGTGGAAGCTTGGATCCATCTGGCAGAGTCTGATCACCAAGCTCTTCTAGCTCGCATGTTGCTCCTAACTTTTCAAGCTCCTTAAAGAACGTAAAAAATGTTTCAGGCCTTTACTTCATACATAAGGGTTTTATCACATGTGTGAATACTGTAGTTCCAGATCAGCCAGCCATCTGATCAGGATCTACATTGTTCGCTTTCTTGGTCAGAAATAACCTAATGAATCTAAAAGTGAAATTTAAATTGAACAGCATATATGCTGATAAGATGGCATGAATTAGCCAGCTGATCTGGATCCACACTGTTTGCATGTGTAATAAAATCCATATAATTTATATGGAATATTGGGTTAAATCTAAATGCTGGCCTCACAAAGATCAAAGAAGGGGAAAAGTGAATTTATTTCACTTTTTTGCCCTTATGTGTATAATTCTCAGACAACTTTTTGTGCACTGTATATATGTCCTCTTCCATAATCTGGTAAAGTTGAAATCAAACTAAAGAAAAAGTCGTTTTCCATGTCTACAATTTTTATCCAAATCAGCCTGCACATCAGGATAAAGTGTTTGCTTCTCATTCAGAATTATTCTTCAAACTGAGACTGCAATATTTTTATTATTAGTTGTGTTTGGTGGCTTTCAAAGATGATTTTTCATAGTAGTGTTGTTGTGCAATGTGGCAGTTGTAAAAAAAGTCTCCCAAAACATTCAAACAGTGCTGTTTTTAGTATCAACCGTTGATGGCTGTTTTGCATGATACATGTATCTCTGAAAATATCTAGTATCTAATATCTCAACCTGAGGCTAGGAGGCATGGTACTGCCGATTTCGATTTCAGTTAGATTTTGGCTGGCAGCTAAAACATCAAACGCTTGGCATGGTGATTGATATTTTCATTGAGAAGTAGCGGGAAGGTTTAATTGACAGTAAGCTGTTCATAGTTAATCCCGCCTTCAGGTTGCATTACTTTAAGCCACACCTTTTGCTATTGCATCAGTGGTACATGTATCATTCAACTCTTTACAAAGCGTCATTTTCAGTTCGACATAAATGTGATTGACAGCAACACCTTGTTTGGAAGAAGAACACTTCTGCTTCTGAGCGGCAGTTCTTAAAATTGTCACATGACAAAAAAGCGATCGGCGTCTTTTGAAGTGTTGCGTAATATGTACAGAGGTCCCTCCCTGGGCCAAAATCTAATTGAAATCAAAATCTGTAGTAAGTAATATGCATTTCAATATTGCCCATGAACAGACAGGTTAGGCAGCTTTCAAAGTTCTTTTATCTTTTTATAAGCAAACTGTACAGATCCTCATCAGACTGAACAGTTGTGCAGGCTGATTCTGATCTACACTGTGTGAGGAAGGGGGTAGCAGGAGAGCAAGACAAAACATACAGCTTTAGTCCATTCAACCATCTTCCGAATCTCTGGTCTAGTCTCTGGCCATGCAGACACACTTTTGATTGCCACAACATCTGCCAATCGCTGAATGTATTTGGCCTCATTGCTCTCAATGTGCCTATAAGTAGAAAATTAAGAGAACAAATATTATTACATGAAAATACCAAGCCATTAGTTTTGGTCAAGAACACCGGATAAAAGCTTAGGATTCCAGTACAATGATAAGTTGCTTTTTCCAATTTTAGGGATGTATATTCCAGTATGTGTTACGTTCAAGAAAACTGCATGTCTGGTGATCGATAAAATCTGGGGTTTACAATACAGTATTTTTAAAAGACCCTTGGCCAGGGCAAATTGCTGCAAGTAGGGTTTTTTTCTATTTTCACCACCACCATGTTTTTATCAACACCACCTTCGAATATTTACAAACATGTATTATCTATATACACAATCACATCTGACAGGGGCAGATACCCACTACAAGTACTACAGTGAGACAAAAGGTCTTTATAAAAGATAAGGCGTTTACTTTCGGTTTCATTTTAAGTTGACTGATAAATTATTAGAGAAATGTAGGTAGCGGTACAGTACAGTAATTCCAGTACAGAAATGAATGCTGCAAATAATACTAACTTGAAAACTGCTTCCATATTGCTGTGTATGTCTCTTTTTCTAACCTAACTAGAATCCGTGCACACACCCGTAATTTTCGCGTGATGTGTCACATGATTCATCAATGGTCACGTGATGTAAATAGTGGATTACAAGATTACAATCTGATTAGCTGCAAATCCTCATTAACAACTTTTAGTGTGTCACTGACTTAAAACCTTCCAAAGTTAAAGAGGTTGGAGGTGAGAAATTATAATTTAGTAATTTTGTGCTTTTCGAAATGTATTTTGTTATTTTTTCCTCATCATGCCCATTTGTAACATGTTTTCGCGGCATAATCGCTGATAATCAGATAATGTTTGAATGCAGAAGCAGTGGAATCACCGACAAAATGGATAAAGATAGAAGGCAAGTATACATTGATTTGATATCAACAGTTGTTTAGGTAGTAGAGAATGCAAAAGTAGATTGCCGCTGCACAGAACTTTAAAAGTTAAAATGCTACAAACTTATAAACACTGATCAATACCTTCAAAAAAAGTGACCGTGTGCACTTAAAAATAAAACTGGTTTAATTTTTAACCTTCTTTATCAAATACTGTCTGAAAGAATTTGCTCACTGTAACTTTCAGTCAAGAAATTTTCAAAACATCCAAATTATGAATATCTAATAGGAGATTTCGTTGTAGAATAATAAGATTTAAGATTCAGTAAACTGTTAACAGTAAATTTTTTAGTGCCTAGGAAGTGGCCTTAACCCATTATTCCAAAATAATGTTTTTATTGTGTCGGTGAACAGTTTAGATCCATATGAGTTGGCTCATCTGTGCTATCTTATCAGGATCTAATCTGTTCAATTTTAGATTCATTAAGTTATTTCTGAGAAGGAGGCGAACATTGAAGATGGCACAGATGTGCTGGCTGATCTGGATCTACAATGTTCACACATGTGATGATATACATATACAATCTAATATGGGGTAAAGGGTTAAGCCTACATTTAGGGTAAAATAGTGTGATGATGCCTTTTATAGGGGAATGAAAAAAACTGATGTAATGAAAACTGTTTACTGAAAACATTTGTTTATCAGTAACTACAATGTATTTAAAATCAGTATTGAGGGCCTCAACTAAAGAAGGAAAAAAAGTCTACAGGTTACAGTGATCTAAACATTTAACATCCTCTTTTCCTTGCTACATTAATGGTATTGAATGAAGGGGAAGCATACATATATAACAATGTACTAGTGTTTAATAAATCATTACCTTAGTGCAAAAACAGTATTTCTTCTCCTTAATTTCACTGTTATTGCACTAAGGTGACTAAATACTTGTTTTCTCACTTATTTTAGAAGCATATCGGTGTAATGGTGTGAAGGTGTGACAGTCTAGTGGTTAAATGAAACTCTGGAAGATGTTGTTTAAGCTTGGGATGACGGTGATTATCGGCGTGGCTGTGTACTTGTATTACGCCATCAGTCGGCAACATGTACAGGAAACTTATGAAGGGACCCTAGGACTTAACGTTGACAAGGTAGCTGAAGATAGCGGCCATGTTCATGAACCTCAGCAGGGACAGCACGCAGATGATACACATCAAATCAACGAAATAAAGACTGCTGATGACAGGTTTGTAATTGTATTGGTTTATCCCCTGTTAGTACAGTAAAACATTGTATTAAGCAGACGTCCAGACAAAGAGTGGCTGCTTACCATGGGTGTCTGTTTAAGACAGGTAAAATTTAGAACAAAAAGACAGTTTAGGACATATTCACTGGCTGTTTAATACAGGTGGTTGCTGAATGCAGGTTGCTGCCAAGGCAGGTTCAAATGTATACCTCTTAACTCCATATAAGCATTTATCACATGTCCGAACATTTTACATCCAGATCAGCTGGTACATGCATGCTCTCAGATCAGGATCTACACTTTTTGTTTCTTGTCAGGAATAACCTAACGAATGAAAGTGCAAACAGAGTATTACTGAACAGATGGCCCAAGGTTATAAAACTGAGCATGGAAACCAGTCTCAAATCTCAAGCATCTGATTGGCTGAAATGGCGACCAGTCGCCATTTCAGCCAATCAGATGCTTGAGATTTGAGACTGGTTTCCAATCTCAGCTTTATAACCTTCAGCCCATGACCCACAGTATAAAAAGATACTGGTGAGGGGACTAAAGGATTCTGCCTGGTCCATCTGTCCATCTGTCCAAACCCCAGTATGCTCTTCCACCTTTTTTTGCAAACTGTTACTCAGTAATTTTGGGGGCATTTCACAAATATTTACCTTGTTCAGACAAATTGTAGTGTGCAAGAAAGTAGTAACATTTAAGAACTATTCTTTTAATGGTTATAACTTTGCCAAAATTACATCTGTGTACCAGTAAATGTAAGGCAAATATGGTGTAAATAAATCAGTTGAGGTTTACGTTTAAGATTCACTGGCCAGACTTGGTAAAATAACATTCTTCCTTTAACTGACACAAAGTTATGTAAGAAAACTACGGAAGAATTGTTAAAATTGTTAAAATCTATATTATACATTGATATGATATCAAGTTACACTTTTGTATAAACACATTTGTATAAATTAAACTGCAAGGAAGTTGATAAAGCATCTGTTTAGTGGAAAATCTCAATAACTACAAAACAATTATGTTGCTCCTATTGAAATCTTGTTCCAAGTGGATGAAAGGATCATTAAAACATAAACTGACTTTCATTAGTCACCAGAATAGAAACAAATAGCCTGTATTATTGACATACATCTGTACTTGTTAAAATTGATAACGATTCTTATGCAGTTCAATATAAGTTAATTACTTCTGTATTTTGGAGAAAATAACTAACAGATCAAATTAACATTATATTTACAAAGGATTTACTGAGTTCGTCAAATCTAGGTCAAAGCTATCAAATACATGTTGTTGGTAATATAGAGATGTGTTAATAATACAGAGCTTGTATATACTACAAGTTTGTAATTTGATCTGTAAATAAACACGCTTATGGTTTTCAATCAAGGAACTGTCAGTTTAAATTGTAATGAAAGGTACCTGATCAAATTAAGTCAGAAAGAACAGTTCACAATGATGACATTGAAATTTTGAACAAACAAGGTGTTATTTATAAAATCAATTAAAGTAGGTAACAGTCTTATACACTTAAGTGATAAGAGTGGCACAACCCTAAGTATATATAATGATGTGAAAAAAGAAAAACTGTTCACTTCAGGCAACACTAAAAGAGGAATTACTTCAAGTTAACCTGCGTGTGTGCGTGAGTGCGTGTGTGTGGGGCTTATATTTTGATGTAACTGGTAATTTCTGTCTAGATGTTTTTTTGAAACTCATGCAGTACAGTACTGATAAACACTGACTTATAACTGAGTTATGATTTCTAGACATTCCCGATGGAGAGATAGTATCCACATTGCTGTGGTGGCCTGTGGTGACAGAATGGAGGAGACACTTGTGATGTTAAAGTCGGCAGTTCTCTTCACCAGATCTCATCTTGTCTTCCATATCTTCACAGAACCCGAGCTCAGAAAAAATTTCCAAGAACAGGTAGGATCATAAATATCTGTTACATGTACATAAGCTTGGTTGGGATGGAACAATCCTGTCAGATAGTTTTTTGGTCATAACCGCCCAGATTCCATAAATTTTGCTCTGTGGCCATTTTCCCATTCAATCTGCGCATATGTTGGATACTTTTTCTTTTAATCTTATGAACAGTTTATCCTTAATCCGTTTTCAATTTACACATAAATTTTTAAACTGATATAGTAATTTACTATCATGGAATTTTTCTTATTAAATCTATCATAAATGTTATATACATCAAAACACAGGAAATCCAGGAAATTTATTATTTAGCCTGCATAATAACAAATTTGTGGAAGTTATTATTGTATTACATGACCACTTATTTCAGATTCAATATGTATATTATTGTACATAACCCTTTTACCCTTCTTTCCTCCATTACTACGCCTTTATAACTAAGGCGAACAGTGTAGATCCAGATCAGCTGGCATATCTGTGCCTTTGATCAGGATCTGCACTGTTCACTTTGGATTTACCATATTAGGTTATTTCTGACCAAAGAGTGAACAGTGCTGATCCTGATCATGGATGTGCTGGCTGATCTGGATCTAAACTGGTCGCACATGCGTTAAAATGTGTATATATGGAGGAAAGGGTTAAGAGTAAGAGAGGAAAAATTGAAGTAAATTTGTTCTAAGATGAAGGAGGAAATTTTTTCCTTTTAAACATGCTGCAAATCTGAAAATCTAAATAAAAAATGCCTAGACGGCCTATTTAATCACAAAACTGCTTGGTGACATTAGTTATTCAACCCTTTACTCCATATACACAATTATACATGTTTATGGCATGTGTGCACAGTGTAGATCCAGATCAGCCAGCATGCTCATGCAGTCTGATCAGTATCTATATTATCTGCTTTTTGGTAAGAAATATCCTAATAAATCTAAAAGCAAACAGTGTAGATGTTCCATCTGATAAGGATCTACACTGTTCGACCATGCCTTACAAGTTGTATCTATGGAGTAAAGGGTTATAAGATTACTAGGGTGAACAGTTTAGATCCAGATCAGCCGGCACATCATTCTGTGATGTCTGATCTGGATCTATACTGTTCACTTTTTAATTTGTTAGATTATCTCTGACCAAAATGCGAACAGTGCAGATCCTGATCAGACGGCACAGATGTGCCGGCTGATCTGGGTCTACACTGGTTGTACATGCGTAAAATTGTGTATATATGAAAGAAAGGGTTAAGATGAATTATTGACATTTCAGTTGGATTTTTGGCCACCAAAGTACCGACAGAATGTGGAATATGAAATATACAACATCACCTTTCCCGAGTCAGATGGCGTAAGGCAAGAGGACTGGAAGAAACTATTCAAGCCATGTGCGTGCCAAAGACTTTTCATTCCAGTAGGTATATCATTACAGTTATGGTGTAGTAGATTTCGACCTTGGTAGCTCAATTGGTAGACTGTCGGAATGATAAGCAGAAGGTCCAAAGTTTTAATCCTGGTCAAAGTTACTCTTTTTGAGACCCAAATCTGTCACATTGGCGTTGTCTACAGGGCGATTACCCTTGGAGCTCTTTAGGGCGAAGCATGTGGCTGGGGTATTCAACCCAAACCAAGGCAGAACCTTCTGGACATTTCCAAGTTGGTTGGAAATGTCTCGTATAAGTGGAAATGTAGTAGATTTCGTACCAGCGGCCATGGTAGCTCAATTGGTAGAGCATTGGAACGGTAAGCCGGAGGTCTAAGGTTGGAGGCGTGGTTTAGGTTACTCTTTCCAAGACCCAAATCTGTCACAATAGTAATTATTATTTATTTAACCCATTTATCCATGGGATATGCCTGTTATCCCATGGGCAGCCAGTGTAGATCCAAATCAGCTTGCATATCTGTGTGATCTGATCTGGATCTGAACTGTTTTCTTTTCATTTCATTAGAATATTTCTCCGTGCAGACATGATAAAAACTGTATGTATGGAGTAAATGGTACGATTCTAACATGAAATTTCATCATACTGCTTTCATATTCACTTCATTTGAAGGTCAGGCAGTTTATTATGTTAAAATACATAAAGGATGTCATGCAGGGAACACAGGCTTGCAGCATCGATATAGAGTATTTTTTACCCTTTACTCCACAGATACAACTATTATCACACGGCCTTCTGATCAGGGTCTACACTATTTGCTCTATAATTAATTTGGGTATTTCTGACCAATAAGGGAATTCTGTAGAACCTGATCAGATGGCATTGGATGTGCTGGCTGATCTGGATCTGCACTGGACACATATTCAATAAAACCAGTATTTGTGAACCAAAGACTTATGATAGTCGACTGTCGCTCCTTTGTTATGCTTTGGAAAAATCATAGTGGTCATATTTGAAATACAGTTTTTCTATTTTGATTACAGAGCTTGCTGACAGATGTTGACTCCTTGCTGTATGTTGACACTGATGTACTGTTCCTATCACCCGTCGAGGAAATTTGGAAGTTTTTCCGAGAGTTTAATAGTAGTCAGCTAGCGGCTGTAACGGAAGAGCATGAAGATAAAGCTATTGGCTGGTACAACAGGTTTGCCAGGCATCCTTATTATGGTATAACAGGTAAAACTCGCCTTTTATTTATTTATTGCTATAGTTAACATTTAATTATGTCGGGGTCAGGTCATGATGATGCCCAATTCTTTAGATCAAGGTCGCATTTGATGGAGTTATGCCTCTTTTTGTACTTGGATTTTTTATTCTGACAAAGTACCAGAGGGCAAGACAAGTGTTCAACTGAACACCCATCTAGTCTTAAATACATTATGTTCAGTTTTATACTTCTTGGTAGTGTTAAAATAATTTATGAAACTACCCAAGAAATAAAAAAAATTAGTACACAGTGAATATTAACCCTTTCGCTGCCAATGTCGAAAATCCGAATCGACATCGTCAGCGCCGAGAGTTTTTTTTACCACATAAACAAATACCAATACCAAGGTCAGAATGAGGCTGGTTATTTATAAATATATCAAATAATTACTATGTTTACATGTGAAAACAAAAGCAATAACATTATTGGTCAATATTTGAATGATCTGCCTACGTCAGCATAGAAACCCCTGCTTTGCATGCTGGTATATATATATATAGAAACGGTAGAAACGGCAAAAGCCGTTCATATTGCAAATACGCCGAAAATAACAGGGACGGCATATGCCGTCCTTATGGCAGTGAAAGGGTTAATATTAACTCTCAGTTAACTGGTTTCATTTCTGTTTCAGGTGTAAACTCGGGTGTCATGTTAATGAATCTCACTAGGTTAAGGGCCTCAACATGGCTACAGTCTATGAATAATTACTACCGAGAATACCGGCTGAAAATAACATTTGGGGACCAAGATCTCATCAATATTTATTTCCATTTTTATCCTGGTAAGTAAAAATGCCATCTTTAAAAAAATGTTTAACCCTTTACTCCCTTTATGTACTGTTGTATCATTTAATTTCACGGGGAACAAATTTCGCGCAAATGACATAAGTGACATTTTCGTGAAGGCTTAAATTTCGGCACTCGTATTATTCTAATAAAACTAGATATTCAATGGTTTGATTTCGCAAGGGTTTGATTTTGCGCATTATCCCTAGCATGAAATACGTGAAAATTAAACCACCACAAAATATAATGATACCACAGTATGCATTTTAACATGTGCAGCCAGTGTAGATCCAGATCAGCCAGCACAACCTCGCCGTATAAACATGATCTGAAGTGTTTACGTTTTGGTCAGCAATAACCTAAAAAAATAAAATAAAAAGCAGTGCAGATTTTGATCAGACTGCATGAATGTGCTGGTTGATCTGGATCTACACTGGTTGAAAACAGGTTAAAATGCATATATGTGGAGTAAAGGGTTATGTTTTATGAAAACTATCTTTATTGTTATCGCTTTGCCAGATTAAACTTTTGCTCTAGTCTCAGTTTCATAACCCTAGCACCATACTGCAAATGTTGGGCATTACAAATGAGATAATTATTGTACATGCATGTATTTTGAATTTCAGAGCAGCTGTATTTGATGTCATGTGAGATGAACTATCGCCCTGATCACTGTATGTACATGAGTGTATGTAAGATGGCGGAGAAAACCGGGGCTTACATCCTCCACGGGTGCCGCAGGGTCTGGTTTGAAGATAAACAGCCTGCATTTAAAGCTGTATATACTGCATTTAAAGAGGTGAGGATTTATTTGATTAGATTTGTGGTAAGGGTTCCTATAGCTCAGTGGTTGACCCTTTACTCCTTATAAACCGGTCTTTTTAGCATGTGCGACCAATGTAGATCCAAATAAAGTGGCCATCTGATCAGGATCTACACTGTTTGCTGTTCAATTCATTGAATAATTTCTGACTAAGAGGCAACAATTGTAGATCCAGCTCAGATGACATGGATGTGCAGACAAACTGGATCTACACTGGTTGCACAAGTGATAAAACCCATTACAGTATATGGAGTTAAGGGATAGCATAGAGATATTAGACTGATCACTGTAAATTTGCTGATCCATGCCAATATCATAATACATTACGACTGGTCCATAATATTTTAGGCCTTATAATCCAATAAGCATGCATATGGGGCATTTGTTATATTTTATGACAATATATTTACACTTCAACTTCATTGTCTACGATGAAGTCTTATTCACCTAACGAATCATAATTTCTAATGGTAAACAGTGTGACATAATAGTTTAAAAGCCATGGCTCCTTAAGAACCGTTCACAGTTAATTGGACGTTGCACAATGTTTTGACATGTGACGTCACCAAGCATGCACGTTTTGCCACAAGTTGTTGCGGAAAAGCGTGCCGTCATTCACTTTGTTGTGAAGGTGGCTCTTCTAACAGCCATAAGAAAAAGCCGTTATATAACGAATTCTTCTAATAATTTCTGTATTAATGAGAGTATTTATGTGTGTAAATATAAGGATTGAATCGATATTTGATGATTTTCATTGGGTATGAAAAAAACAGTTGGATTGTTTAAAGTACGCATGAAGCCCTTCGGGCTTCACGCACTTTAAACAACCCAACTGTTTTCCATACCCAAATGAAAACCATCAAATATCGATTCAATCCTTAATTCTGTTGTTTTGAAGCCGTAAGGTAACGCCATTACAATATAACTTAATGTTAGTAGTTGCAGTTTTATAAGTGTATTGCAGATCAGGAGATTGGATTTCCAGAAATCTAGTTGTAGCTTTAAGACATCATGTTGCATGTGACAGTCATAAATGACCCATGGCTTACCGGTAATATACTGTATGGTGGATGTAACAAGAAAAGATATCTTTGGTGATATTCATTGGAAAATTAATTTGTTATTGTATTTGGAATGAACTTAAAATTATCTATTATTTTCTTGTAACTGGTGATTTTGTTACACATTTTGACTTTAATAATGTTACTTTTACTGCAAAATGTATAATAAGCAATGTTGTCTACTCAACTTTATGACGCTATTTCAAGGTTTGAGATCAGTTTTTTTAACCCTTTCCTCCATATATACGCATTTTTACGCATATGAGACCAGTGTAGATCCAGATCAGCCGGTACTTCCGTGCCGTCTGATCAGGATCTCCACTGGTTGCATTTTGGTCAAAAATAACCTAAGGAATCAAAAAGCGAATGGTGCAATCCTGATCAGATGACACGGATGTGCCGGCCGATCTGGATCTACAATGTTTGCAAATGCAATTAAGGTGTGTCTATGGAGGAAAGGGCACCTTTTCTCGTAACACACCCCATTTTATAATGAAAATGTTAACTCGAGTTATTGTATGACAGCAAGTTTTTAGCAATATGTTCTTATTACAGCATTACCTGGGAGACAGTATAAAGTTCAAGCTCCTGGAATCCGTGAACTCGCACATGAAGAAAGCCAGTGTATCAAATTGTGGAAAACTACCCCAACTTTTTAATAGACAATTAGAGAAATTTGTGAACGGAACTCAAACTCAAATCAAAAATGAAATATCTTGATGCTAGTATTATAGAAGGATTACATTTAGGAGAGGATAGTTTTCATTATGTAAAAATAACTTCCAGACCCAAATTCATTTTGCCATGTTGAATAAAAAATATATTGCTCTACATGATAAAGAATTTCAAGGTTAAGTTACGTACAGGGATTTCACTAGATGCAGATTTCTGCTTTATGATGCAAGCAAATTTGAATTTTGATGCAGTAGAATTTGGAAAAAGTGGTCAAATTTTGCAAGAACAAAATTAAATATTGCTTTTGTTGCATTTTAAATATTAAGTAAATATCTGTTTGGCCCTTGAAAATAAATAAAAATGAAGTTGAAGCAATTTGATAAGTAGTAACCCCTGGTTTTCAAAAGCTATTGAAATCCCTGAATATGCATGATTACTATGGTATTATTTATGTGCTGGGACAAATTTTTCTGCAGAAGCCCCAAATTATATTTTAAAGACAAGTGTCTCTTTTGTGCAAAAACAGTATATTTACTATTCAAATATGAAGGAGTTATACCATTTTTGCACTAAGGTGACATAATATTCAAATTTTTTATTATTCTCATTTTTAGCTCACCTGAGCACTTGTGCTCATGGTGAGCTTTTAGGATCACTCTGTGTCCGTTGTGCGTCGTGCGTCGTCAATTTTTGCTTCAAACAACATCTCCTCTTAAACCCCTGGGCCAAACTTGATGAAACTTGCCACAAATGTTCCTTGCATGAAGCTCTTCCAAAGTTGTTCAAAGAAATCAATTCCATGCAGAACTCTGGTTGCCATGGCAACCGAAAGGAAAAACTTTAAAAATCTTCTTCTCTGAAACCACAAGGCCTAGAGCTTAGATATTTGGCATTTAGCACCCTCTAGTGGAACTCTACAAAGATTGTTCAAATTATTTTCCTGGGGTCAAAATTGGCCCCGCCCTGGGGTTTTTCGTTTTTCTTCTTTTAAATTCTGTTTTTAACCTTTGATTTTCTACAGTTATCAACCAGATTTTGACACAAACTTTATACCATCTTAAAATTCAATTTTTCCTGAACAATTCATACACTGGTTGTTCAGTGATAAAATTAAAAACAAAAATTTTAGTAGCAGAGTGAAAATTTCAAGTGACAAAATTCCAATATTTCTACCAGTCTTAAACTATATTTAGGTTCAATGTAAGGTGTTATTATATTGCAGTACCACAGTATAGCTCTAGATGCTTGACAATGACCTAGTGAACTTTGCTATTTAGATCTGTGTTATGCAATATTTAGAACTTTGCTCTGGAAGATTTTATACTGTAAATGTTGTCATTTTCTATGGATATTGACCAAATAAACTTTCTTACTTTATAGCTCTTTGCAAATCAGGCTTTTCTGAATATTTTATTCACTGTTTGTAAAACATATTTGTAGCACATTCTCAAAATGTTCAGACTATATTAGACACATTTTTTGCATGGGCGAACAGTGTGATCCAGATCGTCCAAGAACTAGGTCACTGTTACTAAAAATAGAATTTTCTTGTGAACACCCTAGCGGTCACAATTTTGCTTCGATTGTCATGAAACTTAGTCAGGACACATTTTGTTGCATGGGCGAACAGTGTAGATCCAGATCGTCCAAAAACTAGGTCACTGTTACTAAAAATAGAATTTTCTTGTGAACACCCTAGCGGACACAATTTTGCTTCGATTGTCATGAAACTTAGTCAGGACACATTTTTTTGCATGGGCGAACAGTGTAGATCCAGATCGTCCAAAAACTAGGTCACTGTTACTAAAAATAGAATTTTCTTGTGAACACCCTAGCAGACACAATTTTGCTTCGATTGTCATGAAACTTAGTGAGGATGTTTGTCCCAATGATTTCTCGGACGAGTTCGAATATGGGTCATCTGGGTCCAAAAACTAGGTCACTGTAACTAAAAATACGATTTTCTTGTGAACACTCTAGCTGTCACATTTTTTCTCCGATTGTCATAAAACTTGGTAAGGATGTTTTTCTGAATGATATCTCGGAGGAGTTTGAATATGGGTCATCTGGGTCCAAAAACAAGGTCACTGTTACTAAAAATATAATTTTCTTGTTAACACTCCAAGGGTCTCATTTTTGCTCTGATTGTCATGAGAGTTCATCAGGATGTTTGCTCCAATGATTTCTCAGACGAGTTTGAATATGGGTCATCTAGGTCCAAAAACAAGGTCACTGTTACTAAAAATAGAATTTTCTTGTAAACACTCTAGGGATCACATTTTTCCTTCTATTGTCATGAAACTTTTGTCAGGATAGTTGTCCCAATGATTTTTCGGACAAGTTTGAATATGGGTAATCTGGGTCCAAAAACTAGGTCACTGTTACTAAAAAAAGAATTTTCTTGTGAACACTCTAGGGGTCACATTTTTGCTGCGATTGTCATGAAATTTGGTCAAAATGTATTTCCCAATGATTTCTCTGACAAGTTCAAATATGAGTCATCTGGGTCCAAAAACTAGGTCATTGTTACTAAAAATAGAATTTTTCTTGTTAACACTAGGGGTCACATTTTTGCTCAGATTGTCATGAAACTTAGTCAGGATGTTTGTCGCAATGATATCTCAGTTGAGTTTGAATATGAGTCATCTGGGTCCAAAAACTAGGTCACTGTTGCAAGAGACTATTGACTAAACTCAGGTGAGCGCTTTTAGGGCCATCATGGCCCTCTTGTATATAGACTTATATAGGAAAAACTTTAAAAATCTTCTTGTCTGAAACCACAAGGCCTAGAGCTTAGATATTTGGCATTTAGCACCCTCTAGTGGAACTCTACAAAGATTGTTCAAATTATTTCCCTGGGGTCAAAATTGGCCCCGCCCCAGGGGTCACTTCATTTTATATAGACTTATATAGGAAAAACTTTAAAAATCTTCTTGTCTGAAACCACAAGGCCTAGAGCTTAGATATTTGGCATTTAGCATCCTCTAGTGGAACTCTACAAAGATTGTTCAAATTATTTCCCTGGGGTCAAAATTGGCCCCGCCCCAGGGGTCACTTCATTTTATATAGACTTATATAGGAAAAACTTTAAAAATCTTCTTGTCTGAAACCACAAGGACTAGAGCTTAGATATTTGGTATTAAGCATCCTCTAGTGGAACTCTACAAAGAGTGTTCAAATTATTTCCCTGGGGTCAAAATTGGCCCCGCCCCAGGGGTCACTTCATTTTACATAGACTTATATAGGAAAAACTTTAAAAATCTTCTTGTCTGAAACCACAAGGCCTAGAGCTTAGATATTTGGCATTTAGCACCCTCTAGTGGAACTCTACAAAGATTGTTCAAATTATTTCCCTGGGGTCAAAATTGGCCCCGCCCCAGGCGTCACTTCATTTTATATAGACTTATATAGGAAAAACTTTAAAAATCTTCTTGTCTGAAACCACGAGGCCTAGAGCTTAGATATTTGGCATTTAGCATCCTCTAGTGGAACTCTACAAAGATTGTTCAAATTATTTCCCTGGGGTCAAAATTGGCCCTGCCTCAGGGGTCACTTCATTTTATATAGACTTATATAGGAAAAACTTTAAAAATCTTCTTGTCTGAAACCACAAGGCCTAGAGCTGAGATATTTGGCATTTAGCACCCTCTAGTGGAACTCTACAAAGATTGTTCAAATTATTTCCCTGGGGTCAAAATTGGCCCCGCCCCAGGGGTCACTTCATTTTATATAGACTTATATAGGAAAAACTTTAAAAATCTTCTTGTCTGAAACCACAAGGCCTAGAGCTTAGATATTTGGCATTTAGCACCCTCTAGTGGAACTCTACAAAGATTGTTCAAATTATTTCCCTGGGGTCAAAATTGGCCCCGCCCCAGGTGTCACTTCATTTTATATAGACTTATATAGGAAAAACTTTAAAAATCTTCTTATCTGAAACCACAAGGCCTAGAGCTTAGATATTTGGCATTTAGCACCCTCTAGTGGAACTCTACAAAGATTGTTCAAATTATTTCCCTGGGGTCAAAATTGGCCCTGCCCCAGGGGTCACTTAATTTTACATAGACTTATATAGGAAATCTTTAAAAAGCTTCTTCTCACAAACCACAATGCGTACAGCTTAGATATTTTGTAAGTAACATTGTCTAATGGATGTCTACTAAATTTGTTCAAATTATGTCCCCTGGGCCAAAATCTGCCACGCCCTAGGGTTCTCTTGGTTTACATACAGTTATATAGGAAAAACATGGAAAATCATTTTTCTCCGAAACTAATAGGACTAGACCTTAGATATTTGGTGTTGAGTATTTTGAAGAGACCCTTTACCAACATTGTTTAAATGTTGTCCCTGGGGTCAAAATTGGCCCTGTCCTGGGGGCCCTTAATATGTAAAAAAGGAAAATTTTAAAAATCTTCCTACTGGAAACCTCAATGCCTTAAGCTTACATATTTGGTATGTAGCATTGTCTAGTGGATGTCTACCAAGTTTGTTCAAATTATGTCCCCTGGGCCGAAATTGGCGACACCCCAGGGTTTTCTTAGTTTACATTGATTTATATAGGAAAGCATGAAAAATCATTTTTATCCAAAACTAATAGGACTAGACCTTAGATATTTGGTGTTGAGTATTGTGAAGAGACCCTTTACCAACATTGTTTAAATGTTGGCCCTGGGGTCAATATTGGCCCCGCCCCAGGGGCCCTTAATATGTAAAAAGGCAATTTTTAAAAATCTTCTTACTGGAAACCTCAATGCCTTAAGCTAAGATATTTGGTATGTAGCATTGTCTAGTGGATACTTACCAAGTTTGTTCAAATTATGGCCCCTGGGCCAAAATTGGCCACGCCCCAGGGTTCTCTTAGTTTACATTGATTTATATAGGAAAACATAAATAATCATTTTTCTCTGAAACTAATGCGACTAGACCTTAGATATTTCGTTTTGAGTATTGTGAAGAGAACCTTTACCAGCATTATTTAAATGTAGGCCCTTGGGTAAAGCTGAGAGTACTTTTGTACTCAGGTGAGCAATATAGGGCCATCATGGCCCTCTTGTTTATAATATTAAATAGTTTTAATTTTCTGGTGTTTGATTTCACGCTTTTATCCTAGCATGACTAAGTGAAAATTAAACCTGCATGAAATATTATGATACAACAGTATTTTGATTTGCTTCCGGTGGAAACTTGTTGACATAAAAGCAATATGTGAATAATTATATTTTATAAAATTTGGAAATAAAGGATTATGTTTTAAGCTGTCAAATTTAAAATTCTATAAATAATATATTTTTGTGTAAGTTTTGATTATTGAAAATATTTATAATTCATTTGTATTAACCCTGTACTTTATTATATGTGCGAACAGTGTAGATGTAGTTCACTTGGCAAATCTGTACCATCTGATCAAAATCTATACTGTTCACTTCTTAGCTCACCTGTCACATAGTGACAAGGTGAGCTTTTGTGATCGCAATTTGTCCGGCGTCCATCCGTCCGGCGTCCGTCCATCCGTCATCCGTCCATCCGTAAACTTTTACTTTAAACGACATCTCCTCTTAAACCCCTGGGCAAAAGTTGATGAAACTTGCCACAGATGTTCCTTGCATGAAGCTCTTCCAAATTTGTTCAAAGAAATCAATTCCATGCAGAACTCTGGTTGCCATGGCAACTAAAGGAAAAACTTTAAAAATCTTCTTCTCTGAAACCACAAGGCCTAGAGCTTAGATATTTGGCATTTAGCACCCTCTAGTGGAACTCTACAAAGATTGTTCAAATTATTTCCCTGGGGTCAAAATTGGCCCCGCCCCAGGTGTCACTTCATTTTACATAGACTTATATAGGAAATCTTTAAAAATCTTCTTCTCACAAACCACAATGCGTACAGCTTAGATATTTGGTAAGTAGCATTGTCTAATGGATGTCTACTCAATTTGTTCAAATTATGTCCCCTGGGCCAAAATCGGCCATGCCCTAGGGTCTTCTTGGTTTACATATAGTTATATTAGAAAAACATGAAACATGAAAATCTTCTTCTTTAAAACCACAAGGCCTAGAGCCTTAATATTTGATATACAGCATCATCTAGGGGTCCTCTACCAAAATTGTTCAAACTTTCCCCCTGGGGTCAAAAATGGCCCCGCCCCAGGGGTCACTTGTTTTACTTAGACTTACATAGGGATAACTTAAAAAAAATCTTCTTCTCTAAAACCACAAGGCCTAGAACCCTGGTATTTGGTACCGGTATGTGTCATCATGTTATGGTCCTCTACAAATGTTGTTCAAATTATTCTCCTGGGGTCGAAAATGGCTCCGCCCCGAGGGTCACTAGTTTTATTACCTAGTGTTATATAGTAAATCTTTAAAAATCTTCTTCTATGAAACCGTAAGGCCTAGAGCTTAGATATTTGGCATAGAGCATCATCTAGTTGCATTTTCTCCACAATAGCAGCTTAATTTTTTTTTAATTTTTGACTTGATTTTACCAAACTTGCACACAACTCTTGCAATCATTGAGCAGTTGTTGACAGGTGAGCGACCCAGGGTTCTATGGACCCTCTTGTTTATTCTTTTACTCATTTTAATACCTGTGCGAACCGTTTCGATCCAGATCAGCCGGCTAATCTGTGGTATCTGATCTGGATCTGCATTGGTTGCATTTTGGTAAAAAATAGCCTTTTGAATCTTAAAGCAAACAGTGCAGGTACAAATTGACAGCACATATGCTAATCTGGATCAATATTGTTTGCCACACAACAAAGGTATATGGAGTACAGTGTTAAGTCATTTCTGACCAAAACCAAACAAGTGTTTAACAGAACATCCAATTCTTGTTTTAACTAGAAATCCTCAGTTTCAGGCAAATGTATCAGACCTCAGGGAGTGGCCAGTACTTCAGAAATGGCATGGTGTTACGTCTTTACAGCTTGCAAAATGAACACAACATGTAATAAAACTTGATAGCTTAGATCTAGGTCTTAATCCTTTCCTCCATATCTACACTTTATGCATGGGTGAAAAGTTTAGATCCAGATCAGCCTGCACATCCATTCTGTCTGATCAGGATCTTAACTGTTTGCTTTTTGATTTGTTAGGTTATTTCTGACCAAAATGCTACCTGTGCAGATCCTGATCAGACTGCACAAACGTGCCAGCTGATCTGGATTTACACTGGTCCCACATGCATAAAATGCGTATATAAGGAGGAAAGGATTACCAGGAATGCACCATTGACCATAACTTTCTGAAAACTGTTCACACAAATTTAATTCATCCCAATGTTTCAGGGAGATAAATCCCCCTTCTTCAAGGGGCTTTTACATGGATATACTAAATGTTTACATATTATCACGTTGTCATTTTGTTTACCACTAAATGCTAACTTCCTGTTATCTGTAATTTTGAAAGCTGATAAGCACTGTCTTCCCTTTTTTAGGCCAATCTAAATTATTTCGTTAACCCTTTACTTCCTATATACACGTTTTATCACATTTGTGAACAGTGTAGATCCAGATCAGCTGGCACATACGTGCACTGTTTGCTTTTTGGTAAGAAATTACCTTATAAATCAAAAGGCAAACAGTGCATGGATCGTGATTAGGCAGCACAGATGTGCCAGCTGATCTGGATCTACAGTTATCCGAGCAATAAAGGTGTTTCAATGGAGTAAGGCATTAACTCACATGGTTTCCAGCTGCTATTCAAGTAAAATTTGTATGCAAGATGGGAGTATTTTTGGTTGTCACAGGTAAAGCCTAAAACAGGTAAAGCCGTGTCAAAGTAAAACATAACTAAGGCGATATTTTTCACAACTTTACTTCTTGTTGATATATTTGGAATAAATAACAATTCCCTTTCATTTTCCCATTACTGTTAGGTGATAATGTTACATATTTTTACAATAATTAATTTTGTTTACCACTATATGCATAAAAAGCAATGTTGTCTGCTTAACTTTGTGACGTATTTCTTAAGGAATGACGTCAACTTCCTGAAGACATGTTTCACATGGCCGTATAGCCCTTTCCTCCATAGACACACATTAATTGCATTGGCGATCAATGTAGATCCACATCAGACGGCTCATCTGTGCTGACTGATCAGGATCTGCACTGTCCGCTTTTTGATTCGTCAGGTTATTTCTGACCAAAATGCGACCAGTGCAGATCCTGATCAGACGGCACAGATGTGCCGGCTGATCTGGATTTACACTGATCGAACATGTGTAAAATTTGTATATATGGAGGAAATGGATAGTCTGTCTGTTGTGATATAAAAAGAGATGATCTGGATATTGGACCTTTGAATTGTCTTTGTGTAAATAGCTTCTTTCCCAGGTTTAAGTGTTAAGGTTTTTATTGTTATGGTTCTTAATTTACTTAGTTTTTAAAATTGAATGAAAGTTTATGGGCATGATTGGACTAGTTTTATCCACTGCATTAATCAACAAGAAATATCCTTTACCCTTTCCTCCATAGATACACCTTTATTGCATGGGTGAACAGATAAGATCCAGATCAGCCATCTGATCAGGATCTAAACTGTTCGCTTTTTGATTCATTAGGTTATTTCTAACCAAAATGCACCAGTGCAAATTCTGATCAGATGGCATGGATATGCTGGCTGATCTGGATCTTCACTGGTCACACACACGTAAAAATGGGTATATATGGAGGAAAGGGTTAACCGTGGAGTGTCTCTATGAACATACAGGGATGTTACTAGTGTTAAGTCAAGCCAAGTCATGGCATGCGTCATACATACTTGTACATTCTATAAACATGTATGGAATGATACTCTTTGTTTGAATCATGTTTATAATTTGACATTTTTGTTAATGAGAGTTGTTTCATTATTTATGTTAATGTATTACATTTTTATAACTGTTCATGTATAAAACTCCTCAGCCTAAAATGTCCCAAATGCTGACCAAGTTTTTGCAAATGTCATTTTCTGTTTAACATTTTACCTCATAGTAAAGTTTTAATCACATGGGTAAAGAGTGTAGATCCAGATCTGCCTGAACATCCTTACAGTCTGTTTGGGATCTACATTGTTCACTTTCTTGTCCGATGTAATAAATCTAATTCTAACACGATTTGACATTTATGAATTATGGAGATGTTTAGGGAGTAAACACTAACTGCCGACCTTATAACACATTCGCGTTTAATACGACACGCTAAAATTGAGTTATGATTATTTCGCTTATTCAGCCAGATGTGTCGTGTTAGAATTGAAATAATCAATAGTTTCCGGTGAATTATCCTGTGATAATTCACCGGAAGCTATTGATTATTTCTTAAATGAACAAATAACATTTTTCAAATACTGTATTTTTAAGCCCCTATTTAGTGGGAGGCATATAGAGTTGCACTCGTCCGTACGTCTATCAGTACTTACATCCTTAAAAGTTTGTCACATCAAAACCTCCTAAACTAACGTGGATTTCTTTCAAACCTGCACAGATGGTCAAGCAGGATGTGTAGATGATAGTAAAGAAAGGATTTTTCTTGCCACTATTTTTACCAGAGTTATCGCCCTTTATTATTACAAATGTTGTTGAAGCAGTGGGGGCATCAGTGTCCAAGGACAATATAGTCGTAAATATTTGTACCTCAGTTTCACACATAAAACACCATTTATATTATTCAAACTATCGTATCCCATATTTTTATGCCCCCGCCATGAAATGGCGAAGGGCATTAAGAGTTGCTCCTGTCCGTCACTTCGTCCGTCCGTCTGTCTGTCCGATATTCTCGTGAACGCAACTCCTCCTACACTACTGGTGGGAATTTAATGAAACTTGACCACAATGCTTGGCCTGATATGTTGTTGTGCATAAAGGTGGGCTTTCGCTCTTACATGTTCCGTTCAGAAGTTATGGCCCTTTGATACTTCCATTTACATTAGTTTTAATAGGAGTATATCTCGTGAATGCAACTTCTCCTACACTACTGGTGTGAATTTAATGAAACTTGACCACAATGCTTGGCCTGATATGTTGTTGTGCATAAAGGTGGGCTTTCGCTCTTACGTGTTCCGTTCAGAAGTTATGGCCCTTTGATACTTCCATTTACATTAGTTTTAATAGGAGTATATCTCGTGAATGCAACTTCTCCTACACTACTGGTGGGAATTTAATGAAACTTTACCACAATGCTTTGCCTGATATGTTGTTGTGCATAAAGGTGGGCTTTCGCTCTTACATGTTCCGATCAGAAGTTATGGCCCTTTGATACTTCCATTTACATTAGTTTTAATAGGAGTATATCTCGTGAACGCAACTTCTCCTACACTACTGGTGTGAATTTAATGAAACTTTACCACAATGCTTTGCCTGATATGTTGTTGTGCATAAAGGTGGGCTTTCGCTCTTACATGTTCCGTTCAGAAGTTTAATGGCCCTTTGATAATTCCATTTTCATTAGTTTTAATAGGAATATATCTTGTGAACGCAACTCCTCCTACACCTCTGCTGGGAATTTGATGAAACTTTACAACAATGCTTGGCCTGATATGTTGTTGTGCATAAAGGTGGGGTTTTGCTCTTACATGTTCCGTTCAGAAGTTATGGCCCTTTGATACTTCCATTTACATTAGTTTTAATAGGAATATATCTTGTTTCTTAGATTTTGTGTTAAGCAAAATATGCATTTTGCCCATAACTTTAAAACTACTTGAGATACTGCCTTGAAACTTGAAATATGTTTTCACCATCAAAATCTACATCATAACCAACAAGACCCATAACCCTGCTTCCAATATTTTTCAAATTATGCCCCTTTTTCACTTACATTTTGTGTTAAGAAAAATATACACTTTGCCCTTAACTTTGTTTGGAATGGAGGGATTTCAAAATAACTTGGCACAAATGTTCACCATAACAAGGAGGTGTGTCGTGACTATACCCATGCCTGTAGGTCCAAGGTCAAGGTCACTGTTACTAAAAATAGAATTTTCTTGCAAAATCTTGTCTGCTCTGTAACTTTGTTATTTCTTGTTGGATTTTAAAATAACTTGGTATAATTGTTCACCATATCAAGACGGTATGTCATGTACATGCCCAAGCCTGTAGGTCAAAGGTCAAGGTCACTGTTACTAAAAATAGAATTCTCTTGTCCGGGCTGTTACTTTGTTATGAATAGAGGGATTTCAAAATAACTTTGCACAAATGTTCACTATGACAAGGCAGTGTGTCCGCACAATACCCAAGCCTGAAGGTCCAAGGTCAAGGTTATTGTTACTAAAAATAGAATTTTCTTGTCCGAGCTGTAACTTCACTATAAATGGAGGGATTTCAAAATAACTTGACACAAATGTTCACCATGACAGGGCGGTGTATCGCGTACCATGCCCATGCCTGTAGGTCAAGGTCACTGTTACTAAAAATAGAATTCTCTTGTCCGGGCTGTAACTTTGTTAGGAATAGATTGATTTCAAAATAACTTGACACAAATGTTCATCATGACAAGATGGGGTGTCCCATACCATGCCCATGCCTGTAGGTCCAAGGTCAAGGTCACTGTTACTTAAATAGAATTTTCTTGTCAGGGTTGTAACTATGTTAGGAATAGTGTAATTTCAAAATAACTTGGCAGAAATGTTCAATATGACAAGATGGTGAGTCGTGTACCATGTCCATGCCTGTAGGTCCAAGGTCAAGGTCACTGTTACTAAAAATAGAATTTCCTTGTCCGGGCTATAACATTGTTTTGAATGGAGGGTTTTCAAAATAACTTGGCACAAATGTTCACCATGACAAGGCGGTGTGTTGCGTACATTACCCATGCCTGTAAGTCCAAGGTCAAGGTCACAGTTACTAAAACTTGAATTAACTTCTTCGGGCTATAACTTCTTTATGAAGGAAGGGATTTCAAAATAACTTGGCACAAATGTTCACCATGACAAGGCGGTGTGTTGCGTACATTACCCATGCCTGTAAGTCCAAGGTCAAGGTCACAGTTACTAAAACTTGAATTAACTTCTTCGGGCTATAACTTCTTTATGAAGGAAGGGATTTCAAAATAACTTGGCACAAATGTTCACTATGACATTGCATTGCATTACCACCAACTTCTTCACAGACATTTCCGTAATGAGAAGACAACATTGCCACAAATACAAATAATTTACTTGATCATCAAGTTTATGCATATTCTTATAATTACTGGAATATCACTGTCTTTGAAATGCTATTATTCCCATCATTGCACTTTAGTATCTGAAAACGATGCATAGCGGGGGCATCCGTGTCCTATGGACACATTTCTAGTTTGAGATCAGAAATGAAGTACGTTTTTATAAACCACCTTTCATTCTGCAATAACTTTTACTTGTTTCAGATGCATTTAGAAATACATATTTGTAAAAGGTATCATGATGATTGACTTTTAGTGTCAATATCCTGACGAAATCCCGGTTAATGAATTTTACATAGGTGTACAAACTCCATTCCGAAAAATACTGCATTAACATCGCAACATTTTTTTGAAATATCAGATTATTTCATGACAACTAGTTTCTGATATTGTTATTTTATACTAAATAATTTATTGGAAATAAACCCTTTACTCAATTTGATATGACTTTATCCCATGGGGGAACATTGTAGATCCAGATCAGACTGCAGGGTTGTGCTTGCTGATCTGGATCAAAAAAGTTTGATGTTAGATTCATTAGGTTATTTCTGTTCAAGAAGCAACCAGTATAGATCCAGATCAGATGGCATGTAAGTGCTTGCTGATCTGATTTTACACAAGTTGCAAACACAAAAGAAAACCCTGTATACATAAAACCCATGTATGGGAATAAGTCTTATGATGCAAAATACAGCAAAATGGATTTTGCTCTTCACTCTTCCTAGTCATTGGGAAAGCTGCCCATTTTATATTGTAAAGGTATATTTTCCAGACAATTTACTTGAAACAATAACAATAAATTACTTACATGAAATAACTTGGACTTGCAGTTAAACTAGTTACTGTTTTAGGTGACCTTAAATAAGTACTTAATAAAATTAAAAATTGGAATGGAAAAAATGTTTTGAATACAGAAATTCCTGCAGTATGGAGCAAAGACAATGTGGCACCTAAATTCTCATTTATTTAATGATCTCACCTTTAGACCTTATACCATTTATGGTCTGTTTATCCACCGATATATGTATGAGCTTTACTACAAGGAAATGTGAAAGAAAAGTGTTCTGTTTTGATACCTTGAGACGAGTAAACATCTTGTTACATACTTTTACTGCTGACATATAAATGTTGTATGATAGTTTATTGTTGTGAATGTTATTGTTGCATAAATTTATAAGTTATATTAATAAAACTTTGAAATATGATCAAAGCTTTTTATTGAAAATCATTTTATTGATCTAGTTTTACATTTTATTAACCAGGCTTTCCTTAGAATTCAGATTATATTATACATGTAAAAAAAATTTTATATACTTAAATTAAGGTAAGTTGATGTTCACGCATTTGCGGGCTGTAACTCTGTTTTGCATAATGGATTGAAATGAAACTTGTCATACATGATAATGTGTCATGCAACAAGAGCCAGTCGGAAACGACTGCACGCTCGACTATTCGAAAAGTCAGAATTATTAAGCACATTGTAACTGGGCTTCATTTAAACTGGGGAGTGATTCAGGAGTTTATGACACCACCAACAAACACACATGAACAAAAGTTTCTTAATCCAAGTTAGGAAATCAATAAATTACACTTAATTTATTCTTGTAGATTTTTTTTAGGGTTTACACAACCCAGCCCATAAACCCCTGATCCCACACCCATCAACCCACTATCTTTGCCCACCTATAGTGGTGTGGCGTGGTGAAGTACAGTATAGTATGCTGGTTGCTGTTGTTGTGGTGGTGTTGTTGTTGGTGGTGGTGGTGGTGTTGTTGGTGTTGTTGTTGGTGGTGGTGTTGTTGGTGTTGGAATTGTTGGTGTTGTTGTTGGTGGTGGTGGTAGTGTTGTTGCTGGTGGTGGTGGTGTTGGTTAGTGGTGTTGTTGTTGTTGCTGTTGTTGGTGGTGGTGTTGATGTTGTTGTTGGTGTTGATGTTGTTGGTGTTGTTGTTGGTGGTGGTGTTGGTGTTGCTGGTGGTGGTGGTGTTGTTGTTGGTGCTGGTGTTGGTGGTGTTGATGTTGTTGTTGGTGGTGTTGTTAGTGGTGGTGGTGTTGTTGTTGTTGGTAGTGTTGTTGTTGTTGTTGGTGGTGGTGGTGTTGTTGGTGGTGATGATGTTGTTGTTGTTGGTGGTGGTGGTGTTGTTGTTGGTGCTGGTGTTGGTGGTGTTGATGTTGTTGTTGGTGGTGTTGTTAGTGGTGGTGGTGTTGTTGTTGTTGGTAGTGGTGTTGTTGTTGGTGGTGGTGGTGTTGTTGTTGGTGGTGATGATGTTGTTGTTGTTGGTGGTGGTGTTGTTGTTGGTGTTGTTGTTGTTGGTGGTGGTGGTGTTGTTGTTGTTGTTGGTGGTGGTGTTGGTGGTGGTGTTGGTGGTGGTGTTGCTGTTGTTGGTGTTGATGGTGTTGTTGTTGGTGGTGTTGTTGTTGGTGATGGTGGTGTAGTTGTTTGTGTTGGTGTTGTTGTTGTTGGAGGTTGTGTTGTTGTTGGTGGTGTTGTTATTAATGGTGGTGGTGTTGTTGTTGGTGGTGGTGTTGTTGGTGGTGGTGATGGTGTTGTTGTTGTTGTTAGTGGTGGTGTTGTTGTTGTTGGTGGTGGTGGTGGTGTTGTTTGTGTTGTTGTTGGTGTTGTTGATATTGTTGTTGGTGTTGTTGGTGGTGGTGTTGGTGTTGTTGTTGGTGGTGGTGGTGTTGTTGTTAATGGTGGTGCTGTAGTTGTTGGTGGTTGTGGTGTTGGTGTTGTTAATGGTGGTGGTGTTGTTGTTGGTGGTGGTGTTGTTGGTGGTGGTGATGGTGTTGTTGGTGGTGGTGGTGTTGTTGTTGTTAGTGGTGGTGGTGATGTTGTTGTTGGTGTTGTTGTTGTTGTCGGTGGTTTTGTTGGTGTTGTTGTTGTTTGTGTTGGTGTTGTTGTAGTTGTTGTTGTTGGTGGTGTTGGTATGTGGAGGTGGTGGTGGTACAGTACAGTACAGTGGTATGGTATGGTATGGTATGGTATGGTATGGTATAGTCTATGCACCCACCCACCCCACAATTACTCAACACTTTCAACCAAAGTATGTTAAGGACATGTGTTTTACACCTTTTATATAGCATTACATATGAAAAACACTAACATTGAAACTTTAACAATTATGTATAAGTCTTAATTCTAATTTCAAGTGAAAAGGGGCAAAAATCAAATATAAAAAAGCAAGGATGAGTTATGGGCCTTTGAAAATAAACCCGATGTAAGATAAAATAAAGGTATACAAAGTTTTAAACCTTAATTTTTAAGTCTAAAAAGGGCAGTAATTTGAAAAAAATCAAAGAGTTATGGTTCTTGGCATACATAGTCAGGGTCATGATGGTGAATAAGTTTCAAAGCTATAGTACAAGAAGTATGAAAGTAACTAGCTTGCACGCAAACTTTAACCTGAAATTCTAAGTCGAAAAAGGGCCTTAATTTGATTAAAAATGAAAGAAAGAGTTATGGTTCTTGGCATACATAGTCAGGGTCATGATGGTAAACAAGTGTCTTAAGTCTCAAAGCTATAGTACAAGAAGTATGAAAGTAACTAGCTTGCACGCAAACTTTAACCTGAAATTCTAAATTGAAAAAGGGCCATAATTTGATTAAAAATGAAAGAAAGAGTTATGGTTCTTGGTAGAAATAGTCAGGGTCATGATGGTAAACAAGTGTCTTAAGTTTCAAAGCTGTAGTACAAGAAGTATGAAAGTAACTAGCTTGCACGCAAACTTTAACCTGAAATTCTAAGTCGAAAAAGGGGCATAATTTAAACAAAATGGAAGTTAGAGTTATGGTTCTTGGCATAAAAACTTCAAATATGATGATGAACAAGCGTTGAAAGTTTCAAAGCTGTAGCATAAGTAGTATGGAAGTTATGGGTTTGTACAGTAGCTTGCACGCAAACTTTAACCTGAAATTCTAAGTCGAAAAAGGGGCATAATTTGATAAAAATGAAAGTTAGAGTTATGGTTCTTGGCATACACACTTGGGATATGATGATGAACAAGTGTTGAAAGTTTCAAAGCTGTAGTATAAGTAGTATTGAAGTTATGGGTTTGTATAGTAGCTTGCACGCAAACTTTAACCTGAAATTCTAAGTCGAAAAAGGGCCATAATTTGATCAAAATGAAAGTCAGAGTTATGGTTCTTGGTATACACACTCGGGACATGATGATGAACAAGTGTGCCAAGTTTTAAAGCTGTAGTATAAGTAGTATTGAAGTTATGAGTTTGTACAGTAGCTTGCACGCAAACTTTAACCTGAAATTCTAAGTCAAAAAAGGGCCATAATTTGATCAAAATGAAAGTTAGAGTTATGGTTCTTGGCATACACACTCGGGACATGATGACGAACAAGTGTGCCAAGTTTTAAAGCTGTAGCTATAGTTGTTTTTAAGATATAGGTAGGTTGCACGTAAACTTTAACCAAAGCGGGACGCCGACGCCGAAGTGAGTACAATAGCTTGACATATTCTTCGAATAGTCGAGCTAAAAATACCATGACAATATTTTGAAGGTCAAGGTCACTTAAATAAATTATTTTTGTCTGTGCTATAACTGTGACATGCATTAAAGGCTTTCCGCAAAAGATCAACACAGCATGATGTGTCTGGCAAAAAAGCCATGACTGTATCTTGAAAGTCAAGGTCACTATTGCTAAAAATAGAAACATTCTATTAAAGATCCCCTCAGCATGAAGATGTTTTCATGAGCTCTCTGGATTTTTTGCCATGTTGGTCTATTTGAATAACTTTTCCCTCTGAAGAAAGATAGAGGTTTTCATCATTGTCACAGGTTAGTCCATAAACAAAGCCACAGTTTGGAACTGCATATTTGAATAGCAAAATTCCATGTTTATTCAAAGCAAGCAAAGAACTTTTATTTGTCTTCATACATTGCCCTGTGGCAACAAACAATACATCTTGCCATCTATTTGAAGCTAAACCTCTGATGGCATCAAACATTGGCTGGCCATCATGACCATAGCAAAGCTCGGTGATAAGTTTTCCATCCTGTTTCACATGTCGGATCTTCCAGTTCGGTAAATCAAATTCTATGTCAATATTCACTGCTATTGCCAGGCCATTATTGAATAATGTTATTTCGTAACGCCGGTTTCCAGCCGGAAGTTGAAATGCAATGTCTGCATCACTATGTTTACAGCAGTATACTGTCACCTTTTAATGCCATATACGTACATGTTCTCACAATTACACCAATTCTTGGTAACATTTGATTTTGCAAAAGCTCCACTGCTTCTTCTACCATATCCATATGTGTAGACAATTATTCCAATATCATATAAATCGGTTTCATAAAGTTTATATTTCTGGTAGAAAAAACACAGCATGCTGTCGCTAATGCATATTTAGAACATGCAAAATTTCACACTGAGCAATCTGAAACTGCATGATTTTTATTGATTTTATCACATTTATCTGGACATTGTTTGTAAGCGTTGGTATTAACCTTATCTCATACAGTCATGTTACAGTACGAATGTCTCCAAATTTCGCCTTCTCTAGAATCCTGTTATTGATTGCCACAGGTATCTTTATATGTACATCACAGCATGTCTGACACATGTACAATTCACGTGACCTGCAGAATTTGACAGCTTCCTTCTCCCATCTGTCGGCGCAGATCTGACAGGGGTGGTCATATACCTCATTAATTAGAGCTTATTTCTGTTGGTTGTCTGCTTACGTTACTCATTTCAGGTCATCAAAATTCTGTTAGTGATTCTCTTATTAAAAATCCTGTTAAGTAACAATCGAATCAGTATCCTCTATTAGCAGGTAAAGTTTCACTTTCTTAAACTGCAACATTACAAAAAGAATTTGTCAGTCCACCATCTTAAACCACTGCTCAGACATTCAATTTCTACTGCTATGCTTCAAATGCTATTGATTGTTCTATATTTATTGAAAAAAGAACTTCATTTTTTGAAACCAATTTTTGTTTAATATAATTAATGCTTTTGTTTCCAAATGAAACATTTGAGGTATTTTATGATGATATAATTTCACTGTTTTGTTTTGTCTTGAATAAAGTTGAAAAAAGCTCTCTTGAAAGTAGCTTCGTTTTCGGCTTTTGGAATAGTGGAGAGTGAAGTCGTTTCCGACATGCTCTTTATGTACCTAAACATGTAACGAACAGTTTTATAGATTAAACTTTTATCACTGATTTTAGTCCGTGAAAACCTGGTAACGAGGCAACGCTCCGTTTCTTTTTCAATATTTAAGATATATATTTTTTAGTACAACATTTTTAAACCTCATGAAACTGGCTTCGTTTTTTGAGTCGGCAGACTCAGTGAAAACCAATTTTCGACAATCGTTTTTGCTTTACTATGAACCTAACAATTTGAGGGTTGCATGCAATACTGTCCTAACTCCTTCTTTATTTCAATGTAGTAACGACAGTACTTGCATGCTACCATAGAATGTATGCTTGCTACCCTAGAATATAGTTCTTAGTTTCAAAAAGTAAGTCAATGCTACAAAGCGGTCAATTTTGTAATTCTGTGCAAAACGATAAAATTTATATTAAAAAATATGGAATCAAGCAATATTTGAAGAAATTTAACTCGTGGAACGTTCGACAAGATTTTGAGTCATGAACGCGCATGAATACCTGATGGCGGAACGCCATATTGGATTCGACAACGTTCGGTGAAGACGAAAAATCCATCGTAATCAGATGAACAGTGAGTATTTATCGAGTTATTTTCGTGATGTAATGTTTTTATAACACCCAGGTTATATTTGAATGTATATTGACAATAGAAGTTCTCTTTGTAAATAGAATTATTCATATGGAAATGGAGGTGGATTTGGTGGTTTTCGAATGGTAGCCTACGTTACAAAATCATTGTAAAACTTGAAATTTTAGATTCGAAAGACTACACCGCAGTAAACGTGATTTTGGCTCTTTGGGTTTTATTGAACGGTTACGTCATTTAATTAATAAATGCACTCTCCAAAATGAAAGTAGGAGTCTCAAAATCGACCGTAGGCAGGGCAGGGCTCTCACTAGACTTGCCAATCAGGGAGAAGTTTTGTTATAATTTTACAGAATTATGAGAAGTTTGCAGTCAACAGCATTCTTTCCCTATATAGTCTATACAAAATGACTTCTCCCATAGCTCAAAGAAGGGAGAAGTCTGGTCACTTTTGGGAGACCACTTCTCCCAAGTCTCCCTCTAGTGAGAGCCCTGCGTAGGGCTAAGCGAAACTTTTTTAATTTAGGGCCCAAATCATTGTGGATATTAATTGTGGAACCTTGTAGAGATGTAAGTAATCAAATTATTTCAATGTATTGCATTGAAAAAAGTTGGATTTTGAACGATTAACGAATAACTTGGTAAAATATCGTCACTCGTTTAAGAATTATATTCCCATTTGAATGCTTTAAAGTAAAACATAAAGCATCTGATTCACAATGATTTTTTATAACATTTTGATCTATTGAAAATTATGTTTAAAGTAATTTAAAATTCATACATGAATTGATTTAACAGATATATTAAAAAATGCATTTTATGCATTTGATCATAAGAGCATGAATTTCCATCAGAAAATATCCAGATCTAACCCATTTCCAAACCGTAACCAGCTACATACAGTAATTGACACAAGATTTTCTGAGGTATAAAATTTCAAAGAAATGAAAATCTAATGTTTTCAATAATTGCGTGTTATATGTAGACCTTATGAAATCCGCTATTAGAAGTTTTTCCTACTTTCAGTTTTGTCTTACACTCCATTCCATATGTCTCACAGGTCATTTAATCAGAACAGATATTCTCAAAATTAATTACCCAGGGAAAACCATAAGAAGAAAAAGAGTAGCACCTCAGGGATTCAAGTTTATACAGAAATGGGAACTTCACAATATTTATTTAATAGTATCTCTTAAATGCATTTCAGGTAAATTTTGCATCCCGGAAGAAAGAATTAAGTATTTATTAATTGATTTAATTATTCATAAACAGGTTTAGATGATTTTTGGTTCTGGTCAGACATGTATCAACCATTTGAACCATTTGAAGCGGTATAGAACTGTTTGACGTCATGCATTGAAGTGGACAACAAAAGTGAAGGTAGAAAATAATGTTTGAGTTAAATCCAGAATGACTGTTTAGGAGATGTAATTACTTTAAACAGTATATTTTAGTTTCTTTGTAATGCTTGAGCTGTGATAACGCTGTCAACATTGCAACTGGTAAATTATTTTAACATGTTAATGGGTGGGGTACAAATCCGTTGCATTTGGAAAATGTAATATTTTTTCCTATCTGAATATTTTCTGATGGAAATTCAGGTTCCTGTAATTTGATAAATAACTCAAATTAGTTTCATAGTGTTAAATTAAGTCTTGTTAATAGTAGAATTGCCTAACAAAGTGACAATAAATTATGAAATGAAAACCAAAGATATACATTTTGTTCTCTACAAACATGTGCCAAATTTTAAAAATGAATATATTGTCTCCCTTTTGATGTTACACCAGTATTAAGTATTGAAGTGAACCTAGGTTTACACAGTGTTTCAGTTCAATAATTTTGATGTAACAAGTATTCATTTATTAATCCTTCCATTACAAATTGTTTTTAAGGTAAAATAAACCAAAACTACTTAAGACATTAATTTTATGTCTATTTCATTCTATGATTTTTACCCAGACTTGAATTCTGATCAGCAATGTAAAATAAATTACCGGTAGTTATTTGAAAAGGAACCCACTTTGTGAATTTTAGTGATAACCAAATTTGACCAGTTTATAAGAGCAGTCAACACATTTTTGACTTTTTGCAGTCTGATACTTTCTGGTTAATTTTAAAGTGACATGCCTGGATCCATATTTTATTTTTTTCAAAAGAAGGAAACACATAATAACTCTGGCAGTGATGAAACAATATGGATACTTAACTCAGTTAATCAATATAACTTTATGAAATTTTCTTGAACGGCTGTTGGAACAGGCATTTTAACTACAAAACAAATGACAGCACTCTTTTTCACAGCAACTAAAGGAAAAACATTTTTCACAGTCCAAAAGATTGTGGGTGACTTTTTGTAGATACACCTCACACCTCAGACTGAATGGATTTCAATGCAGAATAGAAACAATCTGAAGAAAGACCATTCTAGCAAAGTACAAAATGAGAGTAAACTAATTGTTATGATCACTCACTTAAAAAATAAAATAAGCTATTATAAAGAATATTTGTAATTTGAGCAAAGATCAAAATAATTGTTATTATTTCATGTGTGCGTTTGCCTGAAAATCAGGTTTTTGTGTGTCTAAAAATGATTGATTTTCTTCATTTACCCTAAATAAATTTTCAGGATTTCAGGTTTTTTAGAAATGCTAACTTGTACCCTTGCAATTTTGTGTTTGTTATTTTCAGTGATAAAATCAAATGAAAGAAATGTGCCATCTCTGGTTCAAAAAGCATGAAATTGGAAGAGGAGTGGAAGAAGGATAATGGTATATTAAATTTTATTAATTGACTATTAATAGGGCTCTCACCAGACTTGCAAATCAGGGAGAGTTTTGTCATAATTTACTGCATTATGGAGAAGTTTGCAGTCAACAGCTTTCTTTCCCTATATCGTAAATACAAAATGACTTCTAACAATGCTCAACAAAGAGAGAAGTCTGGTCACTTTTGATGAGACTAATTCCTTCAAGTCTCTCTCTAGTGAGAGCCCTGTATTAATATACAGTAAAAGCATTGCATACTTTGCCCTTTTCTTTTACATGACTGCAGTGTGGCAAAATCTCGAGGCATGTCATCACCTGACTTGAACATGCCATTTTCTTGGCAGACACTACATGGTACACCACATCAATACTTAAGTATTTTATAATGGCCCAGCAATTCTCATTGGTCCAGAACACCTGTATTGGCCCAGTTTAGTCTTCATATGAATTTGAACATGTTATTGGGCCTCGGGCTGTCATATTTACCCTCGGCCTTCTGCCTCAGGCATATATGACTACCTTTGACCCAATAACAAGGTCAACTTGAATTCACTTGATTATTAACATTATATATAACAATATTCATCTGTGGGCCACCTTGAACTAACACGATGGGTTGCTTATTTGTTTTTTAAGTTGGGTAATCTCATATAAATGTGTCTCAAAAATCCAATGCTGTTTCAACTTTCATGGTTAATAACTTGACCCTTTACTCCATTTACACGCCATTTTACCACATGGGTAACCAGTGTAAATCCACATCAGATAGAGATAGCACAAATGTAGCTCCAGACCAGCTTGCACATCAGACATTTTGAGGTCTCATCATTCTGTATCTACTCTGTTCATTAGATACATTTAAAGCTCTAATTAACAGGAAGGAGATGTGTCAGCACCTAGATTTACAATAGTTGCTCATGTGTTAAAAGGTGTATCCAACGAATAAAATGAAGTATCAAAATGCAGGTGTTTTTTTGTAGTAATTAACCCTTTACTATAATATTATACACATTTTCATGCCTTTTCATGATCTGATCCGGATCTGCACAGGTCACATTGTGGTCAGAAATAAGCTATTGAAATTTGAATAAAAAAGCTAACGCCGTAACGGTTTAGATCCTAATCAGGCAGTATGGATGTGTCGGCTGATCTAGATCTACACTGATTTCCCATGCCATAAAGGCATATGGAGGTAAAGGTTAAATGGGATAAATTGTGTATGAGCCTATAGGAACTGAAGATGGCTTGAAGCTAACACCAGAAATACCTCTTTTTTGTGATATTTATAAAAATAGATGAATTATGACAACATTGTAATCTGTTAACTAACCTGCAACATCAAATTATGTACAACTTCATAAGCAACAAAAAGTACAGTGAAATTGGTTTTGGTTATTTGTTATGATTAAAATACAACATTTATTTTCAGCCATGTGTATCATCAGTCTTGTGAAAGCTGTGGACTTGAAATGTCTGCAGAATTGGTAGAACATAAGGGAGCAGAATATGAATGTTACTGTAGAAAATGAAGACAAGGTTTGCATTTTTTATTTTCATTTATTAAAGCTGCATGAATGTATGATTGAGACACACTAAATCTATCTGTATATGTTGGTATTTGTATTTTTGTATCTTGTAACAAGAAAACATAAAATTGTGTTTATATGTATGTGTTGACTTGTGAGACCTCAGTTCACAAGAAAATTAATCATCCTATATAAAAATTACTGTGTTGTTTTTGCCCCTTTCTTCCATGAATACATGACATGAGTGACCAGTGTATATCCAGATCAGCAGGCATATCTGTGCAGTCTTAACAGGATCTACACGGTTCATAATAAGCTTCATGAGTCTATTTCTTACAAATATGCAAACAGTGTAGATTCCAATCAGATCCAGATCAGACATCAAAGTTGTTCTTGCTGATACATGTACTGATGTATTGTTTTCCAGGTGTCCACTAGCTGCTTAATCTAAAGGGTCATTTTTTGTGTCGCCCTTTCAAAGAAAAGGCAATACATAGGGATCGCTTTGTCTGTCCATCCATCTGTCCCAAAAACTTAATGTTGGTTATAACTTTGCCATTTCTTAATATTTCTTCATGAAATTTTCAAATTATATTGTTTGTGACAACATGCTTGAGCTGATATTAATTTTCAGGTCAAGGTCACATTTGATGGAGTTAATCCCTTTTTGTACTTTTTTTTAACAGAAAAACTTAATGTTGACTTTAACTTTGACTTTTCTTAATATTTCTACATCAAACTTTCAAATTATATTGCTCATGACAACACACTCATCATGACTCCAAGTTCTTTATGTCAAGATGGGGTAATTCCCTTTTTTGTTCTTGCATTTTTAACTTGATCTAGTTCCCAGGGCGACACAAGTGAACACCCATCTAATGTAACTTTTTGGTGGATTCTGGCAATTAATAACCAAAATTACCCTTAATTTAAAGAAAACAAAGACACTTCAGCTAAAATCATTACAACTTCAATATAAATAGGTTATTTGTTGAAATTAATATTTCAGGATAACAGCTCTACATGGAATGCTGTGAGGAGACCAGTTTGACAATTCTTTCTATGACTATCTGAGGGAGCATACAGCCTTTAGATTGCCACTAATTCCTGCAATGGAGCATGCTGCTTTTGTAATGGACAAGAATAAAAAAATCACAAATGTTGATACAAATAGTGGATGTGAAATGGAGACAAGTTATATAAAATATAACCAAAACGTTTTAATGTGCACCTCATTGAAAAAACATCAGTTGACAAAAAAGCATCAGTGTAATTGTGTGTTTGAACATTATTTGCTGAATAATAGAACCATTGAAAAAAACCATAGTGTCACTTGTAGTATTATTTTAAATCATGTGACCCAATTCTGTTTGTCGATTTCAAGTTTGAATATTCAAAGATTATGACTAGCTTAGCTACTTTTTTCTGTCATTGGTGTCACCGTATCTCAACTCAGAATTTTAGGTGCTGTCTAATGATACTGCGCTTGCAAACAACTGCTCACAGGATTCTTCCACACTTACAAAAGTATTCACGCCATTAAGGTAATATTCCATTCGTCATTGCACTCTCATTGATAAAATGAAAAATTAAAAAGTCTCTCTAAATGCAAAATGCAAGGACGAAAGGAGTAATACCTTTAAATAAAGCGTTGTGTTTGAGAACTGACCAGCGTTGTTTCACTGTTGACCATATGACCTATGAAGTATGATATCCTTCACTTAATTGTGATTGGTCAATTTCATTTTATTGTCTACAAGTCCAATCATATTGAAATTATGCCTTTAGACATATTGTCCTACCACCAGGTTTGCTTTCCATGTCACCACGTCTGCAAACTTGATAACAGTATTTGTCTTGACTTGTTAATTGAACATAAATTGTTTTTGGGGTCGAAGATCTATGTCTCGGAGGACATAAAGTAAATTGTTCCCCGTTCTTGAGGCGAAAGTTTATTTCTGGTCCAACTTAATCAAACCCAAAAATCCATTGCTTTTCAATTGTGTTTTGATGGCCGACTCATCAGTACCTCCAGTCCTTTGATTTAAATCAAGCTTGAAATTCTGGCAACAATATTACAACACCCCAACATAGTTTCCTGGGGCCGAATTTGCGCAATCGGATCGAGATAACAAAGGGTGGCTGTGTGGAGATGTTGTGTTGCCGAATATAGTATTCCTGAGTTGAGTATGTTAAGCCACTGTCACATTTTACCGCGTTTTCACTGCGTTGGCACGGCGTTGATAAATTTTCCAGAGCGCCGTAAGATCGCAAGAAAAAATCTCATTTTTCGTGAAGACAGAGATGTCATGGCGTCTTCACAGCGACAAAAGCGTTGCTTCGGAGCTCCCATGGCGTTCTGTTGCGTTCCTACGGAGTTCGTATTGGCGAGTGGCTGCGCTCTCACGGCGCTTATTAGTGGATCATTTATTATTATCTTAAATTTATACCAATGACATCTCAGAGATTGCCATACAACCTCCGTGCAAGCGCCGCTGACAACCACTGTGCGACCTCTGTGCATGCGGGAGCTCCGCGAGCACGCACAGATATCGCACTGCGGTTGTGGCGTTGATTTAGTCTTAATAATTCGACGGCAAGCACAGACCCATTATCATACTGACTTTTTATAGATGTCTGTCCTTTACGTCTCAAGCAGTTACGATCATAACTGTGGTGGAAATAGACCCGATTTAAATTCTGTTATTTATCGATAAACGTGAGTCAGGTAAACTTTAAGCGCCGTAATCGAAATTTGTTGACATGGGTGGAGGTTTAAAAGAGTTTTGCATAAAAAACGAAACCGTTATTTATAAAGGATTACATATATTGATTCTACTTGAATGTGGTTTTTCAGGTATACATACATGTATTTTTTTAAGATACATATGGTTTAAGATGCTTTATGGAGCCGCCAAAGTTGCGACTCAAATTCCGATCGCTGGCATAAAGACATAGAAGAAAAAATTTCCGCATTGATTTGAATAGTAACTGGGTTGTGCGCGAAGGACGATCATCACATATATAGAAAAGTCCTTGTTGCGCACAAGAAGTTGTGCTAGCGTTGAATGAAACCTCATACAGCGTTGCTAAGGCGACGTTACGACAACCCCACTGCGCTCCTTTCAGAACACCCAGCGACGGCGTTTGTTTTGAGCATGCTCAAACTCAGTCGGCGTTCTAGGCGATCCCAACGCATTTAGTGGCGATGCTTTTGCGTTGCTGCGATGATGGTTGTGAATGTACTGCGTGCCGTGGAATCGCCGTGAGAACGCGGCCCTAGTGTGACAGAGGTTTTACTTACTAAAAAACATTTTAAAGTAGTGCAACTAGTACTTCGATAATCATTTCGTTCGTTCACAATATTTGAAAATAATTTGGTATACCGTAATTGGTTAATTGAGTAGCTTTATATCCGAGTCGCTCGATTTTGTAAAGTGTACCGTGTAGGTAAATCAACGATAAGTCTTACATATGTTAGGATCGTGAATACTTTTTATTTCATCTATTACGTTTATACATCAATCCTTATTAGATATTGAATTTATCTTCACTTAAACGATGCGCAGTAAAATTATTGATCAGTCGTTTATTGACAGTAGATATGAGAATCAATAGTTATGGTTTTACTTTTTGATAAACAAGCATTTTAACATAGTCTTTCTACAGGATAAAGATTTTTTAAATTTTACATTGGATGTGACTTGACATCTTTCGGTCTATTTGTAAAAATATGCTTGTTTATTGAATAGCGATTGGTAATAATCCCGATGCTTTATGTTTTTCCTTCCGCTTAACGAAGTCACTAAGGAAGTTTTTGTTGTGGATACAAGTTGGCTTGTCTGAACACTGTACGTACATTTTGCTTTTTGGAAAAAAATAAAAACAACAAAGATCCATTTTGCAGTTTTGATTAGTCCTTTTGTATTTTTTTATAAAAATCTCGGCAGTTTTTATTTTACGTTTTCGTGTTTGCTATTTTTAGTCTATTGACGAACGTGGTAAATCGAAAGTCCACCACGCAAAATGACCAATATAGGTGGAACAGTGGGAGAATGTCTATATTTTATAATTCCAGACGAATTTTGGGATAGAAAATGTGTTGTGGGCTTGATTATTAGAAAATATCAAAAATTCTCGCAAATTCCAACAACTAGGCTACACTTCATCGCAAATTTAACAAAAACTACCCAAAAGTGCAGAAAAATCCAATACTGCTTTAAAGACCAGACATATTTAGCTTCATAAATTTGTTTACTTCAGAGAAAACGATAAAGTTATGAAGGAGAAATAATTGAAACAATACTTGGTGTGAACACAACCTCAGCAATTCTCTTTCCCTTTTTTTACTTGATGTGAACGCATCCTTAGCAATTCTCTTTCCGTTTTTTTACACGATGTGAAGGCAACCTCAGCAATTCTTTTTCCGTTTTTTACGTGAAGTGAACGCAACATTAGCAATTCTCTTTCCTTTTTCGGTTTTTGAGGTGCTATATCAAATGTGGACAAAGTAAACAGTGAATATTAAATTCCAAGTGGCGGTTGCCGATATATAATTGTCCTCTATGTTTCTAGTAAATCAAAGGGCTATAACTCTGTGAAAAATCAACGAACAAGAACATATTATGCAAATGCGCTCTTGTTCATAATCCTTCCCATAAGTGTCATTAAGTCCCAACTCGAAATAGCCCGGACATGAATGGTCCTATATCAAGCTAGTTAGAAATTAAAAAGGTGATAGCTCCGTGCAAAATCACCCAGCCTGATAATATGCACACGCTTTTTTTGTTACTGAAGTGTCCCATAAAGTTTCAGTGAACGTTAACCAATTGTTGCTGAGAAATCAGTTCTTTATCATATTATACGCTTATTCAAAGGGACAATCAATTATGTGGAAAATCATCCAACCGGAATATGTTGATAATATGCACATCTATTTTTGCAAGTAAACATTCCAATGAAGTGTCACAGAATTCCAGCATGTGGTTGCTCAAAAATATCTTGGACATAAATGGTACTAAAGGTATTCAAACACCACACCTTTGTGAAAAATCGCCAAATCAGAACGTGTTGATAATATGCGCATCTCCATGTGAAACTTCCCCGACTGTTTCGTTGAATGTAAGCTAGTGGTTGCTAATAAATAGCCTAGATTAGAAATGCGGAACGGACGGACGAACAAACGAGCAGCCAAAGCGACGACTATATGCTTTCCCGAAATGTTTCGGAATGTAAAAGAAAATCATATTTTATGTTGCATTGCTTCCCGATAATTATTCACAGAAACTGACTTGTGACTTTCAGCTTGGCAAATAGTATTTTGAAGTGTCTCCATTAAATGATGTCTTATATTTACCTGAATAACATTACTCTAATATTGTTAGATAGTATTTGCGAATTTGAAACTGAAACAACTTAAAGTATCTTTTTTCACGATATTTATGTGCTGCGTTTTAAAAGCGGTTCAATGTATTTTAACAATGCATTTTCAGTTTATGCAGTTCCTTAAAGTAGCCTCAAGCGAAGAAAATGTCACGCCAAGGCCCCAAACAATATGTTGCGATCGCCGCCATTGATTTCGGAACCACGTGTACCGGATATGCATACAACCTTCGTACTCAAAGCGGAGATCAACATCCGCATGTACTTAAGGATATCCACAGCGGTCAGGTCTGGTCCGGAAGTGCAGAGGTCGGTTTACAGGCGCCGACGACAGTTTTAATGAAGCCTGACAAAACATTTCATACTTTTGGGTTTGAAGCGGAGAAAACATACAAAACATTGATATTGGAGGAAAAGCACAAAGAGTGGTTCTACTTTCGATATTTTAAAATGAAACTTCACCATGAACAAGTAAGCGCTTAAATTTGGAGACTGGTTACTAAAGTTTACCCTCTGTGAAGCATCTTAACTTAAAGACAAACTATGTTTAAAGCTTGTATTTAGTTTTTGGTAAGAAATAAAAACTGTTAATGCACGAATATTTGTGGGCATACAATATCGCAGTTTTCTTTTAAATAACATTTTCGATGGTTCTTAATTTCGTGATTCTGAAATTTCTTTAATACGTTAATGTTTGAAATAATAAATTACGCGGCTGTTTTTGAATTCGTGGATGGATCTGGCCACGAAAGATACAAACATGAATAAATTCACAAAATGACAATAACATGTTTCTGTGTAAATCTATAGGGTCAGCAATAAAGAAAGTTAAGACTAAACGAGTACTGGAGGCAAACGCAGCTGCTCTTTTCAGTACCCTATTGCTTAATCTAAATGTCCCTTTGATATTAAATTATGAAACCATTTCCTTTTATGGTAACATTTGTTAAACCAACGTCAACTTCCATATGTTTGATGGATTGTTGAGTTGGTCTCTAATTGAAGCTTTTATATGCTCCAATACTGTCTTCAAGAATTGGAAACATGTTTACAATGCGTGATAGTATCCAAGCGTATTAAAAATTGAGACAAATTAAATTGTAACTGTTTTTACAGTTCTGTAAATATTATTTATAATAGTTCTAAAATAACTAGGGGACTAAAGTTCATCCCACCACATTTATACAAAGACCACCTGGGGATAAAGACCACATTTTATTTATCGCGCTGACCTATTTAAAGTACAAATTCACATCTGACAAAAACCAGAGTGGTTTTGAAGAGAGTTGAATCTGTAAAAATATAACTAGTTCTTACTAGATAAATACCTTAAGAAGTACTTCATTGCGGTAACAATACAGGTCATAAGTATTACATCACTCAATTATATACGAAGCGAAATACCAACTGCCATACAATTAATTTTATTTTAAGAAATAACGTTTGTGGAAGTGTGTTGATTAAATTATTTCAATGAAATTCTACGTTTGTTATGTTTCGTTTAAGGAACTGAACAGGGATATGATGCTGGTAGATGCAGAGGGTAAACAAATGAAGGCAATGGTTGTATTTTCAGCTGCAATTGGATACGTCAAGGTATAAAAAAAACTTTGAATATGACTGTATAGCGTTCTGTGGTTATTGAAAGAAATTGACTTGGTATGAAGCTATATAACAAGTAGAGAGGGAAAAGGGGGCATGGGTTATAAAATGATCAAATAATAGCACAACTATTTGTGCGCAACACGGACTTTCTATATATGCGATGGTCGTCCTTCGCGCACAACCCAGTTACTATTCAAATCAATGCCGAAAATTTTCCTTCTATGTCTATATGCCAGCGATCAGAATCTTTGTCGCAACTTTCGACGGCTTCAAATAGTTTTTTAAACCTTATATATCTTTAAAAAAAATTACATACCTGAAAAGCTAATTACAAATAGAATCATTATATGTGATACTTTTTAAGAAACTTGTTCGTTCATTTTGCAAAAAAACTTAAAAAGCTCCTCACATGTCAACAGTTTTTATGTTACACCGCTAAAAGTATACCTGTCTGTAAATTATCGATTTATAAACGGGACGCTTTCATTGGTTAGCACATTAAAATCAACATGTAAACTGCATAAACAATAGTAAGTTTAAAAGTGTTATTTATGGAATATATTTATATTTTATGGATACTTTAGAGACTATTTATGTTTTATAACAACAAATGAACATAGCAGTGCTGAAATTTTCAAATGGCAGTGAAAAAATGGGAATTTAAAGCAGTGCGATTTCCACCATAGTTTTGATAGTAACTGCTTGAGACGTAAAGGACAGACATCTGTAAAAAGTCAGCATGATAATGGGTCTGTGCTTGCAGGCGAATTATTGAGACTAATCAATTACCAAATAGACACCATAAACAATTAACAAGAAAGAGAACATGAGGGATTACCGCCTTGGAAAGGTCATTGGCAAATACTTTTATTTTAAACCAGGTCCTACGGTGCACCAATTTTACACTTCTCCTAACAGTTTATCTTTTTCGTTAATTGTTTGTGGCGTCTTTTTTGAATTGACATACTTATATCAGCATCCTCTCTTTTCATCTCTTCTTTTTTCGCTGCGTGGGGTGGCTGTGTTTTGTGAGAGGGGCGATTCCTGTTATGCATATTTCACTTTTTTATGAACAAACAAGTACCGGTTTTCTTGGTAAAATAGCTCAAACCCACCCATCAACTCAACAATGTTATATGCAAAAGCAAACACAAACATATAAGGTTGTTTAGGTTCTTTTAAAAGATTTCACCATCGTGCAACCAAAGAGGTAAGCATAACGATCAACTGTATATAGGTTAATTACCAAGCATGCAAAGCGCTGAAGAATATCATTTTGATAACCTCTCTTTTTGAATTGATAGTTTTTTTATTAATAACCTGGGGAAGTAGACATTGCCTTGTATTTTCTTTATTTGTAAATTAAAATTCCATAAAAAAAACTGGCTTTGAAATTTCTTCTTGCAATAGTGATTTTAAACTGCACCTGTAATTTTGAATTAAAACTGGGTATCGGCGTTAAAATTTGCACAGATTTTCCTTAATTTGTAATACAGATGACCGTGTGTTAAACATTTTTCTGTTATGCAAAGATTACATTCATTGAAATCTTGAACATCATTGCAAGTTCGAGAAAATCGACAAGCTGTGAAATATAAACGATGTCGCACGAGGAACATCGCCGTCTAAAAACTGAAAATTTACTAGTACTATATTAAGGTTAAAACCATCTCGTGTATCATATATTTTAGTGGTGATGTAACCATTTTTAATTTCACGATTTAGATCAAGGAAGTTTGCTTGCTTTTTCTGAATTAATCGCTCCACTAAACTATTGTTCATTAGGATAAATGTTATTAACCAGAGACGGAAATGGTTATGTATATTCAACAAATCATCAAGGTACCTCGAGGTTAAGACATTTATAATGTCATATTGATGTTCAGTAGAAAGAGGTAAGCAACAAGGGTTTCACAATTATTACCCATTCTGATGCATATTACTTGTTTTTAAATAATGATACTAATTATACCAACATATAATTGTAATCCAGTAAGAAAGTTAGCGATTTTGTTAGATCATGAAAAGTCCATAAAGTACAATTATCATAATCAGGATAAAAACCATCTGTAAAAAAGCTCTATGTTTATTAAAAGCGATACAGACTTTATTTCATGATTCTGAATATCACATAGGTGTTCTCTTGTAAACTTTTATTTTAAATGAGACTGGTGAGCTTATCTCTTATTAAATTATGAGGGAATGAGGTGTACAAAGTGGAGAAATCAAAATATGACAAACAGAATGCCTGAAAATTATTTGATTTAAGCTTATTTAAAACGTTTAAATAGACCAAAACAGATTTTTGCCGAAGGTTTCAAAACCATTTCGCAATACCTAATAGAGTTCTTTCACATTGTTACCTCCCCTTAGCGCTCTCTAAAATTGAAGAGCATATTTAGTCGATAAATGCACGCGAGGGGGCATCGTTTACTATTGTTAATAGGATCCGGTAAAAAAGATGGCGGTTGGCGGCATAAAGACGAATTTTAAAACTTAGAATCTACGCAGTATTAGTGTCATCTGTGTTATTTACCTGACTTTTTCGGTGAGTTTCGCAAGAAGGACTATCTAAATCGTCATTTGTGTGATTATTTCGTTTGTACAACGGAGTAGAAGAGGAAATTTACTGAGACACTGAAGGTCACCATTTGCAGTCGAGGAAGGAAAGTGGAAAATCATTGTTTTGTACATCGTTTATCCCAGTGAAATTTAATAACAAACTGATATTGTATTTTATCATAATTAACACTCGCTTATTATCTTATAAGCTCAACTAGTCATACCATGGGCTCCAGAGGTAAAGGCAACAAATTCGCAGCATGTGACCTGGATGCCTTCTCAGACATTCTAGAACAGAAGCTCAACGAGAAGTTCGAAAGTTTACACGATGCGATAAGCAAGTTGGCAACAAAAGATGAAGTAGAGCGTTTGAAGTGTTCCGTTCGTACCAACAGGTTCGAATGTGATAAATTAGAACAGTACACTAGAAGAGAAAACTGTCGTATACATAACTTCAGTGTGGCATCAGATATGGACCTTACAGAACAGGTTGTCGATCTCTTTAACCATCTCTCAGACCTGGCAGCCAAGGATGGCAGTACAGAAACTCGGGTCAACGCGGATACCGCTCAGCGGTCTAAACCATTCTGCTCTTCTGACATTAGTGTTTGTCACCCGGTTAAACCTAAGCATGGCTCGAAACAACAAATCATTGTACGGTTCGTTTCGCGGAATAAGCTGTACGAAGTTTTTCGTTCCAAGAAGTACCTGAAGTCGTCCCCTAGGTATAAGGGAGTATTCATCACGGATGATCTTACCCCATTGAGGATGAAGCTGTTTGACATTGTAAAGAAAGACGGTGCAACTAGTAACGTGTACACTCGTGACGGAATAATTCACTGCACATTTAAAGGCAAACACGTCTTGGTATCCTCGCCAGATGACCTCTTCTAGCTGGACATAGATGTTGATTTGGAGGCGCTTGGTCTCAAAGAGCTCAAATAGGAAGCTGAGGAGAATGAGACTTTGCAAGAACCTTTAGACTGTTCGTTTTCATTCTGTCATTCATCTTGTGTAAATTCGTTTTCATTGGATGATGAACCTTTTGTTGATGATTCATTGTCTTTATTGTTGGATAGTAATTCTTCTAGTCATATTAACACTTTGTATACAGATCACAGTTATCATGTTGATAGCTCAAATTTACTTTTAAAATTAGCATATGTTAATGTTTGTGGAATTACCTCAAAGTTAAGTAACCCAGATTTTATTTCTTTTATTCAGAACTATGATATTGTACATTTTTCTGAAACAAAGTTAGATTGCTTTGATGATGTTATTGTAGACGGGTATGCTTTTATGGTTAAAAATCGTGATGTTTTCAAGAATAGGTCAGGTGCTGTAGGTATACTAATTAAAAATAATTTACTTGATACCATTCATGTTTTAGACAACAGCTGCGAAAATTGTTTTTGGTACAAATTAAAAAACTCAAACTATATTTTGCAGTAATATATATACCTCCTGAAAGTTCGAGATATGGCAATCTAGAGATCTTTGACAAGATAGAAAATGATATTTTAGATATTAATTCACAATTTGATAATGCATCTTTTGCCATTTATGGTGATTTCAATGCAAAAACTGGTAAATTGCCTGACTACATTGTTTTTGATGAATTTGTAGCCGAATGGAATTTTGACGCCATTACTGTTGAGGATATGTCGCTAGGTAATTTGGTTAATCTTGGTTTACCGTTAGCACGATTTTCTCAAGATAGCAATAATGTGAATAATTATGGTCATAGACTGTTAGAATTATGCAAATCAACAGGGATACTTATAGCTAATGGTAGATGTGGCAAAGATATTTATATTGGGAAAAATACATGTAAAGATATAAGCTTATTAGATTATTTACTGTTGTCACAACATAGTTTTTCAAATATTAAGTGGTTTGAAGTTCATGACTTTGATCCTATATTGTCTGATATGCAGAGTTGCTTAACTGCTGATTTTTCCATAAAGGATCCTACTGACAATGAGTTTCATGGTAGAAATGATAATAATGTTGATTTGGATAGTGGTATTATTGAAAACAACTATAAAAAGCCTATCTGGGATAGCTCTGTTAAGCAGCAGTTCATGGATAACTTGGATCAAGTTTTTATTGAAGAGCTCAATACTGAGTTTGCTAGAATACATAATGATAAAAACTATGAAATTGCTAGTATTAATGATATTACTAGAAAGGTGTCTGATATTTTGATCAATGCCGCAGACAAATGTCAATTAATAAGTGATGTAAATAACAAACCACCTAAGAATGGCTGTAATAGTAACAAGAATGATGGTTCCTCAAAATCAAAATCGGAACTTCGTAAAAACAGAAAATGGTTTGATGGTGACTGCTTAAATGCAAGAAAAAAGTATTTGTCAAGTAAAAAATATCATAGAAGGGTTAAAACTCAGGATAGTTATATCAATATGGTGTCATATAGTAAAGCATATAAAAAGATTATTAACAAGAAACTTGGATTATATCAAAAAGATGTTAATAAGAAACTATCTAATCTGAGGTCTTCTGATCCTAAAGCATTTTGGGGGTTATTAAATAAGTATAGCAATGAGGGTAAAGATACTTTTTGTAAAATTTCTAAGGAAACTTTTTTTGAACATTTTGTCAAATTAAATGAAGCTGGAACTGATGTAGATGATAACATTCAAGACAATATTGATTTCGAACATTTGAGTAACAATAATACTTTTCTAAATGCTGATATAACTATTGGTGAAGTACAGAAAATCGTAAAAAAGCTAAAAAACAATAAGAGTCCTTCTTTGTTTGACAATATATTGAATGAATATCTAAAAAATGCTAATGAATCTTTTCTGCAATTAGTTTGTAAATTATTCAATTTAATTCTTGATTCAGGTATATTTCCTGATGTGTGGAGTCAGGGCATCATCTTTCCAATTTATAAGAATAAAGGAGACAAAGGTGACCCAAATAATTATAGGAGTATAACTATTCTCAGCTGTATGGGTAAATTATTTACAAACATTCTGAATGAACGTTTAAATACTTACTTAGAAAATTGTAACTTATTAAATGAAGAACAAGCTGGTTTCCGAAAAAACTATGGAACTATAGATCATGTTTTTTCTCTAAAGTTGCTAATTGACTTTTACTTAAAATCAAAGAAAACACTTTTCTGTGCTTTTGTAGACTATAGAAAGGCATTTGACTCTGTTAACCGATTGCATTTATGGCGTAAATTACTGTCACATAATATTGATGGTAAGTGTTTAAAAGTAATACACAATATGTACGATAAGGCAAAATCTTGTGTTAAAGTAAATAATGTTTTAACTGATTTTTTCAGTAGTTACACTGGAGTTCGCCAGGGTGAAAACTTATCACCGATACTTTTCTCTATCTACCTTAATGATCTTACTGAGTTTATGTCATCCAAAATGGAAGGTTTGACTACTCTGTCTAGCACTATAAATAATTGTCTTAGTGATGATACCCTAGATGTTTATTTAAAGTTATATCTTTTATTGTATGCAGATGATACAATATTGTTAGCTGAAAGTAGACTAGACTTACAAAATGGTTTACATGCAATGAGTGACTATTGTAAAATTTGGGACCTTCAAGTAAATGAGGATAAAACAAAAATTTTAATTTTTAGTTCACATAAATTTAACAAAAATAATGTGAATTTTTCCTACAACGGCAGAGAGTTAGAAATTGTTGAAGATTTTTCATACCTAGGAGTGCTCTTTAACTTTAATGGTAAATTTTATAAAGCAAAAAAAAGAATAATAGAACAAGCTAGAAAGGCTATGTTTTCGGTTGTTAAGAAATCTAGAAAATTAAACTTACCAGTTTCTATACAGTTACACTTGTTTAACAGTATGGTTGTACCTATTCTGTTATAAGGTTGCGAGGTTTGGGGTATTGAAAATTTACAGATTCTTGAACAATTTCAATTACGTTTTTGTAAATTGATTCTTAATCTCAAGGCATCCACAGCTAATTGTATGATTTATGGAGAAACTGGTCAAATGCCTCTTGAATTACAAATAAAATCAAGAGTATTGTGTTATTGGGCCAGACTGATCAATTCTAAAGATGATAAGATATCTAATGTTTTATATAGAACAATTCTTTCCTTACATGTGTCAAATATTATTGTTTCACCTTGGATATCTTATGTCAGTAATACTCTTAATGAATTAGGTCTTTCATATTATTTTGAATCTCAACATGTTGATAATTTTAGCCATTTTAAGAACATAGTAAAGTGTAGATTAAAAGATCAGTTTTTGCAAAACTGGCAAGCTGTTATAACAGATTCTCCCAAATGCTTAGTATATAGACTATTTAAAAAAGAATTTGGTTTTGAGAAATATTTAGATATTTTGCCTGGAAATTTGTGTAAGATATTATGTAAGTATAGAACAACTAATCACATGCTACCCATTGAAAAGGGCAGACATTTGCATATTGATAGAAATCAAAGAACATGTCACAAGTGTGTCGGACAACCCCTTGGAGATGAATTTCATTACTTATTTGAATGTAGATTTTTCGCAGAGTCACGAAAGAAATTTATTGATAATCATTTCACTTCTCATCCTGATATATTTACACTTGATAAACTGATGAACAGTAATAATTACCATACTCTGTTAAGATTAGCTTTATTTTGTAAAACTATAATGTCAAATTTTAAATAACTCATTCTCCCAAAACAGTACACAACCTTAACCCTAAACATCTATTGTATTTGTTAGTATATGTATTATAATTCTTATGATCTCAAATGTTATTTAAATGTATGCTTGTAGATTCTCCAACTACCACTGACATTAAATTACAGACATAGTGTTTATTACTAGACAAGGGAGACAATTACATATTAATCAATTTCCAGGTACACATCACAAGTAGTCTCCCTTGGAATATGCCTGATATTTTTTTTTTTTGGTGGTGGTTGGATTATCTTTGAATTTTCAATTTCCACTTTCCATGCTGCCATGTTTGTTTGTTTGTTTGTTTGTTCTTGTTATAACCTGATGCATATTACATCCCTAGGTTGAAAATAAAACTTGAAACTTGAAACTAATATGACTAAGTGATTATAAAATTAAGAAAATGTTGATTAATCATTTCAAATTTATAAATAAGTAAGTTCAGTCGAACAACGAAGAATAAAAAAAACGTTATGATCATTTAAAAGCACATCAAGAAAGTTTATGCTTATTTTAAACATTGTTTATCGCGGTATTTTCAGGACGCGAGTATCCAACGGATTTGTTTGGGTTTTTTATGAAAATACACACGTGAATTGTGTTTGCTAAAAATAAATCTGTATAATTGACAATTCAGACGAACATTATCGGACATTTTACCGTTTTACGGCATTTTTTTGTAACGCTATAATTTATAGTGGAATGAGACATAATTATATTCTGATGTAGCTCGTCGGCGACTAGGTTGATATGTGTTTTGCTTGTTTTGCTTTTGAGAAAAAATATTACGTATTTACATAATAGGATGATTCCAGCTACAACCCGAGAAATCGTTAAATTGATTGAACCAAACGAATATTGCCGGACGGCAGGCCAACCAAAACCTATTTTTAAAAAATCCAGAGAGTTTTGTTGTTGTTTTTTTATAAAAACTATTTTGATGTTGAAGTTCGTAATTGTTGTCGCTGAAGCTTTTGAAATATAATATTTTCATTTCTGTTTAAAATCAAAATGACCATGGACCAAAACAAATGAACGGGACTGCGATATTCAGGTCCGAGTTTAGTTTTATGACACTTAGCTGTTGTGTACATGTGTGCCCGAGGCAGCGTGTCACTATCACGTAATCTCTCAATAAACAGGAAATTTTGGAGCCGTGACCAAGACCAAGTTTCTTAATATTAAATAATATGATTGTAAAACCCATTCTAAATTCAGTTAAATTTATGTTTCATTAATTATCCTTTTCAATATTTTTAAATCCTGTGATTTTGCCTGAAAATCCTTAGATCCGGAGAAGAACCTTACGGTCCGGAGATTTCAGATAAAATCCTGAGATTTTTGAGGTCTGCGGACATTTTATCTTCTTTCTACATCATTCCCGTAACACGTAGATATTCATGAAATGCGACTTAAACTAATGTCTATTGACTATGGCTGACGATTTTATAAAAAAAAGATGTTTATAATAACATGAATAACTTAATAAGCTTAACGGGCGTTGAATACAACGACGAGTATTCAACGCCGATACATTGCTGAATTCTTCCGTTTACCTCCAATTTAGAGAGATCATGTAACATAAAATATATTTCTTGAAGTAAACGCATTTTGTCAGAAAAACTCGATACGCTTATATATGTGTCTGTGGAAAATATACAGTAACGTGTAATCCACAATGTATTTGTTTTCATATAAGACTTCCCGATTCAAAGTGGCAACCACGTCATTGATTGTTTTACGCTTTTCACAGTCAAATCTTGCCGACCAGACGTTTTAAGCCTATTATATTCTGAAATTCTAAAACTCGAATTTATTATGCTTTATCATAAATATTATTATAATTTATCATTAGCTTTAAGACGACACCGTGATCATATCTGTTCATTCGGGCGCAGGGGACAGTTTCCGAGGCTTCCGCCAGAGTTTGGGACCCCGTGCAAGCTTACTTTGACCGAAAATAAAAACTTTGCACAGCTAAAATTGTGTTGTTGTACTTTCTGTGTTGCAGGGGTCTAGCTTTTTACAAAACACAACCAACTGTTCCACAGAACCAGTCATTTGAACTACACAGGCATTTAAAGTCACCCCAAGTCCTGATTTTCCAATGCAAATTTGGCCGAAATTCTACTTATTTGAGAACCTGCAAAATATTTCCTGCAATGATTTTTCAAATAAAACCCCTTTCATGCTAATATTTTATGTGTCCCTAATCTCCCAAGCAGCTGGAAAGTGTCTCCCATCCGTCTCGATTTTTCAGCATTTGACATTGAAATACCTCACCCCCAAATTATTCTCAAATTCAGCCCGGCCGAATGCGTTTTCATCCGGCAACTGTTCAACTCAGAACATACAAAGCTAGCATCAATGCATTTGAGCCACTGTGATCAGATTTCACATTTCATATACTATACAATATTATAAAAGAATATGTCATCTTTAATTCAAACAATGATTTTAATGCATTTTAATCACGGCTACCCCAAATACTTAGAAAATCGACCGGGACCAAAGTGCGAAACTATCCGGGACCAAAGTGCGAAACTATCCCCTGCCCCTTTCTGTTAGCAATGACACAGTTAAATGCCCCCTCACTTGTCGGTTTAAGATAAAACCAATATTTTCCGCACCTAACGTGGCGTACGACGCATGCGCACAACAATGTGAAAGACCTCTATTAGATGTTTTCATGACTGTAAGACAAGATGTTAAGAGCCCGGATAATTTACTAAGACAACTTGTACTTGGTTGTTCATATGAGAACCTGTTGTGTGTGACGTTGGTGCACCCTAGAACCCGGTTTAAAACCCCAGTGGCAAATTGTTTTGCCTCTGACCGTTCCAAGGCGGCAACCCTCGGTTTCTCATTTTTTGCTAAATGTTTGTGTTGACTCTTTTAAATCGTTTCTTTTGTAAAACCCATTCTATTTTTTCCTATCTGATTTTGGCTGTTTGTGGAGGCCGCGTCTTCTGGATGTGGCTTTTCCTGTATGCATATTTCGCCTTTTTGCGCAGTTAATGAACCCGCTTAAAGTAAGGCATACTCGATTATTACTTTTACTTGTTTTTTTTTAGAATCAAGTATTGGAGAAAGTGGAGCAGTATGACATACAAGAGACGGATATAAAGTGGGTAATTACAGTCCCTGCCATTTGGAGAAACTCTGCAAAACAGTTCATGCGGGAATCAGCATCAAAGGTATGTCAATAAGTCGAATGCCTCGATTGGTTATGTCAGTTATTTAAAATCGTGTTACAGTTAATTATTTGTCTAATTTTACGATTCTTTTGATAGAATATTTCATATTATGGTTCTCTGTAACAATTTGTAGGCATCAGAGCCGACGGATACAATATATCCCCACTAGCAAAGTTTATGCAAGTATTTCCCTGGAACATTATCAAAATAAGATGTCACTTTAAAACTATATCTCGAAAGAAAGTATATTTGTTCCCGGAACACGTTTCCCTTAAGGCAAAAATGTCAGTCGACTCCAATTTACGTTTATAGGTTTTTTTGTTATTATCCTTTTCATTCTTTTTTTTTGTTTTTAAACTCGCAACGATTCAATTATACATATAAGGGGTTGAGGTTCCAAACCATCTAAGAGAAATTTCACAACAAAAGTATTTATCTGAGAGGAGGGGTGTGTGGATGAGAGAACTGTGAGATTCCATGTTTATTATTTTATTTTTAGTTTCTTATCGCAAAACAAGATATTCTTCGGCTGGAAGTATTTCAATATTGTTCTTACTCGTAAACATTCGAAACACAAGAGCGCCAGACAACAACAGAATAGATCATTATACTACTTCTTGATCGATCTACTCCTTTTGCACATTTCAAATACATCTCCTGTCTTCATGACACTAAATTCAAAGTCTTCACCTGTCTTTTAAGCCTAACGGGTAGACGAAATGTATTGCATAGCTATACATAATTTACAGTTGCCTGCATTAATTAAAAGCACAACTTTACATTAGTCTGGATTACCTGCCCATAACACTACGTTATCAGTACTGTTTGATAGTACGACGGGTATCAGACTTTACATTTGTTTCAGGCAGGAATACCCAACCAGCGGCTAACACTGGCACTGGAACCAGAGTCAGCGGCTATTTACTGCAAGGAACTTGCCTTGAGGAAAGAATGTGGCGGAGCTGGCACATCCCTCAGGGCTTTTGATCCGGGGGAGAAGTACATTGTTGTTGATTGCGGAGGTAAAATAATCACCAAGCAGAAATAGAGTTTAAATTAAAGGAGAGGTATGTGGGTGGAAGAAGAAAAGAGAGAACTAGGCAATTCCATGTTTTTCATTTTCATTTTAGTTCTAGTTTTTTAACTCCTGCTCTTTCAAATCTCTTGGCTTGTTTCCACAGACACATACACTTCACTTTGAACTATCCAACATATAAATATATTCAGCAAATAGAGAGCTTGAACCTGTAACAAAAAGAGTCAAAGGCCTTAATTACAATCCCATCTGTTACGAACACATTTAAAGCCATAAATGCTTAAAGCTTTCCATAACAACTTTATGGTTTTGTTTCCTAATGGATGTTATACATCATGGAATCATTCCTTTAGTAAAACACATTTGAAATAATGAAGAAGTGGTCTGTTTTCAGGAGGAACGGTTGATACAACTGGACATGAGGTACAAAAGGACGGCACCTTGAAAGAACTTCATGCTGCCACGGGCGGACCGTGGGGTGGACAACTTGTCAATGAAGCCTTTGAAAAGTTTATTGAGTCAATGGTAACTCAAATATTTGTTCTTTCTGCTTTCTGGGTGTGTGGGGTGGCTATGTGGCTATTCCTTTTATGCATATTTAACTTTTTATTTCCATAAAATATTTTGACTTCGCGCACTTTTAACTTTGGTTTATCCAATTATAAACAAAGAAGAGGTACTCCTATGGCGACCTTATCTATATCCATGTTGCTGAACTATCTTTGTACAGTACGAAGACTCTTTGTGTTGCATCTTTTTTTGAAAATAACAGCATATCAACAACGGTTTCGCGTTATATTGACGATCTAATATTTCCTATTCTTCTCAATTGGTCAAAATTTATTAATGTAAACGTCATTATATATCAAAAATCAAAGAAAAGCAATAGTCTTTCCTGGATCAAAATAGTTTCATTACCACAAAAATTGTATATGTAGAAAAAAATCCACTTTAAAAAAAAATGAGGTCTTCACGGCATTTATTGGATCGGTTAAACGTTTGTTTTAAAATCTTTGCTGACAGATGTCTCAATATGCTACTTAATATCAAAATGGTATAATTAGATTAGATGTATCAAGTCATCATTGGCACTGTCATTTAATTTATATTTCATGTTTATAATGTTTGTAAAACAAACTATCATTAATATGTACGTATTAATACCATTTTTTTATAAAACCTACGTACTACAATGTTTGGATTTTTAATTAACTGTGTAATACTAACATATAATCAATATTCCGATAAAATATTTAGTAATCTTCAGCTTAACGTCTTTGTTTGGATAAGATGGTGTGTACCTTTTTGAAACTGAACTAAGCTTTTAGTCTCAAAATTATCAAGCAGATCGAAAGTAAGTAGTGTCTCATAGAATCTTAACCTTAACACCTGAACTCAGTTTAAGTGATTTTTAGTTTGATACAAAAAATAAGGTTATTAACCTTTAGATTATGTCCCTTCCAGTAACATTATTTCTATACCATATTTCATTTTTTGATAATGTTTAGTAATTTTTAAAACTTTGGAATGATTTCTTGAAACTGCGAGAAATTCGCCTTTTTAAAAACTGTTTCACGTCTTTCTATTGCATAGGTAACTGTAAAGGTGTTTCTAAAATTCCGCCAAAAGTTTAGCAGAGGTTGGATAGAATTTGAAACGGATTTTGAGAAAAAGAAACGCCAGTGTACATCCCATTCCAAACGCATTGAACTAAATTTCCCTCGAAATTTGGAAGACATTTTCAAACAGGAAACGAACTGTGATTTGGAAACAAAAATTCAGGAAAAATATAATGGAGAGGTAAAACTTGTCCAGGAAATTTTAATTTTAGAATCACCAGTAATGGAAAGATTTTTTGAAAGTGCAATTGGAGAAATAAAAAATCACATAGACTTTCTTCTAAAGAAGAGAGAACTGAAGTCTGTATCGACACTTCTTCTTGTTGGTGGATTCTCAGAGTCAGAAGTAGTCAAGTATGCTGTCAGGAATCACTTCAAGAACCTAAGAGTGATCTCCCCGGAAAAATCAAGTGTGGCCATATTAATGGGCGCGGTACTGTTTGGGTACGATGAAAAGATTATCGCTGCCCGCATCAGTCCGTACACCTATGGCGTCCACACCAGGAAGTTGTATAATTTATCTTTGCATGATAAAAGTCGTAAAGTTAAACTCAGTGACGGCAGATATATAGTAAATAACGCATTTGACAAGCATATTGAGGTCGGAGAACAAGTTTACGTTAGTGGCAAGAGCAGGGAAAGGCAGTATACGATAGCTAACAGAACAAAACCTACGGTGTTTTGGAATGTATACCAATCGCTAGAACGGGACCCCGTATTCTGTGACGATCCAGGATGCGAGTTCATAGGAAAGCTAAAAATCGATATACCTGAGCATATGCGTGACGAGCGGGTCACTTTAAAAGTCAGTATGACTTGTAAAGGGACGGAACTCGAGGCGACAGCTGTGACGGCTGATGGCGCGCTTCAGTGTAAAGCGATATTCGACTTTTTGCTAAAAGACGTCGCAAGCACTTCTGAAGAGATCTCTGAGAGTATTGACGCAAAAAGGGCATAGATTGTAAGTTTCGGACGAAAATGGTATTTACATGTTTAATGTAAAGTTTACAACCAAATCTATAATTTTTTAAGTATGCTATCATTTCAAGTGTACATTCAACACGTGTTTCAGCTATTAAACTGATCTACTTACGTACTTAACATCAATATCAACTTGGGTAATCTGTAAGATGAAATAGATTTTTAACCAGGTTTTAAACGAGAACCGGTTATTGAAATGCTGAAGTCGGCGGGCGGTTGTGCGGGCGTCAACTTTTGGTTTCCACTCCAATAACTTGAGTTTGCTTTGGCCTATTGACGCCAAACTTGGACTGTAGGTAGCTTGTATCAAGAGGTAGCTTGGGATTGTTACCAAGATGTCTGTAACTAATGTCAATTTCACTTTTGCTAAAAATAGAAATTCAGTTTCTGCTCAATTACTTCAGTTTGCTTTGGTCTATTGAAACCGAAATTGATGTGTGGGTAGCTTATATATAAAATTGAAAAATACGTGTGAACAAAATAAATTTGATGTTGTATTCTTACACAGTCAGCATACGAGAGAATATATTTATAGCCAATGCTGTTATAGCGTTATTTACGCAGTAAATTTCACTTACAAGTTACAACATATCCTAAAATGTACTGAGTAGTAAAAAAATTCAGCGAAATACGCTCATGTTTAGTCATTGACAGGCACTATATAGTGACAAAATGACTATTAAACACATCTGAGACATTGAATTTTTCCGCCCTGAACCGTTACTATGCAGCATTAACGGTTACGTTAATTAGATGAACAAAGAAAATGGCAATAGAAAAGCAAATATATTTTTGAAATTAATAACGCGTAAAATTGTCGTTGGGCCATCATTCCCATCAATACCCCTAGTTCTACATATCATATATTGTTGAAAGATCTACCGAAACAGAATCACAAGATGATCATGTTCATATGTTGTTTTCTGAACACGAAATTTGCGGACTTGCATTTTGCAAATATTAAACGATGAAATAGCCAGATATTGTCAATTAAGTGATTAATATACATGTGGCAAGTTGTTGACAAAACTTCGAAACAGTGAAAGAAGTTTACAGTTCAAAAACCTGAGTAAATGGCAAGTCAAACATTTTAAATGTATGTTTCTTTGATATAAATACACGTAGTTCATAATCATTTGTGAATAGTATAGTAATATGATGTATAATACACATTGTAGAAAATCATTTGTGAATAGTATAGTAGTCCTTATAGTAATAGTAAACTCGCATAAAGTTACCGTGCCAAGTCATATTACTTTTCACCAGCTTTGGAATTTAAAATGATTAAGCTTTATTTTCTTATTTTATCATACTTTTATGAGATTGTATTTTAAAATTGTATTTTTCTAAAGGCGTGTCTTTGTGCATATGTTTTACATCTTATCAAATAAGGGATCAACGGATTGACGTTGGGAAATTTTAAAAGAAAATTTATATTTCAGGGTACACATATGTTTTTCGGCATGGAAATTAGTAAGAACTGAACAGATACTGAATAATCATGTCAGCTAACGTTTTAAAAAAAGCTCAAAGCTAAACATTGTGCTTGACAATGCTATTAGCTTCTTAATCTTTATATGTTTGTGTTTTTTGCACGCGACATTGTCCCGGGGATGGGTTTGTTGGAGCTTATTTACTAAGACAACTTGTGCATGTTTGTTCATTTGAGAACCTGCTGCTGCAAGTCTGAAGTTGATGCACCTTAGAATCGGATTCACACCGCCGTTCCAAGGCAGTACCAACTCAGGTTCTCATTTTCGTTATGTGTGTTGTGGTGTCTTATGTGAAATTGATCATTTTGTAAACCTATACTTTCGTCTCCCCCACCCCTCCCCTTTTTTTTCTGTGTAGAGTGGTTGTGTTTTCTAAGTGTTGATATTCCTCATATGAGTGGTTTACTTGTTCACAATAAATACCACACATTATTCAGAATAGTGATTGTAATGTTTATACTTTTGTAATGATAATTATGGTCTAATTTTTATTTTATAAATAAACCAAATTTCTGAGAAATGTGCAACTAAGTACCATGCGCAACCTTTTAATGAATTTCTTGGGAAAAATTGTGCATTAGAGATTTTACAAGAACCAGTGTTTGAGGAACAGTCAGTTCCATTTTGAATGTCGTGGTTTAGCAGATATAGCAGGTGTTCTGTTCTCAGAAAGTTATCAAGTACTTACCCAATCTGATTAAAATCATCTCCTGAAAAACGCTACGCTATCAGGACCTGACGACGAGTACTAGTAACTAAAACGTGCTTTTATCACTTATCCTTTGAACCTATCAGAATGTCGCCTACAAAATCGCAAAAGTGAAAGTAAAAATAGTATTTTAAACCATGGAAAGTATTGACAGCCTACATACGACATATTTTACTGGGGATACATGTATATGTGTTTATGGTGTATTGCATTCATTTCTAACGTAATGACATCTTCAGATCATTTTGCGAGCGTTATAAATCATGCTTCCTGTGTTGACGATTTCTAAAAATAGTAATAGGGGAAAACCGCTTTTACTTAAGCACTGTGTCTATGGGCCGTTATCAGATCTAACATTTTGTTAGATCTGACGTTTGTGAGATTGGTAAAAACCCATTTACTGCTCAATAAAATAAATAATGTTTTGTCTCTAAGTAGCTTTTGCGTGCTACGTTCTTAATGAGAGTTAATTCAACAATGGAATGGAACTTCACTTGGTGCATCCTAAAATCAAGTTTAAAACTCTTGTGTCACAAAAAATACCAACGGCCGTTCCGTGGCGGTCACTCTTCGGTTTCTCTTTTTAGATAATTATTATAGAAATCTTTTGTTTGAAATTGAGTATTACAACTTACATTCTTTAAAGGCGTGCTCTCAGTTACATGGCTATGCGTGGTCAACGTACGGTAAGGCCTAAAATATAGATAGATAGATAAATCTTTTTTTTTAAATATAATATTATTTGTTTTCCAATCCACGACCGACCCAAAAAAAATCGGCGCGACCCGAAACCAAAAAGATATTATTTTTATTTGGTACGAAAAACTTGGAGAAAAAAATGCATTTTTTCTAATCATTGTGAGTACGAAACCGATAGCAAGTAAGTATAAGTGCAGTCGTTGGTTATAAGACGCTTGGCTATAACACATACCTCGCAAAAGGGTATCGGGCAGTCGGAAAGGTCCGACAGATTTTGCGTCAGTCCAGTAAAATGTCGCATGTCCTCGTTTTTCCGGAGACTTTATATCTTAGAGAAGCAACATTTTCTTCTTCATTAACTCCGGTTACTTGCCTTCGGTCACAGTAAAATGATTTGCGATTGGTTGCCTGATTCCTATCGTCCAATCGTGAATCGATAACATCATTTAACGGCCATGTAATGAAAAATGGTGTTTGGGCTGTCTAGCGTTGGCAGAGGATATTCTGTGCTCAAACGGGGTGCATTTCACGAATCACCGGGAAAAAACGCCGGCGTCTAGGCCATTCAGTTTCGTTTTTTTTTCTTCGAAATTTAAAATGGCTTTGTTCCCTGCGTCGATTTTCATTTCACGAAAACAACAAGAGACCGTCGAAGACGGGTGATGGTCCCCAAATTGGTACTTTGTCTGAAAAACAGTTAGTTGTGTAACTATTGAGGTGAATTTTGAAAATAGTATAGTGCTATAAAATCAGACAATTTTAAAATCCAAATATAAATAACAAAGTTATGGACTGGACATGATTTAGATTTAAGGTCATGCTATGACCTTGACCGAGAGAAAGCGACCCAAATGTTGTGTGACACGTCGCCTCGATATGGTGATCATTTCTGTGAAATAATTTTTAAATCCAACTATAAATAACAGAGTTATAGGCAAGACACGATTTAGCTTCAAGGTCATGTTGTGACCTTGACCTTCAAGGTACCGAACAAATGTTGCGCGACACGTCGTCTCATTATGGTGATCATATCAGTAAAATAATTTGAAAATCCGACTTCAAATGAAAAGGTTATGGGCCGGACACAATTTTGCTGCAAGGTCATGCTGTGACCTTGACCTTCAAGGTAGCGACCCAAAATGTTGCGCGCGACACGTCGTCTCATTATGATGATCGTTTCTGTAAAATAATTTTTAAAACCGACATCAAATAAAACAGTTATGGGCCGGACACGAATCGGTACGTACGTACAGACGGACGGACGGACGGACAACCCGGCGACTATATGCTCCTCCGAACTACTTCAGGGGGCATAATAAAATGGAAGTCTAACAAAGTTTCACGGTATAAATGTGCGAATTCATTCGAAAGACAGGCGATTGGCTGTCGAAATAAGTTATCTTGATAAACCGGAAGTAGCGTAATAAATATAGGATTTCATGTACATCTCAACAATTTTCTTGTTTGTTATTCTGTATAAAAATGAACTCGGTCTAAGCTAAAACTTGTATTTAAGGTGTTATTTGATAAAACTGAAATAAAATATAATACAAGTTTTACATTTTGTTTCAAACAAATGTACCAAAGAAATCAAAAACTAAATATTTTGCAATATCATCTCCGTATTTTTTCATATGGCAAATTAGTAAAGGTCTGGCAGAATTTCATTGCTCATAGGACCGAATGACCGGCAATTTTTTGACCTTTCAATTAGTCCGTAACCCAGGAAACATTCTGTTTGCGTCTCTGTTGAAAATGGAGACACCAGTCGTTCTTTGGTGTCCAAGAAAAGTTGGAAGTTGACAATGTGTGAAATTGATGACGAAGTTTTCTAGCCTGTTAGTTATAGGGAAATTCAAAGCAAAGGATATCAACGGCTGCCGGAGTATCCTGGTTCATGTTAAAAATATTGCAACACTTAGATGATCAGTACCTGAATACTAGTATATCTCTATTAAGGTATTGATCCGAAGAAAACTTGACCAATTGTAGTAAAATTTGACTCCCCATCTAAAATGATTATCAAAGAGAAATTAAAAGGTGTTTAATCTCTATCCGACGCCATACAACGTCAGCGATCAGTATCCCCCGCGAACTTGTACCAAAGATGCTGGCTGCGCGCAGAGAGGGAAACAAAGCGACTCTCGTCCGTGATAAACTGTACACAAGGATAGCTTTTGAAAAAGCTAGTAGACGGCTCGTATAGCATATAACATCGAAGTGGATGAGGCTTTATATTAAAGCTTTGAAATTTTTGCATGCAAAAACAAATAGGGAAATTATGGGTGGCCAAAATATTTTATTTTACAAAATCGGGCTCCGACAGGTCAGGCAGAAAGTTACGAAGTATTATTAAAATCGGATGTTTTATATTAAAATCTAATGTGATGTGTGTTGTGAAAGACAGGGAACGTTGACTTGTAATGACATTATAAACTGAAGAAAGCCAATGGCCAAAAAATTTTGAAAAAAAGAGTTTAAATAGACCTGTCAATGTGGATACAAAAAATAAAATCTCACAGTTTTTACAATACTTTTGCAGTTTAAACAGAAAACTGAATAAATACAAATACACATAGAAAGTAATAATAATAATAATAATAATAGTAATTACTAAAAAGCTCTTATACTATGTTGGTTCTTTCTAGTATTATATTACCCGAGATATCACGAGACCCGGAATCACATTTCAGTGGAATTTCTTCGTTTAGAGTTCCATTTAGACAATACCGATTTATAATTATCACATCGCACAAAATGTGATTGGGCTGATGTGGTTAAACAGTGGCATACAACTTGAGAGCCATATATGATGTATTACTTACACCCATGGACCTTTAACAGAATTTACTTCCATACACAAACCGAGGAAACCCTTACAACCGTGCAAAAATTGAATGAAAAGTTACAGACATAATAGATGTTTTAAACTCAGATACCACTTCATTATTTAAGATATCTTACTAGATCTTAATTTTCTTAAAACTTGATGACGGCACGTTTATAATTTAATTGAATGTGGACTTCTTAAATATTTATCAACTGTGCGTGAGTCTAAATAAAACATGGGTCGAAATATTCTAGATACGAATACCTCAGGAAACGTTCGTACTCCGTACTTTAGCGCGGTACAGAGAGCGTCTACCAGTCTAAGCGTCAAGATGACCAAGGCCAAAGGGCGCAGGGTACCCGATGCGGCTTTCGGAGTCTGGGAACGTGCGCGAACTCTTGTTTACTGAAAATACAAAATTTGTACTGCTAAAATTGTGTTGTTGTATTTTCTGTGTTGGAGGGGGGGGGGGCGGTGGTATCATGTAAACAACAAGCAACTGGTCTACAGTAATTATCCTTCAGGATTTAATAAGACCTATAAGCTCACCCCTACCCCTGTTTTTCCAGTGCAAATTTGGCTAAAATCCTACAGATCTGAAAGCCTGCAAAATATTTCCTGCAGGAACTTTTGAAATAAAACCCCTTTCCTGTTAATATTTAATATGTGCCCAATGCCCCAAGCAGATGGAAAGTGTCTCCCATCCAGCTTGATTTTTCAGCATTTGTCATTGAAATACCTCACCGTCAAATTAATCTCAGATTCAGCCGAGCACACTGTGTTTTCATCCGGTTACTATTCAACTCAGAACATACAAAGCTACCATCCATGCATTTTAGCCACCATGATCAGATTTCTTATTGCACAAACTATACATAATTTAAAAAGAATCTCACGTTTTTAATTTAAACAATCATTTTAATGCATTTATTTCAAGGGTACCCCAAATATTTAAAAAAATCGACCGGGACCAAAGTGCGAAACTGTACCCTGCCCACTTAAGGGCGCAGGGTACAGTTTCCGATGCGGCTTTCGGAGTCTGGGACTGTGCGCGAACTCTTGTTAACTGAAAATACAAAATTTGTACTGCTAAAATTGTGTTGTTGTATTTTCTGTGTTGGAGGGGGGTGGTATCATGTAAACAACAAGCAACTGGTCTACAGTAATTATCCTTCAGGATTTAATAAGACCTATAAGCTCACCCCTACCCCTGTTTTTCCAGTGCAAATTTGGCTAAAATCCTACAGATCTGAAAGCCTGCAAAATATTTTCTGCAGGAACTTTTGAAATAAAACCCCTTTCCTGTTAATATTTAATATGTGCCCAATGCCCCAAGCAGATGGAAAGTGTCTCCCATCCAGCTTGATTTTTCAGCATTTGTCATTGAAATACCTCACCGTCAAATTAATCTCAGATTCAGCCGAGCACACTGTGTTTTCATCCGGTTACTATTCAACTCAGAACATACAAAGCTACCATCCATGCATTTTAGCCACCATGATCAGATTTCTTATTGCACAAACTATACATAATTTAAAAAGAATCTCACGTTTTTAATTTAAACAATCATTTTAATGCATTTATTTCAAGGGTACCTCAAATATTTAAAAAAATCGACCGGGACCAAAGTGCGAAACTGTACCCTGCCCACTTTTAAAAGGGCGCAGGGTACAGTTTCCGATGCGGCTTTCGGAGTCTGGGACTGTGCGCGAACTCTTGTTTACTGAAAATACAAAATTTGTACTGCTAAAATTGTGTTGTTGTATTTTCTGTGTTGGAGGGGGGTGGTATCATGTAAACAACAAGCAACTGGTCTACAGTAATTATCCTTCAGGATTTAATAAGACCTATAAGCTCACCCCTACCCCTGTTTTTCCAGAGCAAATTTGGCTAAAATCCTACAGATCTGAAAGCCTGCAAAATATTTTCTGCAGGAACTTTTGAAATAAAACCCCTTTCCTGTTAATATTTAATATGTGCCCAATGCCCCAAGCAGATGGAAAGTGTCTCCCATCCAGCTTGATTTTTCAGCATTTGTCATTGAAATACCTCACCGTCAAATTAATCTCAGATTCAGCCGAGCACACTGTGTTTTCATCCGGTTACTATTCAACTCAGAACATACAAAGCTACCATCCATGCATTTTAGCCACCATGATCAGATTTCTTATTGCACAAACTATACATAATTTAAAAAGAATCTCACATTTTTAATTTAAACAATCATTTTAATGCATTTATTTCAAGGGTACCCCAAATATTTAAAAAAATCGACCGGGACCAAAGTGCGAAACTGTACCCTGCCCACTTAAGAACTTGCGTCTCCCTCTCAAGTCTCATAAATCCCCCTTTCATCTCAGGTTTGATCCTTTTCGGGTTCAACAAAGCACTTTAATCATGTTTTATTAGCCAAATGAGGTAAATATAGCCAATCTGACACTACACCCTAATAAAGGGAAATAAGCAGAATATCACCCCCTAGGGCAGGGTGATAGTATTTCTGTTACAGATGCCAAACCTCCCATCAAAACTGAGAAAAATGACTGTTTTCAACTCAAACTATGTTCAGATATAGCATTTGCATTTCATCAAAGTCAACTTTCGCATACGAAAAAATTCAGGTTTTTACCTTAAGGGCGCAGGGTACAGTTTCCGATGCGGCTTTCGGAGTCTGGGACTGTGCGCGAACTCTTGTTTACTGAAAATACAAAATTTGTACTGCTAAAATTGTGTTGTTGTATTTTCTGTGTTGGAGGGGGGTGGTATCATGTAAACAACAAGCAACTGGTCTACAGTAATTATCCTTCAGGATTTAATAAGACCTATAAGCTCACCCCTACCCCTGTTTTTCCAGTGCAAATTTGGCTAAAATCCTACAGATCTGAAAGCCTGCAAAATATTTTCTGCAGGAACTTTTGAAATAAAACCCCTTTCCTGTTAATATTTAATATGTGCCCAATGCCCCAAGCAGATGGAAAGTGTCTCCCATCCAGCTTGATTTTTCAGCATTTGTCATTGAAATACCTCACCGTCAAATTAATCTCAGATTCAGCCGAGCACACTGTGTTTTCATCCGGTTACTATTCAACTCAGAACATACAAAGCTACCATCCATGCATTTTAGCCACCATGATCAGATTTCTTATTGCACAAACTATACATAATTTAAAAAGAATCTCACATTTTTAATTTAAACAATCATTTTAATGCATTTATTTCAAGGGTACCCCAAATATTTAAAAAAATCGACCGGGACCAAAGTGCGAAACTGTACCCTGCCCACTTAAGAACTTGCGTCTCTCTCTCAAGTCTCATATATCCCCCTTTCATCTCAGGTTTGATCCTTTTCGGGTTCAACAAAGCACTTTAATCATGTTTTATTAGCCAAATGAGGTAAATATAGCCAATCTGACACTACACCCTAATAAAGGGAAATAAGCAGAATATCACCCCCTAGGGCAGGGTGATAGTATTTCTGTTACAGATGCCAAACCTCCCATCAAAACTGAGAAAAATGACTGTTTTCAACTCAAACTATGTTCAGATATAGCATTTGCATTTCATCAAAGTCAACTTTCGCATACGAAAAAATTCAGGTTTTTACCTTAAGAACTTGCGTCTCCCTCTCAAGTCTCATATATCCCCCTTTCATCTCAGGTTTGATCCTTTTCGGGTTCAACAAAGCACTTTAATCATGTTTTATTAGCCAAATGAGGTAAATATAGCCAATCTGACACTACACCCTAATAAAGGGAAATAAGCAGAATATCACCCCCTAGGGCAGGGTGATAGTATTTCTGTTACAGATGCCAAACCTCCCATCAAAACTGAGAAAAATGACTGTTTTCAACTCAAACTATGTTCAGATATAGCATTTGCATTTCATCAAAGTCAACTTTCGCATACGAAAAAATTCAGGTTTTTACCTTAAGAACTTGCGTCTCTCTCTCAAGTCTCATATATCCCCCTTTCATCTCAGGTTTGATCCTTTTCGGGTTCAACAAAGCACTTTAATCATGTTTTATTAGCCAAATGAGGTAAATATAGCCAATCTGACACTACACCCTAATAAAGGGAAATAAGCAGAATATCACCCCCTAGGGCAGGGTGGTAGTATTTCTGTTACAGATGCCAAACCTCCCATCAAAACTGAGAAAAATGACTGTTTTCAACTCAAACTATGTTCAGATATAGCATTTGCATTTCATCAAAGTCAACTTTCGCATACGAAAAAATTCAGGTTTTTACCTTAAGAACTTGCGTCTCCCTCTCAAGTCTCATATATCCCCCTTTCATCTCAGGTTTGATCCTTTTCGGGTTCAACAAAGCACTTTAATCATGTTTTATTAGCCAAATGAGGTAAATATAGCCAATCTGACACTACACCCTAATAAAGGGAAATAAGCAGAATATCACCCCCTAGGGCAGGGTGATAGTATTTCTGTTACAGATGCCAAACCTCCCATCAAAACTGAGAAAAATGACTGTTTTCAACTCAAACTATGTTCAGATATAGCATTTGCATTTCATCAAAGTCAACTTTCGCATACGAAAAAATTCAGGTTTTTACCTTAAGGGCGCAGGGTACAGTTTCCGATGCGGCTTTCGGAGTCTGGGACTGTGCGCGAACTCTTGTTTACTGAAAATACAAAATTTGTACTGCTAAAATTGTGTTGTTGTATTTTCTGTGTTGGAGGGGGGTGGTATCATGTAAACAACAAGCAACTGGTCTACAGTAATTATCCTTCAGGATTTAATAAGACCTATAAGCTCACCCCTACCCCTGTTTTTCCAGTGCAAATTTGGCTAAAATCCTACAGATCTGAAAGCCTGCAAAATATTTTCTGCAGGAACTTTTGAAATAAAACCCCTTTCCTGTTAATATTTAATATGTGCCCAATGCCCCAAGCAGATGGAAAGTGTCTCCCATCCAGCTTGATTTTTCAGCATTTGTCATTGAAATACCTCACCGTCAAATTAATCTCAGATTCAGCCGAGCACACTGTGTTTTCATCCGGTTACTATTCAACTCAGAACATACAAAGCTACCATCCATGCATTTTAGCCACCATGATCAGATTTCTTATTGCACAAACTATACATAATTTAAAAAGAATCTCACATTTTTAATTTAAACAATCATTTTAATGCATTTATTTCAAGGGTACCCCAAATATTTAAAAAAATCGACCGGGACCAAAGTGCGAAACTGTACCCTGCCCACTTAAGAACTTGCGTCTCTCTCTCAAGTCTCATATATCCCCCTTTCATCTCAGGTTTGATCCTTTTCGGGTTCAACAAAGCACTTTAATCATGTTTTATTAGCCAAATGAGGTAAATATAGCCAATCTGACACTACACCCTAATAAAGGGAAATAAGCAGAATATCACCCCCTAGGGCAGGGTGGTAGTATTTCTGTTACAGATGCCAAACCTCCCATCAAAACTGAGAAAAATGACTGTTTTCAACTCAAACTATGTTCAGATATAGCATTTGCATTTCATCAAAGTCAACTTTCGCATACGAAAAAATTCAGGTTTTTACCTTAAGAACTTGCGTCTCCCTCTCAAGTCTCATATATCCCCCTTTCATCTCAGGTTTGATCCTTTTCGGGTTCAACAAAGCACTTTAATCATGTTTTATTAGCCAAATGAGGTAAATATAGCCAATCTGACACTACACCCTAATAAAGGGAAATAAGCAGAATATCACCCCCTAGGGCAGGGTGATAGTATTTCTGTTACAGATGCCAAACCTCCCATCAAAACTGAGAAAAATGACTGTTTTCAACTCAAACTATGTTCAGATATAGCATTTGCATTTCATCAAAGTCAACTTTCGCATACGAAAAAATTCAGGTTTTTACCTTAAGGGCGCAGGGTACAGTTTCCGATGCGGCTTTCGGAGTCTGGGACTGTGCGCGAACTCTTGTTTACTGAAAATACAAAATTTGTACTGCTAAAATTGTGTTGTTGTATTTTCTGTGTTGGAGGGGGGTGGTATCATGTAAACAACAAGCAACTGGTCTACAGTAATTATCCTTCAGGATTTAATAAGACCTATAAGCTCACCCCTACCCCTGTTTTTCCAGTGCAAATTTGGCTAAAATCCTACAGATCTGAAAGCCTGCAAAATATTTTCTGCAGGAACTTTTGAAATAAAACCCCTTTCCTGTTAATATTTAATATGTGCCCAATGCCCCAAGCAGATGGAAAGTGTCTCCCATCCAGCTTGATTTTTCAGCATTTGTCATTGAAATACCTCACCGTCAAATTAATCTCAGATTCAGCCGAGCACACTGTGTTTTCATCCGGTTACTATTCAACTCAGAACATACAAAGCTACCATCCATGCATTTTAGCCACCATGATCAGATTTCTTATTGCACAAACTATACATAATTTAAAAAGAATCTCACATTTTTAATTTAAACAATCATTTTAATGCATTTATTTCAAGGGTATCCCAAATATTTAAAAAATCGACCGGGACCAAAGTGCGAAACTGTACCCTGCCCACCAAGGAAACTCCTGTTTTTGCCTAGTTGCTTTTGAAACAACGATTATGATTAGCTGCTTTTTAAAAATCAATTGATATTAAAGGATTGAAAAGGGGTATTCCAACACTGATTTCCTTCATCCATGAAAGAATAAATAGAGAAAGCGAGAACCACGAACTTCCGTTCAAACGGCTTAACTTTGTTTTCTTTGCTGTTTCATAGTCAATTCCTACCGTATATCCGGCTGCCCGTGGGCGAGCCGGAATTAATAATAAATTATACAAACCCACCTCTCCTATTTCTGAAGATAGTTAGGAGAGTACAGAAAAGTGTGGACTTTGATTTAGTTTTTCTTAGTGAAAGTTGGGAACGTAGTACTGATAGTTTTGTTTTAGATGGGTATGAGTGTGTGTCTTTACCCAGAATTGAATGCCTTTCAGATTAAAATAAGAGGGGACATGGTAGAGTGTGCCTTTATTATAAAAGTTTGTTACAGGGTGGAATTGAAATTGTTGAAACTGACAATAACGGTACAATATGGCTTAAAATAAGCAAAGATTTTTATGCCCCCGCTATGTAATGGCGGAAGGGCATATAGTGTTCACCCTGTCCGTGTGTGTGTGTCAGTGTGTGTGTGTGTGTGTGTGTGTGTGTGTGTGCGTGTGCATGTGTGTGTGTGTGTGTATGTTCGAAAATCGTGTCCGCTCTGTAACTTTGTTATTTCTTATTGGATTTTAAAATAACTTGGTATAAATGTTCACCATATCAAGACAGTGTGTTGCGTACAATACCCATGCCTGTAGGTCCAAGGTCAATGTCACTGTTACTAAAAATAGAATTTTCTTGTCCGGGCTGTTACTTCGTTATGAATGGAGTGATTTCAAAATAACTTGGCACAAATGTTCACCATGACAAGGCGGTGTGTCGCGTACAATACCCAAGCCTGTAGGTCCAAGGTCAAGGTCACTGTTTCTAAAAATAAAATTTTGTTGCGAAAATCGTGTCCGCTCTGTAACTTTGTTATTTCTTAATGGATTTTAAAATAACGTGGTATAAATGTTCATCATATCAAGACAGTGCGTCGCGTTCAATACCCATGCCTGTAGGTCCAAGGTCAAGGTCACTGTAACTAAAAATAGAATTTTCTTGTCCGGGCTGTAACTTTGTTATTTCTTACTGGATTTTAAAATTACCTGATAAAAATGTTCACCATATCAAAACGGTGTGTCACATACAATACCCATGTCTGTCAGGTCACTGTAACTAAAAATAGAATTTTCTTGTCTGGGCTGTAACTTCGTTAGGAATAGAGTGATTTCAAAATAACTTGGCACAAATGTTAACCATGACAAGGCGGTGTGTCACTTACAATATCCATGCCTGTAGATCCAAGGTCAAGGTCACTGTTACTAAAAATAGAATTTTCTTGTCAGGGCTATAACTTCTTTGTGAATTAAGGGATTTCAAAAAACTTGGCACAAATGTTCACCATGACAAGGCGGTGTGGCGCGTACAATAACCATGCCTGTAGGTCCAAGGTCAAGGTCACTGTTACTAAAACTAGAATTGTCTTGTTCAGGCTATAACTTCGTTATGAATGGAGGGATTTCAAAATAACTTGGCACAAATGTTCACCATGACAAGGCGGTGTTTCGCGTACAATACCCATGCCTGTAGGTCCAAGGTCAAGGTCACTGTTACTAAAAATAGAATTTTCTTGTTCGGGCTATAACTTCATTATGAATGGAGGGATTTCAAAATAACTTGACAAGGCGGTGTGTCACGTACAATACCCATGCCTGTAGTTCCTTAAAAAGTACATCATTGTGATGTTAGTGAACAGAAATATTGGTATGCTAAAAATACCAGTACCCCTTCTTTAAAAGTTGTCTTGATAGTTGGATGTTTAATAGTTTACCTTACCCCTAGTTTTTTAAACAATTGCCTTAAATAGAAAATCATAACTTAATGCTTACAAATGTAATTGTTTTGAAGGAGAAAAAAAGCTTTGCAAAATACAAACATGTATATATTTTTGTTTAAAATATTGCATTACCACCAACTTCTTCGCTGACATTTCCGTTGTGAGCAGACAACAGTGCAGCAAATACAAATAATTTACTTGATCTTCAAATTTATGCATGTTCTTATAATTACTCACACAGCACTGTCTTTGAAATGCTATTATTCCCACCATTGCACTTTAGTGTCTGATAACGATGCATAGCGGGGGCATCCGTGTCCTATGGACACATTTCTAGTTTCATAATGAATTTGATATGTGTATTTTTGTTTTTTGTATATACCTCCAAGTAATTCTATTTATTTTAATATGCATGAAATAGGTTTTTTTCGAAATATTAGAAATAAATGTACGTAAATATTCTCAATACGGTAAGGTCTCGATAAATGGAGACATGAATGCCCAATGTGGTAATAAATCCGATATTTTACAACAAACAGATCAGTTTGACCGTTATATCAGTTCTGTTGAAAAAGACGATCAAACCGATATGTCTTTATATTTGCCCGACAGAAAATCTATGGATAGCGTGGTTAATTCTTCGGGTAATAAATTAATTGATTTATGCTTGAGCACAGATTTAAAAATTGTGAATGGTCGTATGGGAAACGATGCAGATATTGGAAATTTCACTTATATGTCTATCACAGGTAAAAGTCTGATAGATTATGTATTGATGAAATACGATTTATTTCCCTTTATACATAAATTTATTGTGCATGACTTGTTTACCTTTTCACCGCATAAACCGATTCAAGTTAATTTATGTACTAATTTTAAATCACAAATACTACAAAGTGAACCCATAATTGTTAATAAATTAAAGTGGGACAGTTCAAAGGTTAATAGCTTTATTGATGTTATAAGTAGTGAAATTACGAATATTGATAGCATTATAAATAGCGTGATAAGCAATAACTTAGATTTGAATTCTGGAATAGAGCAAATATCAGATATTTTATATAGTAAAACGTTTAGTACCTTTGGTGAATCGAAAGTTATAAAGAATTTGGAAAACAAAAATAATAGAAAATTTAAAAGTGAATGGTATAATCAAGATTGTGAGACAGCAAGGCGGGAACTAAAACATGCTTATAATTGTACAACAAATGTAGATCGGATCAAAACTTGGAGCACTTGATTACTAAAAGACGTCTTTTTCGTATAGCTAAGCGCCGTGCACGTACAAAATTTAATTTATTTAAGAAACAGAAGTTGTATACTCTAGCAAAAGAAAACCCTCAGAAATTTTGGAGCGAAATTAAGAAATTAAGAAAACAGAAAATTAAAAACGAAATATCAGTTGAGGAATTTTATGAACATTTTAAACATTTATATTCAAGTGATGAAATGTTTGAAAATGACTTTGTTGAACAACATTTAAATAGCAATAATTTAACAAATATTAACATAGATGAACTTGATTGTGATTTTACGTAAACGTGATGAAGTCACGAAGGCTATTTCTTCACAAAAACGAGGCAAAAGCCTCGGTTTCGATCAACTTATTCCTGAATTATTTATAGAAACTAATGCAATTTTAGCTCCAGTACTATGAAAACTATTTAATCACATATTTAATGAATGTGCATATCCAGAATCATGGTGCAAGGGTATTATTGTACCGGTGCCTAAGAAGGGTAATCTTAATGATGTTAACAATTATAGGGGAATTACTCTCACTAGCATTTTTTCTAAAATATTTTCTGTATTGTTAGACACACGTTTACGTAAATGGGCAGATAATAATGAAAAACTTAATACATTTCAATACGGTTTTAGAAAAGATAAGAGTACTATAGATTGTATATTTGTTTTATGTTCTATAATAGATAAAGTAAATAAGTGTGAAAAGAGAAAGGTTTATGCATCCTTTATAGATTTTCAAAAGTGCTTTGATATGCTGTACAGAAATGGGATATGGTTTAAGCTCACTGAATCTGGTGTTTCTTCAAAAATAGTACGCATGTTGCAAAGTATTTATAGATGTGTAAAGTCCTGTGTGAAAGCGAATTGTTTACTTTCCGAATGTTTTGATAGCTACATGGGTGTTAAACAAGGCGAGCCATTATCTCCGTTATTATTTATATTTTTCGTGAATGATATGTATGAAAATATTCAAAATGTTAACAATGATGTCTTTACCTTGGACGAATTACAGATCTATTTATTGTTGTTTGCTGACGACACAGTGTTATTTTCCTATACAAAAGAGGGCCTACAATTATTACTTAACCAACTTCATGATTGTTGTATGAAATAAGGTATGACAGTAAATATAGAGAAGACAGTTGTGATGGTATTCAAGGCAGGTAATAGACATGAAAACATCCAAATATATTATAACAGGTCATTGCTGAAAAACGTTCAAACATTTACTTATCTTGGTGTAACATTGTCTTCGAATGGTATTTTTTATCAAGCTCAGAAAGTACTGTCTAACCAAGCCTTAAAAGCATTGTTTTCTCTAAATTCTTTATTTGACAATGTTTCTCTTGATGAAACAGAAAAGTTGAAATTATTTGATTTTATGATTTTACCTATTTTGTCACATGGATCTGAGATATGGGGTTTCCATAAAGCACCTGATATAGAGAAAATACATTTAACATTTTTAAAACAAGTTCTGGGCGTTCGCCAGCAGACACCAAGCTCTGCTCTCTTTGGTGAATTTGGTAGAGTTGGTTTGTTAATTATTCGTAAAGTCAGGATTATTAAATACTGGCATAAAATTCTAAAATCTCCTAACTCATTATTGTATCGAAAAATGTTCTTATCAGATGCAAATGGCAATCTTGTAAATAGTTGGTCGAAAAATGTTAAAACATTATTGTCAGATTTAGGTTTTTCGTATTTATGGAACAATTTTAATATTGACAACGTACAATTAAAAATTATTATTCAAAGAATATATGACCAGTACTTGCAACAATGGTGTTGTGAACTAAATACATTTTCAAAACTAGAAAGCTATAATATTTTTAAAAGTGAATATGTCCAAGAAAAATATCTTAGTAATATTAACAATGTCAGCCACCGCAAATCTTTGTCTAGATTTAGATGTTCAGCCCACAAATTAGCAATCGAAGACGAGAGATTTAGAAATATTGAAAGAAATCAACGTATCTGTAGTAAATGCAATATGCATCAAATAGAATCAGAATATCATTGTTTGCAAGTATGTCCGTTATATAGTGAATTACGTAAACAGTTGCTTCCGAAATATTATTGCGTACGGCCAAATATTAACAAATTCAAATCTATTATGAAACTAACACAAAAGAGTAAAATTGTTAACCTAGCAAAATTTGTCTATTTAGCCATGGGAAAAAGAAGCGAAGTGAACTAATTTTAACAAATACAATCTGAAATGTATTTCTTTTTCGGTTACTATTGTTAAGATTATAATCCTTACACACTCTACAAGTTACTAATTGCACTCATAACATGAAATCATGCATTTCTGTTGTAAATTATGTTTTATTTAAATATTGTAACTTGGCGATGAACATGTATATGTTTTTGCCAATAAATATTTTGACTTGACTTGACTTGGTATCGCGCCTTTCGCAATTGCTTTGCAATATACAAAAACGAAAAATATAAAAATCTCTCATACGCCACAATACAGTTTCATCAAACTTTGCACAAACCAATGTTATTAATATGTCTTTAATTTACATATGCTAAGAACAGTTAGAACAGTAAAGAAAAATAGTTAGACCAAAAAAAAACTCTAAAATTCTATTTGCAATTTATCACAAAAACGAAGGAACACTAAACATCAATTTAAATGTATTGATGATTAATTAGTAACTGACAACGATACCTAAGGTCCTTTGGTCTAACAAATGTATACAATGTGAGTTATAAATTTGTAAAAGTGTGTTTGACCCTTAATTTCCTGGTCGCGAAAATGTATGATATAAAAATAATAATGTTGATTTCTCTCATTACAATTGAAAGTTCTTTTCAAGGACCTTAGATATTGTTGTCAGTATCATTTCACACATGTTGACATTTGATTTGTTGTTTGTCGTAGCTTCCTTTTTGTGATAAATTGCAAAAAGTATTTTAGGGATTTGTTAGGTCTAACTATTTTCTCTACTGTTCTAACTTTTCTTAACATATGCAAAATAATAATATACTTATAGCGTTTATTTGTGCAGAGTTTAATGGAAGTGCTTGTGCCGTTTGAGAGATTTTTATATTTTTCTATTTTGTCAATGGCAAAGCGATGACGAAATGCGCAGTACCTTAATAGAGATATATTCAGGTACATTTTTCTTTTTAATAATAATTAAAGTACTTTATAACGTTTTCATTGTCAAAATGTGAAAATGTGAAATTTGTATTAAATTATATTTCAGTTTTAAGTAATAAGGATGTTTATTTCATTATTTATATAGCACTTGTGTAGGCTTTGCATTTTGCAGAAAGGCATTCATCTATTATAGTAAATGTAAATTTGGTACCATATATATTTAACTTTTAGAGTGTTGTTTAATCCTTGAAGTTAATCCTAAAATATCTAAATGCGGATATTTATTCTGAAAAAGTTCAAATAAAAACAATATTTTGACCTACCTACCCATACTAAATCTTGGGTCGGGATGGTGAAACAAAGAATATTTTAAGTCTGGCCTTGGAGGCCACATTTATATAATTTATGACCAAACTTGGTCTTGATTAAAAAAATATAATGTTGTGGCGGTCTTGGGTTTTGACTGAAGCATTTTCATCAGTTTTTAGAGATATTTTTAAGGTAACTTTATGGAAAGTTCATAATCATATCTATATCGATTGTTGAGTAATCTTGGAAATAGGGTTTCTGAGATGTTTAGCCCGATTATGACAAATTGCTTATGTTGTAATATTAATGTATAATATGTATTTCAACAGTATTTGATATTAAAAGCACCATCGGATAGTGCGAAATAATGTTATCTAGCATTCCTGAAAGTTTCATTATCAAAGTTAGTGTAGTTTTGTAGTTATTCCAAAAATACAGTTTTGTATATGATGCAGGTCGGTTACTAAAAATAGCCAAAATTGAAAATCTCTTCTAAGTCATTATTTTGCATACTTTTTAGTAATTGTTGTTAGAACCTTGTAGTTATACAGTATCATAAAATACATATTTTTGGAAAGCTTCACTTTATAATATCATGTCTTAGAGTTGCTATCCTTGATTCCTTGTTTGTTTAATTTCTGCCAAATCTAGTCTAAGACAAGCAGGTGCTTGGAATGGCCAAATTAAATATTGTCTTTATTTGGCAAACTTTGTATGTAATCCATATATGAAAATGATTCTTATGACTTTGTCCATGTTTAGATGTTGTTTACAGATTTTAATATGACTTTAGGAACATGTTATTCCCAAAAATGGCTCTCTGATGTGACACTGTTTTGGGCAGCCATTTTGGATAATTTTGCCTATTGTTGACAAGAATATTTGACACCTGTTTTTAGCACTTGTTTAAATCTGTAATCTTTTATTTGAAAGCCTTTTTATTTAACTATTTGTTATTTTTGTGCTTTTGATGAAAAAATGGGTGTTTTTTGCAGCGTGGGCATGGTTTATGTCAATCATTTTGTAAAGTTGGGTTTATTTTAACCAATCAGAAAGCAGGACATATTCCTCATCTATAGAAGAGCCTAATTTTATTGTTTTGATAAGATTTACTTTTTGGACTTACTGCACTTTGGGACGTTGACTTTTTGACTAAAATATTTTATTTGTGGATCTTCACTTTTGGACTTTAACAGAGAAGAAACATCTCTGGATAATTAACTAGAAATTTCGGCAGAATTGGCCTATTGTGAAAGTTATAAAACTTGACAATTAATTATTACAAAATTAAAAAAAACAACAAATACACATTTTAAGGATATTTAGTCAAAACATTATATTTGAAAGTAACTTGTAAATATATGTTACATATTGTAGTTGTATGAAACTGTGAGTGTATGTTTAGTAACTTGGTTTTTATAGATTTATAGAAACCAGCAGCATTGTTGTTGTCTTCAAATACATTTAATAAACAAGTGCAGTAACTTGGACTTAGCTAACATAAATTGATATCTCAGTTACTGTATTGATATTTAACTAGTCCGATCTTAAAGGACTTGTGACTTCTGGCCAGTGGTGTCGGCTGGCCTGACTGAAATAAGTACATCCTAACCTTAAATCGTAAACCCTTCACGTTTTTAAATTAGGTTTACGACAATATTTACATGATATTATAATAAAGTTAATGCTGCTGTCTTATTGTTTTATTTAAATAGGTTAACTATTATTTTGTGGGATGCTGTATGTGTGGATAGGCTTGTGTGGAGAGCTGTGTTGGGAAGCTGTGTGAATAGGCTTGTATGGGGAGGCTGTGTGGAGAGGCTTTGTGGACACTCTGTATGGGGAGCTGTGAAGGGTAGCTGTGTGGAAAAATTTTGATGCCGAATATGGTATTGCTTACTCGATGAAATTACTTTAAAAAATCGTATACAATAACTGCAAACTTTACTTCGCAAATTATTTTGTTCGTTTACTATATTTGAAAAACATTTGGCATACCATAATTGATTACTTGAGTAACTTTATCCGAGTCGATTTTGTAAAGTGTACCCTTTAATTAATCAACGTTAAGACTTGGACATGTTAGGATCGTGATAACTTTTATGTCATCTACAACTTTTATACATCAATCCGTATCAAAACGTTGAATTTATCTTCACATTTAAGAATGCGCAGTAAAGTTATTGATAGTCGTTTATTGACAGTAGATGTGAATATCAATGGTCATGGTTTTACTTTTTGATAAACAAGCAATTTAACAAATCTTATCGAAAGAAAACGATGTTTCATAATATTTACCATTAGATATGACTTTTAACATTACTGTCGATCTTTTCATAAAAATATGCCTGTATTTAATTGGTATATGAGGGCGATTGGCAAAAGTCGCAATGCTTTATGTTTTCATTCCGCTTACTGAAGTTAGTAAGGACGTCTTTGCTGTGGATACCAGTTGACTAGCCTGTATAATGTAAGTACATTTTGCTTTTGAACAAAATTCCAGTTTGCAGTTATGATTAGTCCTTATGTTATCGTTTTTTTTTCAAGAAATACTCGGCAGTTTACAATCATTTTACGCTTTCGTGTATCTTATGTTTATGTTCGTGTAACTCGAAACTCCACCATGCAAAATACCGAAATCACCAAAACAAGATATTGGTAGAACCGATGAATGCTCCCCAAGCTATAACGTGCAGGAATTGTGCTATAGTAAAATATTAATGTGTAGCAAAATCAAAGCGCCATAATAAGTGAAAACAAGAACTGTCACTTGTGCATTGCTTAAATAAATGCATCGCCATTTAAAAGTTATGATTCTCATATAGTTTTATTTAATTTAGCACTGATTGCAGAGAAATAGTTCAGATTAATTTTGTAAAGGTTCACATTAAGTACGCTGAGTTCCAACTGATTTTTGCTTATAAAAAGCCTAGACGTGAATGGTGTAATATCATACTTTACAGAAATAAAAGTGACATTTCTATGTGAAAAATCATTGAGGCGGAAACGCTAGAACATTTGCATCTCCTCTTGTTGGTGAAGCTACTGCCTATAAAGTTACATTAAATTCCAAAACGGACAGGAATGGTCCTATATCAAACATTTTAAAAAATATAACCGATAACTCCGTGCTAAATCATCCAACCTGAATATGTTGATAATATGCACATGCCCTTTTGTTAGTGAAGTTTTCCATAAAGTTTCAGTAAACAAAACCCAATGGTTGCTGAGAAATCATCAGAACACACGGTCCTAATTCATAATTATAGGGAAATTCAAATTCACATATAAATATGTGGAAAAGCATCCGACCGGAACATGTTGATAATATGCACATCTCCCCTTGGTTGTAAACAGTCCAATAAAGTGTCATATAATTCCAGCATGCGGTTGCTAAAAAATAGAACGGGCATAAATGGTACTAAAACACTTATAAGAAATTAAAAGAGCAATAACTCTGTGAACAATCACCGAACCAGAACTTGTTAAAATATGCGCATCTTCTTATGTTAGTGAAGCTTCCCATACCGTTTCGTGGAATTTAAGCCAGTGGTTGCAAAGAAAAGGCATAGACAAGAAAATTAAATGCGGGACGGACGAACGAACAAACGGACGGACGAAGCGACGACTTTATTCTTCCCAGAACTTTTTCCGAAACACTTGTGAACAACATAGGCGATATCAAAGACGGCATATTGGTTTTTATTGCATTTAATGGTGTAATCACTACACGCAATGGTTTATCTACTGCACACAATGATGACACTACTGCACATAATTCATTAGTGGACACAATGATGTAACTGTAACAGACCGAAATGAATTAGCAGTGAAAATAATTCTGTAACTACTGCAAATAAAGATGTTACTTTACCGCGTTAAGATTTTAAACTGCACGGAATGAATGAAACTTCTCCACATAAAGATGTAATAACTACTGCACGAAATGGTTTAACTACAAACAATGGAATTTTTTTTGCACAAAATAGTGTAACTGCAGCCTGTAAAGATGTAACTACTGAGCGGAATAAAGTTTCTAAAGCACGTTTAAGTGAAACTACTGCACACATAAAGGTACTTATTGCAATCAATGCAAGTTATGGTGTAACTGCTGCACTGAAAGATCTAACTATTGCACGAAAAAAATGTTTATACGACACGTAATAGTGAATTTACAGCACATAAATGTATTTTATTACTGCACGGAATGATGTAACTACCGCACGTATGTTTTTTTACTTCTACACATAAATCTGAACGAACTGAACGGCAACACAAAGAAGATTACGCTGAAATAAAGATTATTATACTAGAAATGAAGATGCAACTTTTCACTTTTATTGAAATCAAGAAACAGAAGAAATTAATGCATATGTTCAAATCAAATATTGTAAATGACACCAAATATAATTTCTTGATATGCTACATTATAATAACGGAACAAAACCTGTGATCATAGTGTAAGCCGACAAAAATGTTGATAAAGAGCTTAATAAAATTTCGTCGTTCATACGTTACAAGATAAGTAAGTTGCTTTATCATTAATTAACTTCAAAGCAAACAGAAAGACATTACTTAAATAAATTTTTATCAATTTATGACTCGGTTGCTATTTTAAAAATAGAGAAAAAAAATCTGGTTTGAGTATCATTATTTGATATTTTTATGATAATTTAGTTACAATATATTGCTAAATCAAACAAACTGTTTTTAACATATTTGACCGTGTTCCCCATTGAATCCATAACATATTAAAAACAAATTTAAAAAATCATAGCAGTCATTCTCATGTCTTTCTTAGTTTCACATTTTCATTTTGGTTATGTAGACCGTGCTTTTAAATTTTGTCGATACTGGCTGCAGTTCGCAAGTAAAATTGCCTTAGGTTTCATCTGATTGCTTTACTGGGATGAACATATTTACCGCACCAACTTTGATTCTATGCATCAAATTTTTTCTTGTTATGCCTTGAACACATTTAACTCATTTTCTGCTAGAACAAAAAATAATGTGAAAAATAAAATTTCATCTCTTCCTCTTAGTGATTTGCCTGCAGCACTTTAAGCCACTTCTTATGGCCACTTGTTGCGTTTTAAAACCGGTTCAATGTATTTTAACAATTCATTTTCAATTTATGCAGTTCCTTAAAGTAGCCTCAAGCGAAGAAAATGTCACGTCAAGGCCCCAAACCACAACAATATGTTGCGATCGCCGCCATCGATTTCGGAACCACGTGTACCGGATATGCATACAACCTTCGCTCTCAAAGCGGAGATCAACATCCGCATGTACTTAAGGATATCCACAGTGGTCAGATCTGGTCCGGAAGTGCAGAGGTCGGTCTACAGGCGCCGACGACAGTTTTAATGAAGCCTGACAAAACATTTCATTCTTTTGGGTTTGAAGCGGAGAAAACATACAAAACATTGATATTGGAGGAAAAGCACAAAGAGTGGTTCTACTTTCGATATTTTAAAATGAAACTTCACCATGAACAAGTAAGCGCTGAAGTTTATTGAGATGATTCTAAATGCTGAAATTGGAGACTGGTTAATACTTAAGTGTACCATTTGCGAAGCATCTTAACTCATAAACAGACTATGTTTTAAGCTTAATTTAGTTTTTATAACGAATAAACGAATAAACGTCGTGAACACTTCCATACAGTATTTTGTGGAAATACTACGACTGCACAAAAATATTTGTGGGCATACAATTTCGCGGTTTACAGTGAATTAAAATTTTTGAGGGTTCTTAATTCCGTGTTTCTGAATTTTCTTTAATACATTTATGTTTGAAATAATAAATTTCGCGGCAGGTTTGAATTCATGGATGGATCCGCCCACGAAACGCACGAAATACATTAACATAAATGAATTCACAGTATGACAATAACATGTTTCTATGTAAATATAGGGTCGGCAATAAAGAAAGTTAAGACTAAACGAGTAATGCACACAAACGCAGCTGCTCTTTTAAGTACGTCATTGCTTATTCTTAATGTCCCTTTGATATTAAATTATTAAACCATTTCCTTTTATGGTAACATTTTTTAAACCAACGTCAACTTCCATATGTTTCGTTGGGTTAGTGTCTAATCGGAGCCTTTTAAAAATGCTCTGATACTGTCCGTTGATAATTGGATACATGTTTACAATGTGTGTTATTATCCATGCATTGTAGACATTATGTGTTAGTATACAAGAATTTTAAAAATTAAGACAAATCTTAATGTATCTGTTTTTTACAGTTATGTATGTATCACAAGTTCTTTTTATTAGAGTTCTCAAAATAACTCGGGGACTGAAATTCATCCCACCACATTTATACAAGGACCGCCTGTGGATAAAGACCAAATTTTATTTATCCCGCTGACCGATTTAAAGTACAAATTCACATGTGACAAAAACCAGAGTGGTTTTGAAGACAGGATTGAATCTGTAAATATTAGTTCTGACTAGATAAATAACTAAATATTGTTGGTTAATAGAATGCTGAATTAAGATATACTCCATTGAGGTAACAATACCAGCCATAAATTTTACATAACTCAATTATATACGAACTAAGCAACTGCCATAAAACTAATACGATTTTAAGTAATAACGTTTGTGGACGTGTGTTCATAGTGTTGATTAAATTATTTGAATGAAATCATAATTTGTTATGTTTCGTTTAAGGAACTGAGCAGGGATATAATGCTGGTAGATGCAGAGGGTAAAAAAATGAAGGCAATGGTTGTATTTTCAGCTGCAATTGGATACGTCAAGGTATAAAAAAATTGAATATGATTGTATGTAGCGTTCTGTGGTTGTTGAAAGAAAGTGACTTGGTATGTAGCTATATAACAAGTAGAGAGGGAAAAGGAAGGCATGGGTTATAAAATTATTATTGACTAAATAGAAGCCACAAACGATTAACGAGAAAGAGAACCTGAGGGGCTACCTCCTTGGAACGGTCAGTGGCAAATCTAGATAACGTTCATTGAAATCTTTAATAACATAGCAAGCTCTAGAAAAGCGAACAAGCTGTGATATACAAACCTCGTAAGATGTCGCACGATGAACATCGCCGTCTAAAACGGAAAAAATTACTACATTAAAGTTAGAATCATCTCTTTTCTCATATATTTTAGAAGTGATGTAACAATTTTCAAGTTCAAGATTTAGATCAAGAAAGTTTGCTTGCGTTTCTTTATTAAACTGTTTTTCATCAGGATAAATTATATTAACCAGTGATGGTAAGTGGTTATTATTTATATTTAACAAATCGTCAAAGTACCTCGAGGTGTTTTAAGGCTTTTATAATGTCATATTGATGTTCGGTAGAAAGAGATTATAAGCAACAACGGGCGCACAATTAGTACCCATTAGGATGCCTATCATTTGTTTTTAAGTAAAGGTACCATATCTACCGACATAAATGCGATCCAGTAAGAAAGTTAGTGAAAGTTAGTGACTTTTTAAATCTCGACTCCATAAAATACGATTATCATAATAACCATCTGTAAAAAAGCTCTGTGGATAAAGGGTTCATTTCGTGATTCTGAATTTCACCTAGGTGTTCCCTTGCAAATGTTTATTTCAATGAGACTGGTGAGCTTGTCTGTTATTAAATTATGAGGAATGAGCTGAACAAAGTGGAAAAACATTAGTTTACAAACAGAACGCCTGAAAATTATTTGATATAAGCTTATTTCAAAGGTCACCTGAGTTTTAAAGAGACTATAACAGATTTTTACCAATGGTTTCAAAAACCTTTTCGTAATACCTAATTAGATGTTTAAATGATAAGATTAGATAAGATGTTAAGAGCCCGGATAATTAACTAACATAAAATCGTGCTTGTTCATATGAGAACCTGTTGGGGAAAGTGTGAGGTCGGTGCACCCCAGAACCTGGTTTTAGACCCGAATGGCAAATTGTTTTGCCTCTGACCGTTCCAAGGCGGCAACCCCCCGGGTTTTCATTTTCGCTAAAGGTTTGTGTCTCTTTTAAATCGGTCTTTTTTTTCAACACATTCTCTTTTTTCCTATCTGTTTTTGGCTGTTTGTGGAGGCTGCATCTTCTGGATGTGCCTATTCCTGTATGCATATTTCGCTTTTTTGCGCAAAGTTTATGAACCCGGTTTAAGTAAGTCGTACTCGATTATTACTTTTACTTTTTTAGAATCAAGTATTGGAGAAAGTGGAGCAATATGACATACAAGAGAGGGATATTAAGTGGGTAATTACAGTTCCTTCCATTTGGAGAAACTCTGCAAAACAGTTCATGCGAGAATCAGCATCAAAGGTATGTCAATAAGTCGAATGCCTAGATTGGTTATGTCAGTTATTTAAAATCGTATGACAGTTAATAATTTGTCTAATTTTACGATTTTTTGATAGAATATTTCATATTATGGTTCTCTAACAATTTGTAGGCATCAGAGCCGACGGATATAATATATCCCACTAGCAAAGTTTATGCAAGTTTTTCGCCGGAACATTATTAAATCAACATTTTCACTTTAAAATTAAATCTCGAAAAAAAGTATATTTGTTACCGAAACATATTTTCCATTTGGCAAAAATGTCAGTCGACTCCAATTTTTGTTTTTAGGTTCTTTTTGTAATTATCCTTTTCATTTTTTGTTTTTAAACTCGCAACAATTAAATTAGAGGTTAGGGGTTGAGGTTCCAAACCATCCAAGTGAAATTTCACAACAGAAGTATTTAACTTAGAGAAGGGGTGTGTGGATGGAAAAGAGAGAACTGTGAGATTTAATGTTTATTATTTTCATTTTAGTTTATCATCACAAAACAAGACATTATTCGGATGAATTATTTCAGTATTGTTCTTACTCGTAAACATACGAAACACAAGAGCGCCAGACAACAACAGAATCGAACATTATACTACTTCTTGGTCGATCTACTCCTTTTACACATTTTAAATACATCTCTAGTCTTCATCAAATTTCATTCAAAGTCTTCACCTGTCTTTTGAAGAAATGTATTGCATAGCTATACCTCACTTACTGTTGTCTGCATTAGTTAAAAGCACAACTTTACATTTGTTTTAGGCAGGAATACCTAACGAGCGGCTTATATTGGCACTGGAACCCGAGTCAGCGGCTATTTACTGCAAAGAACTTGCCTTGAGGAAAGAATGTGGTGGAAGTGGCACATCCCTCAGGGCTTTTGATCCGGGGGAAAAGTACATTGTTGTTGACTGTGGAGGTAAAATAATCACTTAGCAGAAATAGAGTTTAGATTAGAGGAGAGGTGTTTGGGGGAAGAGGACAAAGAGAGAACGAGGGGAGTCCATGTTTTTCATTTTTAATTAATTTCTAGTTCTTTAACTCTCGCTCTTTTAAATATCTTGGCTTGTTTCAACTGCACATGAACAACATGTAAATACATGAACTATTAGAGAGTTTGAACATGTAAAAAATAGTTTTGATAAGAGTCAAAGACCTTAATTACAAACTTATCTGTTACTAACATAAAGGCTTCACGTTTCCTTATACAACTCTGTGGTTTTATTTCCCAATGGTTGCTATTCATCATGGATTCATTCCTTTAGTAAAACACATTTATAATAATGAAGAAGTGGTCTGTTTTCAGGAGGAACGGTTGATACAACTGGGCATGAGGTACAAAAGGACGGCACCTTGAAAGAACTTCATGCTGCCACGGGCGGACCGTGGGGCGGACAACTCGTCAATGAAGCCTTTGAAAAGTTTATTGAGTCAATGGTAACTCAAATAGTTTTTCTTTCTGGTTTCTGGCTGTGTGGGGAGGCTGTGTGGCTATTCCTTTTATGCACATTTCACTTTTTATTCCATTAAATATTTTGAATTTGTGTACGGCAAATAAACGTGGAAAATGGATCATAAACGATACAGTCGGATAGATACTCGTAATATGCAGTATAGGTTATTTAAACATTTTAATGTTGGTGAAGTTGGTAAAACAAGCGTTGCTTTGCACTTTTATCTATCTTCACATCTATTGCTTGAATAAAACGCTTTATGATCTAATACTAATTGTATAATTCTAGGTACTAATTGTGCACCCCTTGTTGCTGATCTGTTTTTATACTGTTATGAAAGAGACTTTATGTTATCTCTTTCTACAGAACATCAAGATGATATAATTACAGCTTTTAACAACACCTCGAGGTACCTTGATGATTTACTAAATATAGACAATAACCACTTTCCATTGCTGGTGAATAAGATTTATCTTAAAGAACTACAACTTAATAAAGCGAACACTTCAGAAAAGCAAGCAAACTTTCTCGATCTAAATCTGTCCATTGAAAATGGTTATGTCACTACTAAAATTTATGATAAAAGAGATGATTTTAATTTTAATAAAGTAAATTTTCCGTTTTTAGACGGCGATGTTCCCCGTGCAACATCTTATGGGACTTATATCTCACAGCTTGTTCGCTTTTCAAGAGCTTGCAACGATGTTAATGATTTCAATGAACGTAATCTTTGCATTAAAGAAAAACTTTTAAAACAAGGTTATCGGTATCACAAATTAAGGAAAACCTTTTGCAAGTTTTATCGCCGATACCCAGATCTAATTCATAAATACAGGTGCAGTTTAAAATCACTTTTGCAACATTGAGTACCTGCCCCTTCGGCTTTGCAATGCTCTTAGCTTCTTATGTTTTATATGTTTGTGTGCTATTGCATGCAACATTGTTAAGCAGATAAGTGGGTTGTAGTTTTTTCACCAAGACAACTTGTACTTGTTTTGTGATATGAGAACCTGTTGGGGCAAGTGTGAGGTTGGTGCACCCTAGAACCTAGTTTAAACCCCCAGTGGCAATTTGATTTGCCACTAACCGTTCCAAGGCGGTAACCCCTCGAGTTCTCATTTATGTTTATTGTTAGTGGTGTCTTTTTTGAAACTGATCATTTTATTAACCATGCTCTCTCCCTCTCTCTTCTTCTTGACTGTGTGGGGAGGCTGTTTTTTCTGAATGTGGCGATTCCTGATATGCATATTTCAACTTTTCATATGATAATTATACTTTATTGAGCCGAATCGCTCGCATTCTTAATGGATAATATTTATTTTAACTTTGGTTTATCCAATTGTAAACAAAGAAGAGGTATTCCTATGGCGACTAAATCTATACCCATGTTTCTTTATACAGTACGAAGACCCTTTATAATGTTACCTCTTTTTTGAAAATAACTGCATAAAAACAACGGTTTCGTGTTAAATTGACGATCTCTTTAATACTTCTATATTTTGTTTATTTGTCTAAAATTATTTTTAAACACGTCAACATAAAATAAATCAAAGATCTAAAAAAAAACAAATGTCTTCTGGAGCAGAATAAGTTTGTAACCATAAACATTGTATAATTATGTAAAAAAAAGAAATCTATTTTGTCCCGCTTGAGTTATTTTAAAAGGTGTACGCGGCATTTCTTGAATCGGTAAGTAATCTGAATTACTTTTGTGGTAAAACTTCTGTTTTAAGATCAGTCGATGCTTACAGATGTCTAAAATGTTACTTAATATCAAAGTGGTAAAATTAGATGTATCAAGTCTTCACTGGCAAAGACATTCAATAAGTTTTATGTTTGTAATGTTTGTAAAACAAAATAGCATTAGTATGTAATATTTTTGATTACTTTTTATAAAACCTACGTATTACAATGTTTGGATTTCAAATATCTATGTAATACTAACATAAATTGCTATTATATTTTTATTTTGCTTAAAATAAGCTCAAAATTATCGAGCAGATAGAAAGTAAGTAGTGTCTCATAGAACTTTTACCTTAACTCAATTTAAGTGATGTGTGGTTTGACACAAAAAACAAAGTTGATAACCGTTTTGTCCTCCGTTATGTTTCTCTATTGAATAGGTCACAAAACAGGTTTTTCTAAAGTTCCGTCAAAAATTTAGCAGAGGTTGGATTGAATTCGAAACGGATTTTGAGAAAAAGAAACGCCAGTGTACATCCCATTCCAAACGCATTGAACTAAATTTCCCTCGAAATTTGGAAGACATTTTCAAACAGGAAATGAACTGTGAATTGAAAACAAAAATTCAGGAAAAATACAATGGAGAGGTTAAACTTGTCCAGGAAATTTTAATTTTAGAATCACCAACTATGGAAAGATTTTTTGAAAGTGCAATTGGAGAAATAAATAATCACATTGACTTTCTTCTAATGAAGAGAGAACTGAAAGTTGTGTCAACACTTCTTCTTGTTGGTGGATTCTCGGAGTCAGAGGTTGTGAAGTTTGCTGTAAGAAATCACTTCAAGAATCTAAGAGTGATCTCCCCGGAAAAAGCAAGTGTGGCCATATTAATGGGCGCGGTCCTGTTTGGGTACGATGAAAAGATTATCGCTGCCCGTATAAGTCCGTACACCTATGGCGTCCACACCAGGAAGTTGTATAATTCATCTTTGCATGATAAAAAGCGTAAAAGTAAACTCAGTGACGGCAGATATGTAGTAAATAACGCATTTGACAAGCATATTGAGGTCGGAGAACAAGTTTACGTTAGTGGCAAGAGCAGGGAAAGGCAGTATACGATAGCTAACAGAACAAAACCTACGGTGTTTTGGAATGTATATCAATCGCCAGAACGGGACCCCGTATTCTGTGATGATCCAGGATGCGAGTGCATTGGAAAGTTAAAAATCGATATACCTGATCATATACGTGGCGAGCGGGTTACTTTAAAAGTCAGTATGACTTGTAAAGGGACGGAACTCGAGGCGACAGCTGTGACGTCTGATGGCGCACTGAAGTGTAAAGCGATATTCGACTTTTTGCTAAAAGACGTCGCTAACACTTCTGAAGAGATCTCTGAGAGTATTGACGCAGAGAAGGCATAAAGTTGTAAGTTTCGGACGAAAATGATATTTATAATGTTACTTTTACAACCAAATCTATATTTTAAGTATGATATTACTTCAAGTTTACATTCAACACGTGTTTCAACTATAAAACTGAAGTACTAACTTACGTAACATCAATATCAACTTGGGTAATCAGTAAGATGAAAGAGATTTTTAACCAGGTTTAAAAGAAAACCGGTTATTGAAATGCTGAAGTCGGCGGGCGGACGGGCGGGCGTCAACTTACGCAGTGAATTTCAATTACAACAAATCCTTAAATGTACTGATTAGTGAAAAAATTCAGCGAAATACGCTCATGTTTAGTCATTGACAGGCACTATATGGTGACAAAATGACTATAAACCTCGTCTGAGACATTGAAATATTCCACCTGGAACTTTTGTTATGCAGCTTAAAAGACCACGTTTATAAGATGAACAAAATAATGGCAACAGAAAAGCATGTTGTAAGGTATTTTTGAAATTAATTACGTGTAAAAATTGTCGTTGGGCCATCAATAACCCTAGTTCTACATATATTTTTGTAAGAACCACCGAAACAAAATCACAAGTTGATCATGTTCATAGGATGTTTTTTGAAGACGACTTTTGCTGACTTGCATTTTGCAAATATTAAACGATGAAATTGCCTGATATTGTCAATTAAATGATGAACATACAGGGGGCAAGTTGTTGAAAAAACTTCGAAACAGTGAAAGAAGTTTACTGTTAAAAAACCTGAGAAAATGGCAAGTCTGACATTTTTAATGTATGTGTCTTTGATATAAATACACGTAGTACAGAATCATTTGTGAAAAGTATAGTAATATGATGTAAATTAATACACATTGTACAAAATCATTTGTGAATAGTATAGTAATGGGTATTGTAATAGTGTAATCGTTAATAGTTACCTTGCCAAGTCATATTACTTTTCACCAGCTTTGGAATTTAAATTAATCAAGCTTTACACTTTTTATTTTATCATACCTTTATGGGATTATACTTAAACATTGTATTTTTGTATTAAATGCGTAACTTTGTGCATATGCTTTACATCTTACCAAATGATCGACGTTGAGAAATTTTGGGAAAGAAAATTTAAATTCCTAGGTATACATTTTGTTTTATTTGGCATGGAAATAAGTTAGAACTGAACAGATACTGAATAATTAGTCGTTCCATGTCAACTAACTTTTAAAAGACTCAAAGCTAAACATTTTCGGGCACTTTTGCTTGACAATGCTATTAGCTCCTTACTCTGTATATGTTTGTGCTTTTTGCACGCGACATTGTCCCGTTGATGGGTTTGTTGGAGCTAATTCACTAAGACAACTGCGCTTGTTTGTTCATTTGAGAACCTGCTGAGGCGAGTTTGAAGTTGATGCACGTTAGTATCTGATTCACACCGCCACTGGCAGATCGTGTTACCGTTGGCCGTTCCAAGGCGGTACCCACTCAGGTTCTCATTTCTGTTATGTGTTTGCGATGTCATATGTGAAAATGATCATTTTGTAAACTTGTACTCTCGTCTCCTTTTTTTGGCTGTGTATAAAGGCTGTATTTTTTTTTATTGTCGATATTCCTAACATGGATGTTTTACTTGTTCACAATAAATACCACACATTATTCAGAATAGTGAGTGTAATGTTAATACTGTTTTAATGATAATTATGGGCTAATTTTCATTTCATAAATAAACCAAATTTCTGAGAAATGTGCAACCAGGTACCATGTTTGCAACCTTTTAATGAATTTCTTAGGGAAAATAGTGCATTGGAGATTTTACAATAACCAGTGTTTGAGGAACAGTCAGTTCCATTTTGAATGTCATGGTTTAGCAGATATAGCAGGTGTTCTGTTCTCAGAAAGTTATCAAGTACTAACCTAATCTGATTAAAATCATCTGAAAAACGCTACGCTATCAGGACCTGACGATGTGTAGTAGTAACTAAAACGTGTTTTTATCACTTACCCTTTGAACCTATCAGATTGTTATGGAAACGTATATGGTACACCCTGATGATGTCATTTCATGCGAAGATGTGTGCTTGTAGGACGACATGATCACACCAAGTTATCATAAAATATAAAGAATGATATGATAATTTGATCATGGCGTAATAACAGAACTTGATTTGTCGTCTTAATCTGGTCATTACTGAATAACAGAAGCCGACTTGTCTTAAAAATTAAACGACATAACTACATAATAACATTTTTGTAGAAACTACTATGTTGACTATGCTCGTTGTTTACGGCTTTATGACTTGCTATAGGTCGACATATAGACCCCAAATTCCAGAGTTATTGCCCCTAAGTAACTCTTAAACTGACCCTTGTTAGCTTGTGACCTGTCTAGCCAAATAATTATTATAAATAGAATGAATAAACATTCACCAAGATGTGAACTTGTGCACCTCCTTTTTTGCAATGGCCAGTACTCTTAATTACTCAGTTATTGACCTTGAAATAGCCAATATGATGAAAATTTGCTTGTAAGTTGTCTATCCAAATAACTATTACAAATAGAATAATGGAACCTTCACTAAAATATTTATCATAATGTGAAAGTGTGCACCTTCTATTTTAAAAGGGCTATTATTCGCAAATTACTTGGTTATTGCCGCTGAAAAATCCAAACAATGATGAAAATTGGCTTGTACCCTGCCTCGCCAAATATATATACAGATAGAATATTTGAACCTTCACCAAAATGTTTTCCAGGATGAGTCATGTGCACCACCTATTTTGTAACGACCATAGCTCACAAATCAGCCATAAATATTTGTAGCACTGTCGTAAAAACTCCATTAGGTATTCATGAACATTGTTCTACATGTACACATTGATAATTTCTGCGCAAAAGTTGAACATTCAGATGGTGGGCTTTTCAAATCAACCTTCGTACGTGGTCTGTCCTTCCGTTAACAATTTTTTGCTCCCGGTGCTAGTCAGAAACTACAGGGTGGATTTTTACCAAACCAGAACTGGATCACCTAGGGTCAAAATTAGGTCACAGACCAAATGATGTCATTTTTTTCATTCTAGAGAAGATTAGTTTGATCAGATCTTGATGAAATTGGTTATGAATGTTCATCTTATGAAGGTCTTGAAGGAGTACAAAATTTGGATCATCTAGCGGCAAAATAGGGTCAAAGGTGACATGCTAGAATAAAAACATTGTCCCTTCTACAAGTAGCCATTATAATGCGGTTTTCAAACAAACGTTTTCAGAATGTGCCTCTAGTGTCCTCGTTGGTCCTAGTCGAAACTGGGCCGCAAGATCAAATAAAGTCAAAACTACTTTTTCACTCTAGAGACCTTCTTTTTGACAGGGTTTAACATAACTTGGTGTGAATGTTGATGTCATGAGGGTCATGTCCATTAGATGACCCCTATAGTTTTTGGGGTCGGTAGGTCAAAGGTCATGGTCACATTGGCCTTGAAGAGCAATATATTTTCCAGTCAAACTTCATAGGTAGGTTGGTCATGTCCAGTAGATGACCCCTGTATCTTTTTGGGTCAAAATATTGATAAAGGAATGCAATAAAGCATTTTTGTCAACATGCTTACTAGAAATAGGTGAATCAGGAAAGATCGATGTTCAAATTATGCGGATAAGATGACATAGCATACGTCGACATGACTTATTTTAAAATAATGTTGCACTAACTTAGGTCAGAAAGATTAGTTTACATAGACAACCGGTACAGTTAATTTTCGTTTGTTACCATAACAAGTCGACTTAACTTAAGTCGATTTAATCATACCATTAGGGTGTATCATATACGTTTCCATAGATTGTCGCCTACAAAATCGCAAAAGTGAAAGTAAAAATAGTATTTTGAACCATGGAAAGTATTGACAGCCTACATAAGACATATTTTGCTGGAGATATATGTGTTTATGTAGTATTGCATTCGACATCTTCAGATCATTTTGCGAGCGTTTTATAAATCATGCTTCCTGTGTTGACAATTTCTTAAAATAGTAATAGGGGAAAACCGCTATTACTTAAGTTCTGTGTCTATGGGCCGTTATCAGATCTAACATTTTGTTATATCTGACGTTAGTGCGATTGGTACAAACCCATTTACTGCTCAATAAAATGAATTATGTTTTTGTCTCTAAGCAGCTTTTGCGTGCTACGCTCTTAATGAGAGTTAATTCAACAGTTAAATAGAACTTCAACTAAGGTTATATTTGAGAACCTGACGGGAAAAGCTTGAGGTTGGTGCACCCTAAAATCAAGTTAAAACACAACCGGCGGCAAATAAAATTTGTCACCAACCGTTCCAATGCAGTAACTCTTTCACGTTCTCTTTTTAATAATAGTTTAGGAATTTTTTGTTCGAAATTCATCTTATTACAATTTATATTCTCTTTAGGTGTGCTTGATGTTCCATAGCTGTGCGCGGTAAGGGTTCGATGACCACTATGGGCAATATCATTTTTTTCTATTATTTCGTTGTATGGGGAGACTATTTGCATGTTGGTTTTCCCAATATATACATTCCACTTTTTAAATGCAATAGCACATTTTTTATCAACATTTTTTTCTACCGATAGAATTTGATATAGACGTTAGCATTGATGGATATTTACATATATTTTGAAATATGAAATAAAAATGATATATGTCGCCAGGCTTGTTTAAGTTGTGTTGAGCTTTAAATATTGACACATTCACCGCATGGGGTAGGAATACATGTGGTCGGTTAAACATAATTTAAATCACGATAAATTATAACCATGCTCACAGCACGATTTGTCTAAAACTCATTGAGGTTGAACATGGTGTATAAAGGTACCGCTGCAGCAATGGTTAATTTAAGTCACATGTATTTGATGTAATACGTGCTAGAATTTGCACTTAGCATTGCTTAGTGAAGATTTTTCTAAATATATAATCAACCCGAGTGATCAGTTCTGTTGTGACATTATTTTCTTGACGCTTTAAACATAACCCTTCAAGTTACAGCATATCGTCACAGAATTTGCATATTGTTTATCAATCTGAATCACTGGCAAAATATACTTACGGTTTAGACGAAAATTTTAACTTTCCAGCCATAACAGCCTTTAACCATTGTATCACTCGAATTCCCGAGGACCACTACTTAAGTCCTCCCTCATGATAAATAAAAGCAGATACTTGACCAAGTTCGATGATTTTTAAAATTGCATGTAGTGAGAAATCACAGTTTTGAAATGATTTGACCTAGTGACCTATTTTATAACAAAGAATGACCCAGTTTCGTACTTTATTCAAGTAGGAAGACATTTGTGACCACATTTAATGATTTAATAAGTTAAAGAAAAATATCTCTCAAGTGAGGTAACAAGTTTCAATTTTATTTTACTCAATGGCATTGGTTTAGAAACAGATGAACCATTTTCGAACTTGACATTAATTCTAAGCGACAAAAATCAAGACCATCGTTATTAATCCGTTAATCATTCGTTGTTAAACAGCAAGGTTTATCTATATCTTTTAATCTGGAAAATAATAGTTATCTGATTGTAAATAAAACAATAAGACAGCAGCATTAACTTTATTATAATAGCATGTAAATATAATATTTTTTAATCAAGACCAAGTTTGTTGATAACTTGTATAAATGTTGTCTCTTATGTTATAACAACAGAATGCCAATATCACGTGACGTTTATAATGTCGTTCACACATTCAGAAAAATCACTCAGGGAAATATTACTGAGAAATAAGCAAAAAAAACCTACCTGAAGCGAGTTATTTTTCATATGCGTGCACCAATACGACATTCTAAAAGTCACTCGTTTAGCCAAACTGAACAAGGTTATGTGGAAAAATGGCAACCACGCAGATCATTCAAAGGCTCTTTCAAATCCATGTCCATATCAGTGAATACAAAAACTTCATTCAGCCTTAGGATATCGAAACATCAGTACATGTTTATATTGTGGACGACTTTTACATAAATTGCATCAGGGTCTTCACATACTTTGAAAACTTTTGTTCTTCCTTATCTATCTATTTATCTGTCAATCTGCCGAAGACCTAGACATTTCAGCTCTTTTCTGGTGCAGGAGAATCCAGGCTCCCCTCTTTACAACCTTTATCATTAAATCTGATGTTTTGTAGATTTTGTAAAACAAAAATAAACTATAAACCATTTTAATTACACACAATTTATCAATCTCCTTCGCAGAGTTGTCGTTCCTTACACTCACTTTACATCTCTGCGAAAGGCCCAATGTCAAGATTTTTTACCAAACTCGACAGCCCTATTTTATACAGTCATAATTATGAATTTGAAAGCTTGAGGTAAAACACATGACAGAAATCTTCACTATCTTTCATTAAAACCGATGAAACCCAATCTATTGTAAATGTAATTGGTGAACTTTTTCTTTGAGTTAAAGTAAAAGTAGTTGAAAGTAGTCCCAGCCTAAACAGAGGTGAATGTAATGAGCCGATGGTGTAAGAGAGTGACAATTTATGAGTTGTTATGATACCTAAGAGAGATAAGTTAATTGGCGACCTTAAATAAGTACAAATGATTCGTCCTTACCCGTTTAAATCAAATTAGACGTCGCAATTACAGCCATTTGTACACCGCACAGTAAGGATGTATGTATGTATGTATCATGTAATTTCCTCCTTTATTCATAGGAGCACTCCTCTTTACCAGAGGATAAGGTTTTTTACGTATATGTACACCATCTTTTACCTCCATTATAGGAGATCGCTGTATTCAGCGTTTTATGTTACCACTACCATTATAATCATTATATCACCACCAAGTATATATCAACACCACCACCGAGTATTTACGCACATATATATCTATATACACAATTATATCTGCAGATGCAGATAACTATAGAGACAGCTTTCAGATACAGGGAATCCGGGTGCGATACCCTAGCTCTTTACGAAGAGACCCCCTGGTTCTTTAACGTGCCCGGTGTATAGCACCGATACACGCACTGATAATTGCTGTACTTCCTGGAAGTGAACCAGTACTTAGTTGGGTGGGAAACACTAAACGTATTTCAGAAATTTCCAGTGCCGCGTTCGGGATTCGAACTTACGACCTCCGGATTGGTAGACCAGCGCGTTACCACTGGATGTTCTAAATGTGATCCGTACTATTCCGGATTCCGATTTTTAGCAAGCATTAACACTTGTCAACATGGCGGCGCCCACGGGACACGAAAACAAATTTTTTAAATAACTACTTTAAACAATGGAAACGGCAAGCTGGCGAAAAGTAATTCAAAAGCAGATCTACGACATTATTTCACACAAATATGGTCTGCTGACACTGATTGTAGGAGCAGTCTTGATCGTGATATCTGCATTCCATTTTGGAGAGGTAAGTTAGCAATTGTTTTGGAACAGATTCTGATATGAGCTAACAGGCCTGCCAAAACTTATTCATTAAAAATCCGGAGATTTTGTCTGAATATGTCAATGATGATGATGACGACGACAATGATGATGATGATGTTGTTGTTGTTTTAATGTTTTGTTTCTGCTGTTCACTATGACTGTGACTGAACAAAAATGATGATAATGATGATGATGATGATTTTCTGACATTTTTCTTTGTAATTATATTCTTCAAAGAATTTTATAAATGATTTTTGCCGATTTTGTGAGAAATGGTTGAAGAACATGTTTTAAAATGACTTTTGTCTATTTTTACCATTCATATTTAAATGTTAATACCTGCTTTTGACAATATTAGAATGAACATGCAGTGAAAAAGATAAAGGCAGGTGAAACATGGAGGCCCTTGTTTAGTTTATGACACGCGGTTATTGTATAGTTGTGCCAGAGGCATTGAGACTGCATGTAACTGACCACGACCTCGTTAAATTAGGTTTAATGGGGGCCTACCGATATACAGAGTTATCTCAACCTGTTACTGGTCTCCGGTCTGAGATTGACAATTAAAACACACATGCAGTAGTCATCCGTCGTCCTTTAAAATACGTTTTGATAGGGTCTTTTCAGTCGGAGATTAGCATTTATGCATAAAAAACTTTTGATAATTACATACTGAATGGGAAAATATACAGTTTTTATAGAGCAGCGCATAATATTTCTCTTCTAACCGTTTTAAAACGTTGGATATGTTTGTGTATAACATCGTTATGTTCGACCCCTTCTGTAACTAATAAAGAGTAAAAAATACGCATTTTTATGCTCAAAAAATGGCAGATTTGAGAAAAAGAGAAAAAGAAAAGTTAGAAAAAAAAACTTAGAAATATGTAGTAAAATTTATAACATATGATATAAATTAATGTTTGACGCCGTTCCCTTTTATGCGTGTTATTTCATGCCAATGAAACATTTTTTGAAGGAATACAGTGGAGCTCCGCTAAACCGCGGTCCGATTTAGCGCGAAATCCACCATAACGCGGTCAGCCCTTGGACCCCGTTTTTTTTTTCATAAAAGATAGTAAAATTCTATCAACGGCCATTTTTGTATATTTGGAAATGGAAAAAAGGGAAGTAACAACGTAAATACCGCGTTAATCGATAAAGACAATGACGCTCGTTCATTAACGTATCGAGAATCGTTGAAACAATTGTGAAATGTTCCTTTATGATCTGTTGATTGTTTCCTAAGTTTATTAAAATATCAAACTGTCATAAAATTGTTAAGTAATAAATTGTTGTACAAACAGTGGGGCACCTAATCACCTACGCGAAATGGTTACTGAATGGGTTTTTTCGCACCTACGGCAGATAAAATATCAAACTGTCATAAAATTGTTAAGTAATAAATTGTTGTACAAACAGTGGGGCACCTAATCATGTACGCGAAATGGTTACTGAATGGTTGTTTTTCGCACCTACTGCAGATAAAATAACAAAGGTGTCTGATGTTGAAGGTGTCAGAATTCTTTGATAAAACTGTTGTCTAATTTCACAAGAAATGTTGTACGATTTTATGTGCTAATTTGTTAGCGATACATGTGCTAATATGTTTTACAATATTATTATGAGAAATGAATATTATTATGATTGAAAATTAAAACAATAAAGATTAAACTGCACACATATTGTTTTCCTTCAAAACAGCGTTCAGGTCAAACAAATACATGAGTTCCGCATATGACAAACGCCCGCAGAATAAACTTTTGTGAGTGAAATTCACAAAGTAATATTTTTATAGCACCTGTTAGATAATAACAAAACAACATGGAAACAAAGGATTTTATTTCAAATAACGATAAAATGATACGAGTAATACATGTATGGACTTTGTATAGTGTAAGTTCTATGTCCAGCGAATATCGCGGATCCGGTAATAACGCGATTTGATGGGATGGACCCCAAAGACCGCGTTATAGTGGATCTCCACTGTATAATTTTTTTTTTTAAATAACAGCGCTTTTCTACAAATTGAATGCATTCATTTGGTTTACTGATTTTTGCCATGTTCGTATTGACGTATTTTTCAATATACTGCTTTTTTTGTAAAAGAGGTTCTTTCTTATTCTTATAAGATTCAAAACATATTCAAACAAGGTTTTGTAACTTTTATCACGTTTTTTTCTCTTTATTTTTTAAATTTTATTTTAGTTTATTAAGTTTTACAATACATTTTAACTCATTAAATAAATATACTTTTGTGAAAATTTTTCCGAAGGCTATTTTATTTCCTTCAGTTCGGAGCACTTTAAGTTGCCAAAATCAAATAAACAATTTTCGAATCTCAAACAACAATGTGACAATTAATTAGAACATTTAATCCCTAGTCAGTTTCTTAAAACAACACTTTTTCCACAACAAACAACTTTTTTCAACCTCTTAAACAAATCTACAACTTAACTTCAAAAGACCTTTATCACACCTCCAGCTGGTAAGACCCTGTTTTGCTAATAAGATTACGTAAAATGGTCATAAAACACCAGGCCCTTTTCTTTAATAGCATTGTTTGCATGACTTGAAATTGATTGGCTGAAAACATAAAAAGCTATAATTTCAATGTCAGCGAATAAATTAAATTGTCATAAAGGATAAAGTTATGTAATTAGGTAAAGTTTAGTTATTAACTTAAAATCAATGTATAAAGATGATGGTTATTCCTGATATGCCTGTTTCACTTTTTTGCTAAGCCGACAATGAATTTTAACTTCAAAATGCACTTTGATAATTTTTATCTACACTTCTAACGCTACGCTTATTACCGCTTCCAAACCGGAACTACCCAATCAGCAAGGGAAGCCACTCTCAATGGGAGGTAACTGTGTATATCGGTAGGCCCCCATTAATCTATATTTTTTGCAATTTCATAGAAATCCGGAGATTTTGACTATAAATCCAGAGATCCGGAGAAGTAACTTAAAATCCTGAGATTCCGGATAAAATCCGTAGATTTGGCAGGCCTGAGCTAAATATATTTTATTCATAGTTACATGGTATCTGATAATGTTTAATTCAAGGCTTAATTTAATTTAATTCTGACCATTGAGCAGCAGTCTAAAGGGAATGTTAAAGTGTTTCTAGTTGTGTTTTTTTTTAATGGAAGTGGGGGGGGGAATAATAAAGTAGACCCAGACCAGGATTTGCACCTCTGTGACAACTGGTGCACTTATCAATGAAAGGGTTAAGTATACTATAAATTGGCAGAACCTTTTGAGAATCATTTAAAAAATCCTCATTAGTAACATTATTAACATCTTTCTGAAAATATTTTAAATGCTTCTAAATGTTTTAATTGCAGAGTGTAGTAGATTGGAGTACAGAAAAATATGCAGCTGTGTTCAACTCATTCAGTGATAACCTTGCTGGAAGATCATTTAGAGAACGGTATGTTTAACTCATCCAATGGTGAAGGAGAGCTGAAGAGAGCATTTTGTTGTTTGTCTCTTTATGTGATACATTCCCTTCGGATAACCATTGGCAAAATATCTTTTAACATAAGAAACTCTTATCAAGTATAAAATGTTACAAGAGAAATAATTTTAAAGTGCTTGTATTTATTTCCCTGAAGCAGGCGGAAGCTGAAACATTTGTTTAAATATGTGTAATTGAAAATTTTAATCGTGTTTTGTATTGTCTTTACTTCTTTTTATTTTCATTACAAGAGAAACATAGAAATACCATCTTTATTTGTGCCTTCATTGCTTCCCAGAATAGTCACAGGTGACTAAATTTTTGGTTTAAACAAGCTTCTGCATACCTTAGATATCACTATCTGTACTGCTGCTGCTGCTGCTCTGCTGTTGCATGGTAGTTCTTGAAAATCTTGATAATTTCTACCCTTGAATTGGTTTAAAATATTCCAGATCCAGATCAGATGATTTAGATGTACCAGCTGATCTGGATCTACACTGGCTGTCCATGTGATGAATAGATTATCCATGAAATGAATGTTGAAGTGACATTTTTTTTCAACAAAATTGATGTGAGCTTAACAGTGCAAATCCAGTGGACTGCTGCCCTAAAATATGAGATAGTTCCTAAAAATAGTTCCTAAAAATCTGTTTTAAATGTATGCTTTACTTATTTTCTTTTGTTACAGACTTTGTCTGCCAGTGCCTATAGATGTAGTTTACACATGGGTTAATGGAACCGACCCTGATTTGATTCGGAACCTTCAGCGGCTCAAATTAGACATGCAAGATCAACTCAATAAATCAAGGTGACATTGTTGTCTTCTTTCCACTCAGTGTTAAGAAAAAGGTTTCTTATAATTTTCTGAATTCAGATATGTTTTGCTAAATCAAGATAATATTTTGCTGAATCCAGATAACATTTTGCTGTATCTTTAATATTTTGCTTAATCTAGATAATATTTTGCAGAATCCAGATAATATTTCACTGAATCCAGATAACACTTTGCTGAATCCAGATAATATTTTTTCTCAATCCAGATACTACTCATCAAAACTAGCTGTTTATTATTATTAATCATCAGGATTTTAATTATCTAAATATTGGACATTTCCTTATATTTTTGAAGCCTAAAAATCTTTTTTGCTAGAACTTTGCTTAAGGATTGTTTTTGCATAAACTAAATTCCATTAAAAGGTCAGAATCTTTACTACTGATCATGGCAGACTTGTGCTCTTAAAATATATTACCATATTCAATCGGTTTTGTGTCCTTTATTATTAAATAGTACTTCGATTTAACCCGCTCTTGTATGAAATATTACATATATGTAGAACTAAAGGAACAAATTTGCAGCATTAGATCGGGCTAATAAAATTTTAATTTACTAAAATAAATTTGGTCCGCGCGACTAAAGGCGAAAGTAGGATTTTCGAAACGTCACAGAAAACGCGATCGCGTAGAAGTGGTCTCTTCATCGGTGCTAAATATAGCTCCATTATATTTAGCTTCTTAAAAGTTCGTTAACTATAATTTAACAATATCATTGAAAGAAGAAAGAATTCGATCGGACCTTTTGTGTTCTGCTGGAGAGTTTATATATTGGAGTCTATATGGACAAATATGATTTTTCAATAGTATATTCTTACTTAAGTTAAGGGCTGGGGCTTTAAAGGAAGAAAGGATTACAAGGTTTTCTCAATGACATCTTGATCTAGGGAGTGATTTATCTGGGCCTTAGTTAATCAATCTTACACCACCATGTATGCCTATGACTGTTTTTCTTGCATTTTAATGCCAGATAGATTTATGTATTATTGCATGTTAACATCAGACTAATTGTCAACTTTGTGCAGAAACAGTATAACTCCTTAATTCCGTGCTACTTATACTGGTTTGCATCAACTATTTATTCATATGTAATTCAGGTAAGAAAAGAATGTATTTGTGCTGTGCCCGAGATCATAAAACTAAATCTGGAGATCAGTCTCAAATCTCAAGCATCTGATTGGCTGAAATGGCGACCAGTCGCCATTTCAGCCAATCAGATCCTTGAAATTTGAGACTGATCTCAAATCTTAGTTTTATGATCTTGGGCCCTGGTTGATTATGTTGAAACATGTCATCGTATATAAAATGGATATCAAACAAATGGAACCTTCCATAGCGCAAAATACACAAAAATTAAATAATGATATCACAGTATATAACAATAATTTCCATTATGAAAACATGCACCTTATTTGTTCTCAAGTTGTAACTCTTGGGTTAAAGGTAATAAAGCTGAGATTGAAAACCAGTCTCAAATCTCAAGCATCTGATTGGCTGAAATGGCGACTGGTGTCCATTTCAGCCAATCAGATGCTTGAGATTTGAGATTGGTTTCCATGCTCAGCTTTTATAACCTTGGGCATTGCTTCAGTACATCTATTGTTCAAAAGTAATTTACAGTCAAGATAACTTTGTAAACAGCCCTTGTACAAGTAAAACGTTAATTCATAGTTTGAGAACTTGCTGAACAGCCCTTGTAGATGTAATATTTTATTACACAAATGCAATATGTTGTTTTATTAATGTCAGAATACATAGAACACCACATGGGTAAGTGAAGAAAACATGTTACATTTCATACAATCAAGTTATTAAATGTTTTGATCAATATCAGCAATGGATGGTGGTGAAGGTTATCCCTTTACTCAATATAAACACCATTTTATGTGTGTGTGATGAGTGTAGATCCAGATCAGCTGGCATCTCCATGACCTCTGATCAAGATCTGCACAGATCGCTTTTTGATTTATTAGGTTATTTCTGACCAATAAGCGAACAGTGCTGATCCTGATCTGATGGCACTGATGTGTCAGCTGATCTGGATCTACACTGTTCACCAATGGAATAGAGGTGTTTTCTGTGGAGTAAAGGGTTTAAGCCAGATTTCCCAGATATTTTATATAATCATGGAAATGGTGTTAACACCTTAACCCTTTACACTTTTAATGTTTTTTATATCCCATTATGTGACCAGTATAGATCCAGTGCTCAAGGTTATAAAACTGAGCATGGAAACCAGTCTCAAATCTCAAGCATCTGATTGGCTGAAATGGCGACTGGTCGCCATTTCAGCCAATCAGATGCTTGAGATTTGAGACTGGTTTCCATGCTCAGTTTTATAACCTTGGGCACAGATGCTTGAGATTTGAGACTGGTTTCCAATCTCAGCTTTATAACCTTCAACCCTGATCAGCCTGAACATCCTGTCAGTCTGATCAGGATTTATTTAACATTAATTCCATGTTTGACCAGAGTAGATCCAGATCAGCATGCACATCTGAGAAGTCTGATCTGGATTTACACTGTTTGCTTCTTAAATAGAAATAAATTACAAGTCAAAATGAGCTGGTTAAAGGTTAATTGGAAAAATTATTTGATGTTATAAAACTGTTGTTTATTTGCGCAGTTATAGTTCAACGTTTAGTTCCTTGAGAGTTATACCAGTAATTTATATACGGTATTTTTATAATTTTTTAATTAATTTTATTAAATATATATGCTTTAAAATCATGATAAGATTAAACATAAGTTTCTTTGTTATTTATTTAAATTTCTAGATTTAAGTGCTACAATGGCCAAAGGTCAAAAACTAAAACTGGACTAAAATCTCTAACATCTGATTGGCTGAAATGGTGACTTGTGCCATTTCAGCTATTCAGATGCTTGAGATTTGAGACTGGTCTACAAGCTCAGTTTAATGATCTTGGGTCCATAGCCCAACAAAGAATGATTGTGGAACTATTTATTAAATCTAAGGTTTTATTTTAGTGATGTATATGTAATTTGCTAACATGACTTTTAATAGAAATGTTGAGTGCTGAGGACGTCTTGCTCATGTATTGGCAGTATAGGCAGCATCCCATATTAAGTATGACGACAACATTCTCATTTTACAAATGGTGCTGTACCTATATATTACCCATTCCCCAACTTTAAAATATTTCGTTACAATGTGCGGCCTATATATAGGTGAGGACGGTACATGCACATTATAAATAGGTTCTAAACAATTCTTCAAAGATGTTTAATGGGTGCTTGATATATCTCGCAACCTTATTTATGGATCCCATGGAAAAGTAACTTGTGTATTGATGTACACTGGTTATGTATTGCCAATTTTAAATGTGTATGTAAGGGATATATACCACATAAACGGATGCTAGAATAATTGCCATGGTGTAGGCCTTAGGATGTTCATAAACTGACATTCATTATTAAATACATGGATTGATCCAGAGGGGGTTCAAAGAGGATGCTCAAACCCCTTTTTAGAGCAGCAATATTTAATTTTTATATCATTTTTAGCTTGAAAGTTGGAAATTATCATGTAACTACCTTAACCCTTTCCTCCATAGACACACGGGTGAACAGATTAGATCCAGATCAACGGGCATATCTGTGCCGTCTGATCTGGATCTTAACTGTTTGCTTTTTTGATTGTTAGGTTATTTCAAACCAAAATGTGGCTAGTGTAGATCCAGATCAGATGGCAAAGATGTGCCAGCTGATCTGGAACTACACTGGTAGCACATGCGTAAAAATGCGTAAATATGGAGGAAAGGGTAAAGATTGCTACAGATGAACCCTCTATCTGGAAATCTTGAATCCAACACTGCATATTGTCTGGTGTAATGAATGCTGCAAGTAAAATTTCAATAAAAGTGAATGTGTTTTACACAAGTAATAACTGTTTAAATCATAAAAATTTAAGGGTATTAAACACAACATTACGGGATATGATCTTCCGCCATTTAATGGGTGATTGTGCATTAGAAGCTAGCTCATGTCTTGTCTGCTTGCTTACATTGCTTTGTCCAGGACACACTGTAAATATGATCAATGAACCATTTGTTTTAAAATAAAACAATATTGTTTGTACTTTAACCTTTTCCTCCATAGATTCACCTTTAATGCATGGACGAACAGTTTAGATCCAGATCAGCTGGGATATCCGTGTCGTCTGGTCAGGATCTAAACTGGTTGCTTTTTTAGCTCACCTGAGCACGAAGTGCTCATGGTGAGCTTTTGTGATCGCCTGATGTCCGTCGTCCGTGCGTCCGTCCGTCCGTCGTCAACTTTTTCTTCAAACGACTTCTTCTCTGAAACGGCTTGGCCAATTTTGACGAAACTTGCCACGGATGTTCCTTGCATGAAGCTCTTCCAAAGTTGTTCAAAGAAATCAATTCCATGCAGAACTCTGGTTGCCATGGCAACCGAAAGGAAAAACTTAAAAAATCTTCTTGTCTGAAACCACAAGACCTAGAGCTTAGATATTTGGCATTTAGCATCCTCTAGTGGAACTCTACAAAGTTTGTTCAAATAATTTCCCTGGGGTCAAAATTGGCCCCGCCCCAGGGGTCACTTCATTTTACATAGACTTATATAGGAAAAACTTTAAAAATCTTCTTGTCTGAAACCACAAGGCCTAGAGCTTAGATATTTGGCATTTAGCATCCTCTAGTGGAACTCTACAAAGTTTGTTAAAATTATTTCCCTGGGGTCAAAATTGGCCCCGCCCCAGGGGTCACTTCATTTTACATAGACTTATATAGGCAAAACTTTAAAAATCTTCTTGTCTGAAACCACAAGGCCTAGAGCTTAGATATTTGGCATTTAGCATCCTCTAGTGGAACTCTACAAAGATTGTTCAAATTATTCCACAGGGGTCTAAATTTGCCCCGCCCCAGGGGTCACTTCATTTTATAAAGACTTGTATAGGAAAAACTTTAAAAATCTTCTTGTCTGAAACCACAAGGCCTAGAGTTTAGATATTTGGCATTTAGCACCCTCTAGTGGAACTCTACAATGATTGTTCAAATAATTTCCCTGGGGTCAAAATTGGCCCCGCCCCAGGGGTCACTTCATTTTACATAGACTTATATAGGTAAAACTTTAAAAATCTTCTTGTCTGAAACCACAAGGCCTAGAGCTTAGATATTTGGCATTTAGCATCCTCTAGTGGAACTCTACAAAGATTTTTCAAATTATTTCCCAGGGGTCTAAATTGGCCCCGCCCCAGGGGTCACTTCATTTTATAAAGACTTGTATAGGAAAAACTTAAAAATCTTCTTGTCTGAAACCACAAGGCCTACGGCTTAGATATTTGGCATTTAGCATCCTCTAGTGGAACTCTACAAAGATTGTTCAAATTATTTCCCTAGGGTCAAAATTAGCCCCACCCCAGGGGTCACTTCATTTTACATAGACTTATATAGGAAAAACTTTAAAAATCTTCTTGTCTGAAACCACAAGGCCTAGAGCTTAGATATTTGGCATTTAGCACTCTCTAGTGGAACTCTACAAAGATTGTTCAAATGATTTCCCTGGGGTCAAAATTGGCCCCGCCCCAGGGGTCACTTCATTTTATATAGACTTGTATAGGCAAAACTTTAAAAATCTTCTTGTCTGAAACCACAAGGCCTAGAGCTTAGATATTTGGCATTTATCATCCTCGATTGGAACTCTACAAAGATTGTTCAAATTATTTTCCTGGGGTCAAAATTTGCCCTGCCCCAGGGGTCACTTCATTTTACATAGACTTGTATAGGCAAAACTTTAAAAATCTTCTTGTCTGAAACCACAAGCAGAGAGTACTTTTGTACTCAGGTGAGCGATATAGGGCCATCATGGCCCTCTTGTTATTCATGAGGTTATATCTGACCAAAATGCAACCAGTGCAGATTCAGATCTGACGGCACCGATGTGCTGGCTGATCTGGATTTACACTGGTCGCACACGCGTAAAAATGCGTATATATGGAGGAAAGGGCTAATATGATGGGTTTTTTTCATTTATTAACAAAAGTCTGGTTCACTATAATGAAAATATTTTGAATAAAGGGTTTACATATGTGTTTCAACAATAGAATGTGTAAAACTGCCAGAGATACATAGCAATTAGCAACATAGATGTAACTTCATTTACATATTTCAGGGAAACAAAGTGTGTGTTTAGCAACTGTATCCCTAGCAACAGTGTTGCCTTGTATCCCACGTTGCCTGTCAACATGACCTTGACACAGTTAGGTGACATGTACCCAGAATTCATCAGTGCTAGTAAGATGTTTAAGGTCTCATCACCAATAGACTACAAGAATTACACCATCATAGCATTTGCTGACAGACAACAAGGTAAAAACAAGTAACAATACAGGGTTGAAATGATGCCAAAATCTTAAGGTCGAGTTGACATTTGCCAGACTTATACCCCATTTTATAATTGGGGTTTTATTTTGACAAAGTACCTGAGGGCCACACAAGTGTTCTACTGAACACCCATCTAAGTTTGAAAGTATTATTATTAAGAGAATTATCACAGCGCAATAATTATGGTATGCCAGAACTGATAATATGACTGTCGTTATTAGCTTGAATTTATAGGCAACTTGGAGAAATATAACCAGGTGCTCTGCCGAGTCATGTATGTTTTCAAAGACAAGTTCATTAAAATCAGTTCTTGTTATAAAATTTCACAAAATGGAGTTTTTATGTTCCTTTATAATTTCACATAGTAACTTTAAAAAAATCTAATGTCACTTGAAGTGTGGTTGTAAAACTGGTACACATGACAACTTGAAGTACACAATAACTCAAAGTACATGATAATTCATAGTACACGATAACTGGAAGTAGACAATAACCTGAAAGTAGATGAAAACTCAAAGTATACTATAACTCGAAGTACATGATAATTCATAGTACACGATAACTGGAAGTAGACAATAACCTGAAAGTAGATGAAAACTCAAAGTATAACTCGAAGTACATGATAACTTGAAGTACTTTGTCAGCCCCTTAAGTATTCGAATTATCATAATCGGAAAGTTGTTTCAGAGCATTTTCACATATTTATTTTAAATCAAAAACCGAATTATTTTGCTTTTTCAGTTTCTGCTGTGCTTAACAAGACATTTCTGATAGATGAAAAGAACACCACAGTTGTCCAGTGCTACATTGTAAGTCAGTAGTTAGATCTAGATCAGATCTAGATCAGAAATCACCACTACATTTTGAAGTCATAGTAGTAAGATCTGGGCTGAAGGTTATAAAACTGAGTTTGGAAACCAGTCTCAAATCTCAAGCATCTGATTGGCTGAAATGGCGACTGGTTTCCATGCTCAGTTTTATAACCTTGGGCAGTGGGCTTGAAAATACCAGTCTTGTCCAGTGATATATTGTAAGTCATAGTTGTTAGATCTGGATCCGAAAACATCAGTGGTGTCAAGTGCTACATCATAAGTTATAATAGTTAGATCTGGATCAGAAAACACCAAATTTGTCAAGTGCTACAATAAAAGTTTAGTTAATAAATCTGGGCTAGAAAACACCAGTGCTTCATTGTAAGTCATAATTGTTAGATCTGGATCCGAAAACATCAGTGGTGTCAAGTGCTAGATCATAAGTTATAATAGTTAGATCTGGATCAGAAAACACCAAATTTGTCAAGTGCTACATTAAAAGTTAAGTTGTATAATCTGGGCTAGAAAACACCAGTCTTGTCCATTGCTTCATTGTAAGTCATAATAGTTAGATCTGGATTCGAAAACATCAGTGGTGTCAAGGGCTACAATGTAAGTCATAGCTGTTATATCTGGATCAAGAAATGCCATTGAAGTCGGGTGTTACATAACATTCACATTAGGATCTGGGTCACAGCACCACTGTTGTATAGTGCAAAATTTTAAGTTGTATGAGTTAGATACAGGTCAGTAAACAAAAATTTTATCTTTTGCTGTATTGTAAGTTGTATAAGAAAGATCTGAGTGTGAAAACAACAGTATTGTTTTGTTTACAAGTCGTATTGGTTAGATCTTCGTTGGAACACCTCATACGATACATGTAATAAATATTCACTTGGGTCTGATTTCGCGCACACTGCGTAGCGCAGACGCGAAAATTAAACCCTTGCAAATATCATGGTACCACATTAAGGGAGCCTCTTGTGAGCTAAATATAGAATTTCGTGAACAAGTTTAATATTTTTTGTCTAACTTGACAACAAGTGTAAGATTACTTTTATCACATGCTTCAAAAGTTAACTTCATGTATTTAAGAAAAATATTTGTAGTTGTTTGTATTAACCCTTAGTTCATTGGATTTTGCTGGTAGCCATGGGTGAACACCATAAATCCAGATCAGCTGGCACATCTGTGCTGTCTGATCAGGATCTATACTTTTTGCTTTTTGATTGATTGTTTGTTTATTTCTGTCCGAAAAGTGAACAGTGTAGATTCTGATCAGATGGCGCCAATTGATCAGGTCTGAAGGTTATAAAACTGAGCTTGGAAACCAGTCTCAAATCTCAAGCATCTGATTGGCTGAAATGGCGACCAGTCGCCATTTCAGCCAATCAGATGCTTGAGATTTGAGACTGGTTTCCATGCTCAGCTTTATAACCTTGGGCAATGGTCCTACAAGGTTTGCAGATGTAACAAAGCTGTGAATATTGAATAAAGTTTTAAACAAAGGGTAAGCTTGTAATAAAAAAATTTCTAACACTTGTCTCCAGGGCTCAAAATCATAAAACTAAGATTGGAGACCAGTCTCAATTCTCAAGCAGCTGATTGACTGATATGGCAGATGCTTGAGATTTGAGAGTGTTCTCATGATTTAGTTTTATTATCATGGGCCCTGTTTTGAAAATATTTGTATTTTCTGACAGACGCCAGATGCCACTGTACAGAATGGTGTACTGCTGTTAGACCAGATCATCATGACGGGGTTCCCACACACCCTAACCTCCGAGGAACTGAAGCTCAAACTTCCCGAGAAATATCAGTCCAAAGTAGAGAAGGTAATATATACGGACCATCGATTGAATGTTGTTACTTTTACAATAGCTTTTACATTCAAACTTCCCAAGAAATACCAGTCCAAAGTGGAAAAGGTAATATATACTGACTGTCCATTATCACTTTTAGTATACAATAGCTTTAACATTAATTTTATAAATCCAAAACTATTTAGAATGGCAAAATAACACTAGTACATTCTTGCAATTTTGGGTAACTTGCTGTCTTATGAGGCTTTTTATTCTGCCAAATTCATCAAAATAAGTAGGTAAAGCACAATAAAACCAGTACATTCTTGCAATTTCAGGTAACTTATTGTCTTAAAAGGCTTTTTGTGCTGCCAAAATTTAAAAGCTCAATATTTGATAAAAACAATAAAATGGACTGGACAGAATTAAAGCTTGAGACCTGAGACAGGTTTCACTTCCCTGTATTGATAACCTTGGGATCAAGCAGCTGATAAGCAGCTGAAATGAATTTCAGTCTCCAAACTGACCCCTTTAACCCTTTTTTACGCATGTGCAACCAGTGTAGATCCAGATCAGCTGGAACATCTGTGCCGTCTGATCAGGATCTGCACTGGTCGCATTTTGTTCAGAAAAAACCTATTGAATCAAAAAGTGAACAGTGCAGATCCTGATTGGACGGCACATATGTGCTGGCTGATCTGGATCTACACTGTTCGTCCATGGCAATGAAGGTGTGTCTATGGAGGAAAGGGTTAATTAAAAGTGAGCATTTCAAGACTGGGGCAATAAGGTTGTAGAGTGGTTATCTCATAAAGTTAGAAAACCCAGTCTTTTTCAAAAAGTCCCTGTAATCAATTTGTTATTAGGGTCTTTCCAGCTGTCTCATTACCTTTCTAAATTAGAAGTGTAAGGGTGGTGGGGTAATGGTAATAGAAGTGGATTCTGGGGTAAAGAAAAATAGTAGCAACTGTTTCGTGAAATTCAATGAATTAGCAGGGTCTTGTGGTCAGTATTGCTGGGGTAAAACCCGCCTCTGCCACTTAATGAGATCATTGTGTTGTTGGGCAAACAATTTGATGTCATAGGTTTTCAGAATCATTACTTACCTGTTTTAGGTTGAAGTGAATGCAGACAAAGGGATAGCTGTGCTGTACATTCCAGTCCAAAAAGACTTTGATACAATATTAGCAGTAAGTCTTAATAACCTTTTTATTGCATTCAAAATTTTAACACTACAAATTTGATTTTACTAAATACGTACAATATGAAGATTGAAAAACTAACATGTAAAGCAGTAAAATAGTTCTCACTTTTCCCTATTTTCTTGGGAATTTTAAATAAAAAAAAAGTTACACAAAATGAATAAATGAATATTAAATAACTAATAAATACAGTACATGTAGATTTCACTTTATTGAATAACAGTTATTTGTATTTAATTTTATGTTGTATTAAATTTTATGTATGTGTGAAAGTGACTAACTGGTGAATCATTCCTATGTGCTTTACAGGGAGCCAACTTCAGTATTGATGGCAAGGAGCCAACATTTAGTGCTGCCAACATGGTTTGGGATCTCAGAGATGTACGTTTATAGTTTGTTTTATTAACCCAGCATTTGTCATATTTGCAAATATTATAGACCCAGATCAGCCTGGGCTTCCAGGCAGACACAGTTTACTACTAGATCTGTTCCACCTGGTCAGGATCTAAACTGATACTTTCAAAATTTTGAATGCAATTATCAGTTTATTTTCTTAGCCCTTGACACCATGGGTTGGCTGTATATTACACAGGCAACCAGTGTAGGTCCAAATCAGCCAGCACATTAGTTTTGTCCAATCTGGATCTGCATTGTAAACTTCTTGGTCAGATACAACCTAATGCATCAAAAAATGAATATTGTAGATCCTGATATACTGATATGTCAGCTCATCTAGCCTAATCTGTTCACCTGTGCATTAAGTCTAATCCATAAAGTAAAGGATTAGTTTGTGTTTTTAGGAAAAGTACGAGAAAACAGTAGAAACAAACTTAAAATTTTTTGTTACCTGAGACCTGTGGATGAGCACCATAGTGCTTTATACTGTATTTCTAAATAATTCATTGATGTTTCATTTTAATCCTTAAATGTTTTTCTTAATAAGAACTCCAAATATTAAAACTGCCACTGAAATTTAGCCACATAAATGTTCCTGTTACATACATTTCTGATGTTTCAGCTATCTCGAGATGAAGATATTTCAGCAAGTCGCTTTGAGGACAATGAGGAAATGAGATATTCGCTTCGATCCCTTGAGCGGTTTGCACCATGGATAAGACATATTTACATTGTGACCAATGGACAATTACCATACTGGCTTAATCTTGAGAATCCCCGAGTTTCCATAGTTACACATGAGGTATTGATGAAATGTGTACTTTTAACTCTTCACTCCATGGGCAAACAGTGGAAATCAGATAAGCAGCCACATCTCTGCCATCTGATCAGGATCTACATTGTTTGCTTTTAGATTTATAAGGTCATTTCTGGCCAAGAAGTGAACAGTGTAGATCCGGTTTAGATGGCACAGATGTATTTGCTGATCTGGGTCTACACGGTTACCCCATATGTCTGTGGTGTAAAAGTTTTAAAGTCGATAAATATTCTCATAAAAAATTCAGATCTGCTTTCATTTTCTCTGTATATTTCATAATTCAATCTTAAAAATTAGTAAAAATGATGGTTTGTACACACAAGGTACAAATTGAATTCTAACTTGATGGCCTAGATTTCTCAGACAATTTTTGAATTTGATGTCCTATAAAGTAAGTTACAACTACTGGTATTATGCTAGGGTATTCAAGATTCTTTAACCTTATTTGCAATTACAAATGATGTAATAAAAAATATTTAGTAAAATTGCCTTATGATTTCTTCAACAATTTTTTTAAATCTAGATTTATCTTACAAAAAGATCTTATTCTTCTTCAGGAAATATTTGCCAACAAGAGTCACCTCCCCTCATTTGGCTCTCCAGCTATAGAGAGTAACTTACATCGTATCCCAGGATTGTCGGATAAGTTTATCTACATGAACGATGATGTCATGTTTGGCAAGGAGGTCTGGCCAGATGATTTCTTTACCCACAGCTCTGGACAGAAGGTGCATTTTATGTTCTGATAGTTTAAAAAGAAATCGCTGTTTATCATTATTTTTTTTTTCAGAAATATGTTACTTTAACATGCCTGAATGAATTGTTCTTGAATATGACACAGGGAAAGAAAGATGTGCTGCCAGACAGGGACTCAAACCCTGGACCCCTTACTTACAGGGCTAGTGCTCTACTGAATAAGCTATCTGGCCCTCTACACTTCTTCATGAATAATAACTAGATTCCTACCATGACTTATACACCTCTCATATTTTAAAATTCTTCCTCAAATTCCAGAGAGTTTTGTGTATTTAATTAGCTATTACAGGCTAGTGGCTACCTCTGTTAGCTATCACATTTAACTGTTAGACACCAAATGTCACGATGTGCAGCCAGACTGGGACTTGAACCTGGTACACCTTGCTTACAAGTTGAGTGCTCTCCCAACTGAGCCAATCACACCACTTACACATCTTCTCCTTAGATAGTGACAGATTCGTACCATGACAAATATTAATAACAGTGTAGACCCACGTTGACCTGCACATCCATGCAGTCTTATTCAAGTCTACACTGTTCACTGTTAAGCAGTTAGTTCTTGAAAAACACCCCTTAGAGTTATAAATGGATCAATCTGGTCAAGATTTAATTTCAGTCATGTGATACATGTAGGACCAGTCTCTATCTCAACTAATCAAAAGCTTGAGTTTGAAACTGGTATCCAACCTTTAAAACATAGCTCTGTCAGTTTTCTGGCTTACTTCTTAATTCACTGAGAAAAAATTATTTTTTTATGAATTTTTTTTTAAACAAAAATGAAAAATTGGAAAGTCAGTTACTTAGTTAAATGAAGTAGTTTGGCAAAAACAGTGAAAATAAAAATGGTATTTAAATCATTGTTTCAAAGCAGTGAAAATAGAGAAACAGTGAAAATACCAATTTTAATTCATTGAAAAAATATGATTCACTGGAAAATATTTTTAAAAAGGTGTCTTAGGATAATGTTTCAACATGTCTACATTTACCATCACCAGATATATCTGACATGGCCGGTGCCGAATTGTAACGAAGGATGTCCATCAAGCTGGATCAAGGACGGTTACTGTGACAAGGCTTGTAACGTGTCAGAGTGTGAGTGGGATGCCGGAGATTGCGACGGTATATGCTTTTGCAGCTTCTTTTTTGTGTTGAAAGGGTTGTGGATCAGTAATTAAACGTTTACTAAACTTTATTGCGGACTCTTTATAACGCGGTATAGCGGGTCCATCATCCCGACTGCGTTAATAAGTGAAACCGCGTTATATTTTCCCGTGCAAAATACATGTCCGGATTTTCCCGCGAAAAATACATGACCTGATTTTCCCGCACATGTATACTACCTAATACACAACTAACGAGATAATGCATAATTCCACGTAATGTCATAATTCCCCACACTGTACTCGACAAATAATATTTTTTACAAGACATACAATTACCAAATTTCAAATAAAAAAAGCAAAACGGCAACAGACTGACTAATAACACCAAGATCAAAATCGGATCGGCCTTAAATTATTGTAATGGAATTAAAGACCTTATATCTAGTTTGTTTAGATGCTTGCAGAAATTTTAATTATTTTATGACACAAACTCTGACATTTATGAACGTAAATGTAAAATAAATATTAAAACACTAACCATCGTGAACATATTCAATAATTTATAAATTACATCCTAATTTTATCTCCAGTATAATATTTCAGTATTATTGCATCATCAACCAACTTAAACCAGTTAAAAAATGACAAATGTCACATACACACTTCTTGTAGATCAAACGATTTCATAGCAGAGCCGACAAAACATCACAGTCTCGATACGAGCCGACATTTTTCTTTGAAGTTGTATTTCATTGACAGATATTATCGCTGTTTACCTTAATAGTTAAAACATGCAACCTCCATGAAATTAACAGGAAGGCAGATCAAAGCAAAATGTACATCAATGAACTACCGACAGGTTTTAAAACATGATTGGGAATAATTTTTTGTTTCTTAATGAATTGTGCGGATTATGTGATAATTATAGAGACAATCGAATTCGATTTATTTGCTGTTTTATGATCAAAAATGACTTCCGGTTTCGATTTTTTGCCGTTTCATGGTAAAAAATGGACTTAAAAAAAAATAGGGGAATATAAAACCTTCTCGTAATAAAGAATTGAACATAAAAGTTGTTTAGAAAATTGAGATCAACAAATTTAAGAACCCACAAAAAATGGAGTCTAATGGAAAACCACATAATTTAATCCCCATGTTATGCCCTTTTATTTTACATTTCAGGAGCAAATGCAAATCTTCACGCACATGCTGGGTGGGCTGGTGGATGGGGAGGAGATTCTTCAGGTGTGTGAACTTTTTACTTGATGGATATATCTTTTTTCACACAGCAACCATTGTAGATCCAGATAAGCTGGCACATGGGGTCATCGGATTTGGATCTACACTGTTTGCTTTTTGGTCATGTTGAAAATCTGTTAAACTAGAGAATTTGAAAAAAAATTGATAGTAACTTTTTTGTTTTATTTTTGTAAATAAAGTTGGTATTATTATGGAGGGTTTTGTTTACTACTTCTTTTACTAGGGTTTGATGTAACAAACTTTCAGGCAAACAAATATTTATAATATAACTACACTTAAACTTCAAGAACTCCAGCATCGAACCTCAAGCACTCAGGAAACCTCGAACGAGTTTGCTGGTCATGCAATTTTCTGATATTTCTATTTAAAATTCATGGAAAGCTCGAACTTCAAAACCTCAAAACTTGAGGACAGATGTCGGTCCCTTGAAACATATTTCTTCTTTGTTTATATTCCAGCATATTGTCACAGTGGTTGTGCCAACAACTGGATAGCAGACAGATATTGTGATACAGTAAGTAGCTTCAACTATGCAGCCTGGCTGATAATGTTGATATAAAATGACACCATTGTATCTTGCTAAAAATCAGCGTAAATGTGGTATCTTTTAATTTGCGGGGATCAAATGTCACGCAAAAGACGTAAATGACATTTTCATGTGGGCATTAATTTTCAGACAATTTTTATTCACTTATGACAAGACATTCAATTGTTGATCTTCTCTAGGGTTTGATTTTTGAATTGACATAGTAAAGTTTGTACTAAAGAAAGTGAATAACAACTATGTCCGTATTTGTTTATAAATACTAATTATTATTATATATGACAATACTGTGGTATCATTTAATTTCCCTGGCACAAAATTTTGCACAGTCGTCAAAAAAGACTGTTTAACGCAGACGTAAATTCGCCGGATAACCAATTTTGTAAAAAAAAATTAAACCAAAAAATCATGATCTTAATAGATTTTTGACAGACCCAATACCAATTGTTTATTTGAATATGTGAGCTAACCAAAGGTCTGTTGGCCGGTGTCAATTATAACTTCCTGTGTTAGTCAAGTATAGGACCGTTGTTTATTCTGCTGTGCTAATTGACACTCGGCTTGTTTTATTGATCTATCTGGAACGTTTATAGCATAATTTTGGCTTAGGTTTTAAATTTGTGCACTGGCCCGTGCACTAAATAAGCAAAATTTAAGCCAAAGTGAAATAAAATAATACAACAATAGTTTGGGGTAATGATGCCCTCGACATAGCATCTGGAACACTAAAGTATGGTAAATTTTAGCTTATATTTTAAATTCGCGCACTGGCCGAAGCGTGAAATAAGCGAAAAAATAAGCCAAAGCGAAATAAAATGACACCACAGTATTATTTACTTAACATTCATGTTAAGTATTTATAAATACTTTTTATTATAAATGTATTTATTCATCTGTATTGATTTTGAAAAAGACATGACGTCGAAATGTTATAATAAAATAGTGAATACATTTGTAAACAGATTGTGATCAAACTTGGTCAGAATGTTTGTCTTGATGGTGTCATCATGGGTCAAAAACTAGGTCAGTAGTTTAGATTTAAATAAATCTTGTTCTTATTTCATTTGTTTTTAAATAAAATAAAATCTCCATTTTTCTGTTTAAAAGTTCCCTCTCATTAATTTTTGCAATGATGACAGGCATGGTATGTTGTTATGTTACAGGCGTGTAATGTGTTGGAGTGTGGGTTTGATGCCGGAGACTGTGGAACAGACAAGTTCACGCAATTACCCGACCTCATGCTATTACCAAATCAAACTGTGTACACACTGCCTCCAGGTTTGTCTCACAAATAGTTTTTAGCAGGCTGCATGTTTTGCTTATGGTTGAAAAAAAAATTCTTGATGCATATTTGAGGTGCTGTATAATTCTGAAAAAACAACAAATTTTTAACCAGGACATAAGTTTAACACTTTATATGCCTTTTATTGAATATGTGGACAGTGTAGATCCAGATCAGCTGGACCATCCACGCTGTTTGATCTGGATCTACAGTGTTCGCTTAATGGTCAGAAATAACCTAATGAATAAAAAATCAGTGTAGATCCTGATCAGATGGCATAGATGTGTCAACTAATCTGGATCTACACTGTTTGGCCATGTGATAAAGGGACAATAGTTGATTACTGAATTCAATGATACCTATACTTTCTATGTAGATACAAACACTACAGATTAAAGCCCAATATCTTCTTCACTCAACCCAGTTCCTAGCAGTCATATTGAAGTTACACTGTAGAAAAGATAAATATAATCTTCAATCAATATTTTTAAATTATTCAGTCAGCATTCTCAGAAAATGTTATCTTAATCAAATTATAATGGGAAGAGAAAACACAGTTCTTATACAGCTGCCCAAAGTCAATCTCATAATGAAATGAAATAACTATGCAGATCCCAGATGCAATCAAATTTCATTTTGGGGATATTTTTAATATATTCTTAACCCTTTATTCATTCGATAAGACTTTTTTCACATAAGCGACCATTGTAGATCCAGATCAGTTGGCTTATCAGTGCTCTCTGACATGGATCTACACTGTTTGCTTTTATATTCATTAGTTATTTTCTGACAAAGAACTGAACAGTGTAGATCCAGATGTTTTGGTTTCAGGACACTCTAATGGTTACTTCAACCTGTCAGCGCTACTTCCCGACAAGAACACGAGCATTATCAGCGCGGCTTATGATGACAACAAAGTTGTCAGGACGATAGCTGTTGCCAAGAAGTTCAAAGTTCTCACGGTCGTCTTGTATGCCAACATGAATAAAACTTGCATTAACTTTACTGTCCAGTACGGGAAAGTCAACAACACTAAAGTGGTAAGTCTTTGGTCTTAGTCTTAACTTGGGCAGCTATATATACATTGCAAAAATAACAATCATATCTTAATCAGAGCTCCAGATAATTTTTAAGGGTAAAGGGTAATTACCCCCTAATTTTTTTCCAAAGGGTATTTTACCCCCTTACATTTTTCATAGAGGGTATTCGGGATTTTAAGGGGGTATTTTCTCCTCATTTTGAATTTGAAGGGATATTTTTTATATTTGCAATATTCTCCTTCGATTTAACAAATACTTTGCTTGCATAAATCATAAAATTTACACTTACCATAGTTACAAAATTTAAAATTCCTCTAGATTCCTACTGCAGACATTTTGTTTTGATACAATAATGGCGGGAAAATGGCTACGTTTGATTCATTATAAGTAATTAATCGAACAATACGCACATTAATCAAACGAAACTGCATATCTGATAATGCGATTGCGTATCAGTACGCTCTGCTTCATTTTTTATTGTGTTTTCTTCCAATTTTTAAGCGTTTTTAATACGCACGTTATTTGGAGCTCTGCTGAATAATAATGAGTGCAAAAAATCTTAAGTTTTAATGATACTGTTTCAATTCCTAGTACATGTATTTGCAATATCATTTAAAATTCACAATATCTTTATTTGTTTCAGTGTGGTGTCTGAATGTCTCCTCATACATAGTCAGTACTGTTATCAGTAAATAATTGGTGACCGATGTTGTGTAATGATGATCAAGTTTATAAGGGTTAGCCGCGCAACCACTAAGTTGGTAGAATGTTTGGATTTACCTAGCCAGGTGTTGTTGCCATACTGAATGGGTTAAATTCCTAGTACAGTCAAAAATTATCATCTCAAATTTTATTTTATTTACACATCCGATTTTTGATTGTGGTATATGTTTTTAAAACTGCCTTGGCAAAAAAACATTACAGGATCTTTGTTACGAAAGCAGTTGGTGGATTAAGCATAATGTCTAACCCTATTGGACATGACTATTATTTTGGCAAACAGTAGATCCAGATCAGCTTGCAGATCCTTGATGTCTGATCTGGTTTAAGTGTTAACTTTAAGACTCATAACATTTAGTCTGACCATGACATGACCAGTGTACATAAAACCTGTAAATATGAAGTAAAGGGTTAAAGAAAATGAATTATTTTGATGCTGTTTCATGATTACAGTTAAATTTCACACTGGAAGTGGATACAATCCCCAGAAAGGAGAAAACTTTGAATATAACTAAAACAGAATCTGGGAAGAATGTTTCCATGGCAACAAATGTAACAAAGGTAGAAAAAGAGGAGCCAATCATATTTGTGGAAATTCCCTTAAATTTTGAGTAAGTATCTAAATGTTCCAATAGTTAATAAGAATTCTTTTGTTCCCCAGTGTCTGAACATCCATGCAGTCCACGTAGTCTTATCAGCTTCTAAACCAGACTTCCCAAAAGTTGTAAAAAAGTGTCAGACATGTGGTCAGACAAGATCTGAAAATCTGTCTGACCGAAACAAATTCTGTCTGACTGAAACATTTAACACATTAAATAAGCAAAACACAGTATTAAGGGTGTTTTCGTTTTTTTTTTCAGTGGTGCGAATTGTCATTATGACGAATACGTAAAATATTTCATTCGGATATCCTCACTCATTTCCCTCGGAACAGTCTCGAATAAAAACAGCGAGTAAAATTGTAATTTAGCGAGTAAAATTGGAATATGCAGATCAAAGTTTTGCCGGACACTCAGTCCTACAACACTGGAAATCACATCAGACCAGTCCAAATTTTACCGGACAGGTCCGACGGTCTGGCGACTTTCAGGAAGTCTGCTAAACTGTTGGCTATTCAGCAAAAAAAATCAATGTGAAAATTCAGTTAAATAAATGTGTCTAATACATCCTTATAGATAATTCATAGACTTGCTCAAATTTAAAGCCCGAGCCCTAAACTTAAGTAAGAATATACTATTGAAAAATCATATTTGTCCATATAGACTACAATATATAAATTCTCTGACAGAACACAAAAGGTCCGATCGAATTCTTTCTTATAGACGGGATTTTCAATGATATTGTTAAATTATAGATAATGAATTTTTAAGAAGCTAAATATATTTAGCACAGACGAAGAGACCACTACATGCGCAATCTCGATTTCTGTGACGTTTCAGAAATCCTACTTTTGCTTTTAGTCGCTCGGACCAAATTTATTTTAGAAAATTAACATTTTTTTAACCCGAACTAATGCTGCAGATTTGTAACTATAGTTCCAAATACATGTAATATTTCATTCAAGAGAGGGTTAAATTGAAGTAATGCCGCTTTAAATAAAAATACATGATTGAACAGGATAAGGTTCAATTGCAACTGTTATATTACATGTATAACATATAAGAACTACAACACTGTGTGTTCTAATTATTAGTTTAAATGAAACTGAAGCACATGTAGCCTACCATTATTATTTAAGAATATACATGTACTGAACCTTTTCTTTGTGAACCAACAGGAAGCCTTCTCCCCTAGATCCTTCACCGACACCAGACGTATCTGATGTGGTCAAGGATATGCCAGCGAACATGTCCGAAGTGGTTTTGCCAGATCATCTCAACAAGCTCTATCTTCAACTAATACAGGAGCTGCAAAAAGGTTAGTGCTTGTGCTTGTTTGATTTCATGTTTTTGTGCCATCTGATGATACATAGGGACCTTTATTTTGAACTAACAGTTCACTTCCTGTTATAAGTACTCTAATTAAAAAGCAAGGACAGTGTAAATCCTGATGTCACTGCAGGGATGTGCAGACTGGTTCTGCATAGATCTCACACTCCATATTCATGGAGTTAACAGTTAATAAAAACAAAATATTTAAAAATGAACCTAATTATTGTTTCACATTTATTTATTTCAGAGGAGCTTACACAGACTGGTTATAAGATGCGACTGAGATCACTGTGGGTGGACTACAAACACTTCCTGCAGTATAACCAGTCTACAAACACCTCCCAGAATATTATACCTCAGAAACTGCTGGTTGCTAGGCAACAAATGGTTGATGAAAGTCAACAACAACAACAACCTGCAGCTGATCAACAAAAAGCCAAAGATTTGAAATCAAAAACTAGAGAAAAGATTTTGGAGAAAAAGATCCAACCTGATGTCAACATAGGGAGAGGTCAAAGACGAAATGTTCAGAATGAACCGAAGGATGCACAAGCACCGGCTGGGAGACACTTGTTGAATATTAATGATGAACATTTGAACGTGAATAATATAGAGATGGATATTGAAGAAGAAGATTTAAGTTTTATATCTGATGTTGACATTCAGCCTGATTCAGTCCGGCTGTTGCCATGGGAGACAGGAAGTATAGCAGATTTGCAGAAGGTAAATTTGCTTTAGCCTTTATTAACTCTTTACTCCTTATATACACTGGGGTCAAAGTTTTCAGGATTATTCCTGAATTCAGGATTCTGTGTGTCTAAAAATTTTCTTTATTTTCCCTATAAAAATCTACAAATTTTCAGGATTTCAGGATTTTCAGAATTTCTAACTTTCACCCCTGTATACACAACTTAACACTTTATTGGGGAGTGTAAATGAAGGCCAGCAGGCACAACTGTGTCATTTGATCTGGATCTGCACTATCAATGGGTGAATTAAAACCCCAGCAAAATTACATCATGTAATAATATGTCCTTATAGAAAAAAATACAGTTGTGCAAATTTGTGGCCACCTAAATATTTTGTGGTTTGTGTGTGAACATTTGATGATACATGTATCAAAGTAGATTTAAAATAATGCAATAACTTTAGTTAAGGTATAAGTATTGTTAAACACAACAAAACAAACACAGTTTCTACACTAGATTATTATATTAACAGGAAAGAGAGAAGAAGGAGATAGCAGACGACTACCAGATAGGTTCATTCCAGCGACGACACGTTCTCGATACATTTGGTGACTCCCTGCGACACGTTAACTCCCTATACAACAAGGCATTCGGCTACACAGCTAGGAAGGTTCCAGGACATATGCCTCATATGATTGATAAAAATATCATGGCAGAACTACAGGCTAAGTAAGCTGTTTCACTTCACCTTTGAAATGAATAAAATGGACTTAGATTTCTTTAAAATTTAGCCTGCCAATTCACTGTTTATAGTCTTCTTGTACAGAATTTTAAACCCTTTACTAAATAGATAAGATTTTTATCACATGTGCAACCAGTGTAGATCTAGATCAGCAAGCACATCCAGATCCGGATCTACACTGTGTGCTCTTGATCAAAAGTAAACTAATGAATCGAAGCCTAGGTGATTTAGCTTTGAATATATTACTGAGGGTCATTTATATGTGCAGATATACGTCATTCTGGGCTACGCAATCATATATCTGTATCCAGCTGAATTCTTTCCAGTAATATTTTACCTGAAAATATTTATTACCAGTATTTGTTAACCCTTTCCTCCATTTAAACGCATTTTTACGCATGTGCGACCAGTGTAGATCCAGATCATCTGGCGCATCCATGCCGTCTGATCAGGATCTGCACTGGTCGCATTTTGGTCAGAAATAACCTAATGAATCAAAAAGCAAACAGTTTAGATCCTGATCAGACAGCATGGATGTGCCGGCTGATCCGGATCTAAACTGTTCACTCTTGCAATAAAGGTGTATCTATGGAAGAAAGGGTTAAACATGCATTATGCACAAAGTTCTGCAAATTTCATAATAAGTTTTTCTATATTTATCAGAACATTTGTTTACCCTTTAGTGTACTGGATATTGCTGTTACCTCATGGGCAAACATTGTAGATCCAGATCCGATGGCAGAAATTTTCATTTATGATCAGGATCTGCACTGTTCCCTTTTGATTCATTAGTTTATTTTTTACTAGGAAGTGACCAGTGTAGATTCAGATCAGAAAGCAGAAATGTGCCAGCTGATCTAGATCTACACTGGTCACACACGATAAAAACAATAAAAAGGCTTATCTAGATGCACAATTTACTTATAGATTCCCAGCAGAATGGGCGGCAACGTCATCACACCAGGTGCGACATTCTAAGGACATGCAGTTCGCCTTTGCATATTTCTATTATGTGATGGGAGTTAAACAGAATGTCACAGCAGCAGATGTGTTTGATGAAATGGATACTGACAAATCAAGGTAGTTTAATTGACGTCTACAGAGAATTTTCATAAGTAACTGGGGTAGATCAAGATACAAGGTTGAAGATTTTTAGAAAGGGGTTTGTTTGGAGCATTACAAATGGGTACTGTTAAATCATTTTATTTACCGCGGGTATAATTTTCGCGCAATTTTAATTTTAATTTTAATAAAAAAAATTTTAATTTTCAACCCCAGCGAAATTAAACCTTTAAACACTGTTTCTTTTTAGAAAAATACAGTTGCGCGAATTTATGCCCGCACAAATTCGTTATTTACGGGTTTTGTGTGAAAATTCGTCCCCGCGAAATTAAATGATTCTACAGTAGTTAGACAGTAGTTTCCAATTTTGTAGCCAAATCCCCATGAAAACTAAACACTGCTGTTCATTTGAATTATACACCATCTCGGATCAGCTACCTCAAATCAGCTTTTTGCACCTTTCAGATGTTTCTTGCCATTGATGTGTTTTACATTTCAGAATATTGTCAGACAGAGAGATCCGTACCCTGGCAACACGACTCTATGAGCTTCCTCTTGATCTAGCAGTATGTATATCTAATTTTTCTTAAGAAGAAAATATAAAATGCAGTAAAACCTATCTTCTAAGACGGCTAATGGGAACACCCAAAAATGGTTTTTGAAGACAGGTGGTCTGTGTTTGCAGTTAACTTTTTCCTTCATTAGGTTATTTCTGACCAAAATGCGACCAGTGCAGATCCTGATCAGACATCATGGATGTGCCGGCTAATCTGGATCTACACTGGTCTCACACGAGTTAAAATGCATATATATCGAGGAAAGGGTTAATCAGTCCATGAGTCAAATAAAATGTGGTCTTAGTCCATATATGGTATTTGTTTACAGGTGGTCTATTGCTCAGGTTGGCTGTATTCAAAGGCATATGTGTAATTGGGTGTGATTTGATTTTGACATGTTAACAGTCAGTTAACAAATGTATCACAAGTATACAATTTTTAAATGGTTAGTCTGAGCATCAAACATACTATGTAGTAGGTTGTATAATATGTATTGAGTATGTAATATTTATTAGTTCATTTAATATGTAATAGGGTGTTTATTATGTGATAAGTTGAATATCTTAACCCTTTACATCATAGATACACCTAAATTGTATGGGTGAACAGTGCATATCCAGATCAGCAGGCACATCCATGCTGTCTGATCAGGATCTGCACTTTTCACATTTAGATTCGTTAGGATATTTGGGATCAAGATGTGATCAGATCCCATAAATGTACTGGCTGATTTGGGTTTACACTGGTTGCACTGTGATGTAGATAAAATCTTTAGGTCAAGTCACACTGGAAAGATTAATGCCCTTTTGTACTTGATTTGTTATTTTGACAAAGTATTAGAGTGTAACTACCAGTACTGAACATTCATCTAGTCATAATAATATCATTATTGTTAACATTTTGATTATGTTTTCCTTGCAGACATTAACACGGCTAGAGTTTGTATTTGTGAACTGTTCCAAGACATTGTCACACTCGGAACAAAGTCAGCCTGATGCTACAGAACTGGAAACTTACTATGAGAAGGAAATGGTGAGTTCTTCAAACAAAATAAATCATTATTTTCTTGATTTTGAAAGATTAAAAGAGAAATACGTCAAGCTGTGGTACTCATTCTGCTTCCTGCATGATGACTGCTCTAAAGTTAACCATTTCCTCCATAGGTACACATTATCTTATGGGCCAACAGTCTAGATCCAGATCAGCCAGCACATCCATGCTTGTCATACAGTCATTTCTAGCTTGATCTATTTTACTTTTAGCTCCTACATACATTTATTTAAGCTTTGGTAATTTAATAATTTAATTTACTTACAAGCAGCTTTTTCCCAATTATATCAGGCGAAGAAAATGATTAAGTCGCATGTGCATAAAAACTCATATAACTATATGGAGGGAAGGGTTAAGGTCTAAAAAAAGTGATTTCAAACATATTTTTATACTTTCAGCCTCAAGTGACAAGAAATATGTTCATCAATTGTAAAGAAGTGGCTGATATAATCAAAAGTAATTTTCCTCCAAGGAATAAATACAAGTAAGTCCTTCTTACAGTTTGCAGTAGGTCAGTTTCACATAATTGCCATTTGGTTCAATTTGTTGCTTATATCCCACTTTAATTATATCACTGTATGTTGGTCATGGATCCAGACAAAGTGATATTATGAAGCTGCAGTGTATTACCAAAGGAGAGTTAATCTATTGTTATTATAGATAGATGCAGAGAATATCATCGCTGTAATTTTAAAAAGAAGTGATTCTAAAATGTTGTATGATAAATTTACAGTAATTTTTTTAGTGTGTTTGAGTCACTTCACCCATTCCTCTATAGATACACCTTTATTGCATGGGCAAACAGTTTAGATCCAGATCACCCAGCACATCCATGCTGTCTGATCAGGATCTAAACTGTTTGTTTTTTTATTCGTTAGGTTATTTCTGACCAAAATGCGACCAGTGCAGATTCTGATCAGACGGCATGGATGTGCCGACTGATCTGGATCTACACTGGTCGCACATGCGTAAAAATGCATATATATGGAGGAAAAGGTTAACCTTTTGGTAACAAAACCATACAGAGCATGTAATATTTTGTAGTGTTTCCAGATCAGCTTGCACACCCATGCGATCAGATCCGAATCTTAACCCAGGTCGCATCATGGTCAGAAATAACCATAATGAAGCTAAAAGCAAACAATGAAGATTCTGATCTGACAGCACATATGTGCCAGCTGATCTGGATGAACACTGTTGGCCCAGGCAATAAAAATAATATCTATTTAGTAAAAGATTAATCATGGTGTCAGTTGTTTTTAAAGAAGTGAATTTTTTTTGCACATGTGCATTATATTTATATAGGTATATGGAAGTGGATGATTCGGAGATAGCGTTTAAGATGATCAAGTCTAACATCTCTACAGTGGTTGGCCAGCTAGACGACATCAGAAAGAAACCTAAGTAACTTCTATTTTATTTGTTGACAGATTTAAATATATATTTTGACATTTTTATTTGTGGCAACTTTTTGGGAGGAAAACACATTTACTGTCTGTTATAAGAAAATGAAAAATGAAACCAGTCACTTTTCTTTCTTATAACAAACAGTAATTTAACTGTGCATTTCGAATTGATGGTACATACCCGTATTCTGCTTAAATTTTTTACTGTACATTATAAAAAAGCTTCAAATACATAATAAACAGTGTTGACCTAAGTCATTCATTGAGACATAAGTAAAGATTACAGTGTTCCTTTATGTTACTTCTGGCCGGTATCAATGGATCTAATTAAGCTCTTTATGTTCAGATTTTGAAAAACAGGGTACAAAAGTTTGATCATTCTGTGGTATCATTTTATTTTGCTGCGATAATATTTCGCGCAGAAGACAGAAATGACATTTTTATGTGGGCATAAACTTGTGTAAATTTTAATAACTAGGCAAAGGACCTACTGATTTTTCTAATAAATATAATAAATTCTTCTTTCAGAAAGTTCATCTGTCTCAATGACAATATAGATCACAGTCTAGAACAGTCCAAGACAGTCAAGGCCATACTGGCGGATTTCTACGAGTCCCTGTTTCCCCTACAGTCCCAGTTTGAGCTTCCTAGAGAGTACAGGAACCGGTTTACTCACATTGATGAACTCAAAGAATGGTATGTAAACACTTGAGATGAACTTGGTTCTAGTTTCCTGCATTTAGATATAGTTTCTAGCAAAGTCCCAGTTTCCAGCATAGCTCCTGTCTCCAGCGGCTACTTCCTATATACTGGTCATAGCACATGGGCATAAAGTATGAACATTTAAATCTATGACAGAAAGAGAGAATATATGAAGACTTGTTTTTCATTAGTAAATAATGTTTCCAAAATTTTCTTAATACTGTAATTTTTTTAATACTGTAATAACATCAATGCTTTAGAAATATATACTTTTACGTATTTTTTATGGTAGGCGGCGTTATCGTGACTGGTTGAAATTCTGGACACATGTTGCTCTTGTGCTGCTGGTTGTCTTCACAATAGCTTCATACTTCTCTGATAAGGTGAGATTGAGTGAGCTTTTTTCCTTTGATAAGATGAGATTAATTGAGCATTTTATTCGATAAGCCTTTTTCTTTGACATGGTGACATTGAGTGAGTTTTTTCTTGGATGAGGTGAGGTTGAGTGAGCTTCCCTTCTGACAAAGTGAGATTGAGTGAGCTTTTTGTTAAAAACAGTGAGATTATTTGAGGTTTTCTTTTGATAAAGTGAGATTGAGTGATTTTTTTCTAGGTAAGGTGAGATTGAGCCTTTTCTTTGATGAGATTAAGTGAGTGAGTTTTTACTTGGATGAGGTGAGATTGAGTGAGCTTTTCTTTTGTCAAAGTGAGATTGAGTGAGATTTTCTGTTGAAAAAGTGAGATTATTTGAGGTTTTCTTTTGATAAAGTGAGATTGAGTGAGGTTTTTTTTCTAGGTGTCTGAAAAGGTGAGATTGAGTGAGCTTTTTCTTTGATATGGTGAGAATAAGTGAGCTTTTTCTTTGATAATGTGAGGTGTAGTTAGGGGTAAGTAAAGTTATGAAAAGAGCTAAATTTTAGTTTGATTTAAATAATGATGGTGTGATAGTGCTTAAAATCTATGATTATATACGCCTTTCCAATAAACAGTTTCGCAGTCCTGTATGAGTTACTTCCCGCGACCGAAAATCAATCCAAAACGAGGCTCTGCAGGATAGCTGAACAATCGGGCTAATGGCTTAAGCACATAATAGCTAACCTTATCCGCTATATTGCAGGTCTGCGTTCGTCGCCGGCGGTAAAAAAAATAAGTTGCTGGTCTGTTATTCTAGCCAGACTTTTTTATGTTTACTATTTGTTAGATATTTAGATTTTTAATGATTTAAGAACATGTACCATTCTTGTTGATAGTAGGCAGTATGAAACGCAATTTGGACAAACATAAGCATTAATTTTACCAATTATGTACAACAATTTCTTCTTAATATCTTTTCTGCTGAAAATATATTTTTTACTGTTGTGAATGTTGCAAATTGCTAAGGCTAGTAATGCACTATTATGCTGAAATCGTGATATGTCAACATCTGGTTACATGATCTGAAGACAAAAAAATACAATCTGAATTTGTTGATACTTACACATACAGAATTGTCCTAAAAAATTAAGGCGTTTATGGTCAACGAATAAATAATTTGAATATTTAAAATGTTACGTATACTTCACACGCAAATATGATTGATTCTGTCTTGAAATAAAACAGGATCGGTAATCTGATTGTTTGTTGTAGAAGTATCATTCGTAGAATAAAATCCAAGGATTTAGATGCCGGCTTCCAAAAAGATGGGAATATTTATATCACAATATGGTTGCATATCCAATTTAGATTTCTTAGGTTTGACAGATTGAAATTTTGGCATAAAAGCCCAAACTCTTAATTAAACATATATAAAATGTTTTGACAAGATTTGTTTCTTATTGACGGCTTTTGTTTTTAAAACGTGTCGTAATGTTGATTAAGAATCCATTTAAGTGCTAAATCAAATACATTTGCTGGCACATCCAGTAGTTAAAGGACTCCGAAATACTTAAGAATTGGGAGGTGTAGATAACTTGCAAATAGAAATTACACGATCTCTATTGGTCAATGATATCTGCCCCTTTAAGTAATTGACAGATGACCCCGTGTGCGAGACAGTTTGACATGTTTATGGCATGCCGCTTTCAAAATCAATCGCCGCCGACATTATCACAACATGATGTCAGTAGTTGAATAGACACGCTAATCCAGAAACGAGACTCAATTAAGCCGTGAAGAGAACACTGCGACTGTCTGTTAGTTCAAGTCGTTTAGTGTTTAATGCGAGGAATAATGAATTGACACTTTTAGTCAGAAACCTGATTGTTTTATAAATTATTTTCAAAAATATCATGACACTGATGTATTATTACTAATTCAAAGAGAAAATATATTTTCCAAAAAAGAATTTTATTATAAAAAAGAAAGTTGTAGGTACATATTCCCTATTACGTTATTACAGCGAGCAATCATTTTTCCTGTAGAGCAGTCACGTGACTGGACAGGGGAGGTAACCAAATAAATTCATCGAATTATTGGAAAGGCGTATACTTAATTAATTTAATTCTAAAATAATGAACCTTTGTTACATACAAATAATAATAAATAAGTTAAAGAGGAACTCTTTAGGGCGAACAATTTAATTTTATTAACAATCTTTTTTATCTAGATTGAGGCTGCACAAAGGCGATTCAGCCGAAGAAGATCTCCAAATAACTCAGGGTCGGCTGTTGAATCCTCCGGATTAAGTCCTGGTCCGGTTATACAAACAGTATGACGGTGTCTGCTCTGGTTAGTCACACCAGATGTTGTCATGACGATAGTTGCCATTATCATTGTCATTGTTGTCGTCATGGTGATATACGAAATGAACAAATTCTAACACGATAATTTTAAGTATATGTACGGTCTCAAAATGTGCAATATTTGTAATTGTAAGTTATAGATTCTAAATATTTCTATGCTTATATTATCTATTAATAGAATTTCCTTCAAACATTATGTGCCAAACTACTCCTTGCGTTGTTGATGCATTAGATAACAGCGTGAGTCATGCAAATAAAGAGCAACGTAATTGCTTTAATAATTTTGTGACATGAATGTATACATATCTTGATATTCAGCACACTTACTAATTTTAGAATGAATACTTAGTTCAGATGATTTTTATGTAAAAATGAAAATGTTGTACTAGACAAACAATAAGTTATTTGTATGTAATGCCTGATGCTAGATATTTTGTTGCACATATTCTTGTATTTTAAATGCGTATAGAAAAAATCCAAAATAAAACCAGTGTAAATCTTTAGTTGTCTACAATAAGTGAATTAGAAACTGTAATATTGATGTAGAATTTGTTCATTTCTATCTGGTGTAACCTTCCAGAGCGATCTGTGATATTAATGTTTAACTCTTTTCTCCATATATAGGTCTTTCATTGTATGAGCAAACAGTGTAGATCCAGATCAGCCATTACATCATTGCCATCTGATCAGGATATGCACTGTTCGCTTTTTGGTGAGAAATAAACTAATAAATCATAAAGCAAACAGTGTAGATCCTGATCAGATGGCACAAATTTGCTAGCTGATCTGGATCTACACTGTTCTCCCATGCCATAAAGACATATATATAGAGGAAATGGTTATTATTATTGTACATTATTCCATTTATACCTTAGTTCCTTTCATTATACACCTTTTCTAGAAGTATTTTTATTTATCTTATATACTCATATTTGGGTTACTTCATTGTAAAATCATTGTATTATATATCTTTGATATGTTATGCTTGTTTTGAAGAGCTCAATCCATGATCAAAACACATTTTGAATCTTTGAGAATATTATGTACCACAAATGTATGTGCTGTTTCAACAGTTAATGGGTATCTGTATTGTATACTTTAATCTTGTTTATATATCTTAACACTTTACTTCATGGATATGCCTTTTATCACATCTTCTACCAGTATAGATCCAGATCAGCCAGCACATTCTTGCCCTATGATCTGGATCTACACATTGGCTTCTCGGACAGAGATAACTTATGAATCCAAAAGCAAAGAGTGATGGCTGATCTGGATCTACACTGTTCGCCCATGCAATAAAAGTTTTGTCTATGGGGTAAAGGGTTAACTCTTTCCTCCATAAAAACACCTTTATTGCATGGGCAAACAGTGTAGATCGGGATCAGCCAACACATCTTTGCTGTCTGATCAGGATCTGAACTGTTCCCTTTTTGATTTGTAAGGTTATTTCTGACCAAAATGCAACTTGTGCAGATCCTGATCATATGGCACGGATGTGCCGGCTGATTTAAATCTACACTGGTCGCACATGGGTAAAAATACTTATGTATGGAGGAAAGAGTAACTGTGAGTGCTGATAACAGATGGGAATTGTGTACATGAATATATATAAGTTTATAGATGATAAAGCATTCCAGCTCCAAGTCTTTCAAATGCATATGATACTGTTTGCATGATTGAGGTTATGAAAGTTTATTAAATGTAAAAAACCTACCCTTGATCCTTTAATTTGTCTAGGATGTGGTTTGAACATAGCAGAGATCCTTGTATAAAGTCTTCCAGTCCAAATCCATTTAAACTCTATACTTAATATATACACCTTATGGCATGCAAAAAAGTGTAGATCCAGGTCAGCTGGCACATCTGTGCCATCTGATCTTGATCTGCATTGTTTGCTTTTTCATTTATTAGGTTATTTCTGACCAAAAAAGGCGAAACAGTGCAGATCCTTAACAGACAGCACGAATGTGCCAGCTGATCTGGATCTACACTATCACTTCATGCAATAAAATGTGTATAAATGGAGCAAATGGGTTTATACTTCCCTATAGCCAGTTGTTATTATTTCTTGCATACCGAAAAAGTGTTCACATTCACATGGTAAAATGTGAGAAGTCCTGTCATCAGTTATTTGAATCATGAAATAAAGTTAGTGTTACAGTTTTATCACAAAGATATTGATAAATTACTGATTTAATAATATAATAAATACTCATTTTGATGTAATGCAGATACTTGTAAGCATTTTGAAATTGTGTTCAGAACTGCCCAAAATCATTGCACAAATGTTATTATTACTGAGTCATTTTAAAATTTGCTGATCTAAGATAAAACAAGAGTTTGTTAATTTTTTAATGAAATAAGGGTTTTGTCATGTAGAGTCATGTTTGCAGTTTGAACATGTGAAAATGATGCTAACATGCATTAATAGATGTCATTAATATGTTACATATCACATCACTTATATGGGAAACTAATGTATAACTTTACTTTATTTACTAGTATATAGTTATTTACATAATTTCTACTTACTTCCCTTTTGGAAAATTTTATGCATTTGTGAAATTATTACAGTAACAATAGTTTCAAATATAAGTGACATACATGTTTGCCTATGAGATATATGCATAACTTTACCCTTTCCTCCATAGATACACCTTTATTGCATGGGAGAACAGTAACTGTTTAGATCCAGATCAGCTGGCACATCCGTGTCATATGATCAGATCTGCACTGGTTGCATTTTGCTCAGAAATAATTTAACAAATAAAAAAGCGAAAAGTTTAGATCCTGATCAGATGGCACAGATGTGCCAGCTGATCTGGATCTAAACTGTTCGCCCTCATAATAAAGGTGTATCTGTGTAGAAGAGGGTTAAAGTAATGAAGTTATGCTTGATATCTTACAAATATTATTGACATTATGTTTTATTATAGTGTAGTATATGTATATTTCATGTTAAGCAAGATTGTTTAACATTGTGGGTTTCTTTCAACTAGAATAGAAACTGAAATCAAATAAACTTTGAAAAAAGGGAACTCTGTTTTACTTTTCTACACAAAGTTTGATTTTTGAAAATTTTGTTTGTGACTTGTCTTTTTTTTTGACAGTTTGAAAGAAAGTCTTTTCAACCTGAATATTTTAAATGAATTGCCTGTACCGGGGAGTGATCCCACACCATCACAGCGACAACACAACCAATTGAGCTAGCCGGGACAACCCCAAAAAGAGGTTGATCGGATAGCCCTGATACATTATCATCACTGCATGACATCGGTAATGGATTATTGTACTGATAATAGTACTGACTATTTATGTATGCGAAGACTTTTTACGTCCCCCCTCCCCCCACACTGCACAAATAGTGCTCCTGTGAATTTCAAATGATTTGCCTCTACTGGGGAGCGAACCCGCACCGTCACCGCGACAGCGCCCAGCCATGGAATTCCTATAAGATTTTCTGTATGAGAGCTTTTCACTCATTATATTATTTTGTTGTGTTAAAATGATATTGTTCTTACTGTGAATTGAACCTGTACCGTACGATGACAATAACCAGGGGCGTAGCTAGCTTTTTTCAAGTAATAGGACCAAACAATGGGTTCTAATGGTAAGGGGGTCTGGGAAGCGATGTCCCCCTACAAAAGCCGGAAACTAGAGGAGATTAAAGATAGCAAAATGCGCGTTCCAAAGTATTTTCAAGGAAAATTATCAAACAAAAAAAATATCATTTTCTCCATAAGGCAAATCAACGCCAAAGACACATCTGGTTTGACTTGAACCCACTTCCATCCCTCATCCTGTTTTTATTGTATTTTTGGAACTTTTGAAAATGTAATTTTTGTCCAACTTGTAGGCCCGGGCCTACAGGGCCTTATAGTAGCTACGCCACTGATTACCGATTGAGCTAGCCAGGTTTCCTCCAAAAAAGTTGTGCGGAATACCCTGATAAACGTAATCATCATTAAATGACATCAGTAACCAATGTTTTCAAGTTTACCACTGTCTGCCTGCGTGCAACATCATCCACTTGTACTCAAATCGAAAGCAAAAACTTCAGTGGGATTGCAGGATAGGCAGAGGTGTCCCTACCCTCATGAAATTTTAACCCAGCTATAACACAGAAGATCGGTAAACGAACATACCTCTTTCAAACATATTTGAAATAATTTCACAAATGCGCAAGTTTTGAAAATGACATTACAGCAATTAGAAAAAGCTCTGTTCCTATCCATATTATGCGAAAATAAAAGCGCGCAAGAAACATCAGTCGCATGTTTACCTCGTTGATTACCTCGTTGATCAAATACATGTGGATTTAAAAACTTAAAAGGGAACTTTGAATGCAACAGAACATGACAATTATGAAAATATTGCAGGCTCGGTTTGAATGAGTCTGTTCGTGAGCAGTAATTGAAATGCATATTACTGCCCACGCCGTCTAGCCCCGGGTTGAGCACTACTCAATATTTACACCAGTAAGCAGTACGATTTCGACCATCACAAACAATGGTATGCATATAGCGTTGAAGGGATTGGAATATAAATCCTGCATATCACAGACAACGCCAAAAGCAACATTTAAAAAGCAGGAAGTATATCCGGTGGTGATTGAACAATATCCAAATCTTTATTGGCTGGGATATTGAAACCACCTATCTTTAAACTGGCCGAAATACTAAAACAAAAGTAGTTTTAGAAGTACGATTAACATAGTACATAAGTTTTGAGCTCAACGACCTTCAAAGGACTTAACCGATAATCACACTGATTGAATATATGGGGCGACATTTTACAGCCGCCACACGGCACAAACAACGCTACTGCTCATCCCGGCATATGTTTCTAATATAAAGTTCCACAGCAATGCTATCAAAACCTAATAACTGTCACTAATTTGAACAACGTGTCATCAAATCGCAGATGGCTTATTTGCATATTGAAGGATAAATCGCATAAATTGCAGCGTTACATCATACCTAATCCTTTTAAGAATCAAAGTAGAGGTGCAATACTAAGCTTTGAAACAGCCGGTCACTATGATTAACGTTACATACTTTTCCTAGCTTTATAATTACGTATGAACTATGTTTCTTCATCTAAAATAAAGTACAATAAATGACTTAGTGACCGGTATAGTTTCCGGCTATGTTCAATATTTCCCGTCATGTTTATTACGTAACAAAAGTAACATTTTTTCAGCTTTAAGCATGAAAGCAGAGTTTTCGGATGTGGCTTTTCCGGAAAAGCGTATTTCTCCTATGCATGGCAAAGTTTCACTTCAATCGCTTCTTTATTTGCTAAACGGACCACGTCAGACAAGTCAATGTCGTATCGCGGCTAAACGATGTCGCTAAGAAAACGCCAAGCGAAAGAGTAAACTCAGAGAAAAACAAAACCATGCGAAAAGACAAATTAACGAAGAGAATGCCGAGTGAATAAGACGAAAGAACTAAAAACAGAAATAACGGAAGAAAGATTTTGGGCGAGAAAGTCGCCATGCGAAATATATCCGCCATATCAACTATAACAAAATAGAGTATTTTCTTGCTTCGTCCGGCATTTTCTCGTTATTTTGCTCGTAGGGTAGTTATTTCCGCGTTGTTTTTTGCTTGGCGTCTTTCGTTATTTCACTTGGTGTGATTTTGCTCCTCGGCGTTACTTAGCTTGGCGTCTACCTGCTTGGCGGTGTTTCTCTTGGCAATTTTTTGTTATTTCGCCCGTCAATATTTCTCTCTTATTGTCACTGTATTCATCTAAAGAAGAAGTATATATTCAAAAAGAAAAGCTACCAATACGATATTCTAAAGCACTCTGTCCATGTACAGTTGATCGTTATGTATTCTCTTTGGTAGCATCCGTCCTTTTGCTATTAGCTTCTTACGTTTTATATGTTTGTGTGTTTTTCCATGCAACATCGTCGAATGGATGGGCGAGTTATTTCACCAAGACAACATAACTGACGGTTTATAATACATGAACATTATGTTGGCAATGTCAACTGAGGTCGGTTTTTCCAATTTTTGTCCACTGACCTAGGAAGTAATTCTTAAAAATAAAGCCAAGTTTCTTTATACTGGTGTAAAACACTTGTACACTTTAATAGCAAATTTACGACATAAACATCCATTCAAAATATTTAAATCAACTGTCCTTATTTCTTTTGGAAACTTAACCCTTACCCACCCCGCCACCTCCTATTAGTTTAATCCGTGGAAAATTTTCGAACGGCATGCTCCTGGAAGGGTTTTAAACTTGGACTGTATAAGAAATTTAATTTGAAAGCATTTTCGCAAGCAAGGATATTTTATTTTTTAAGGCTCAGTTTAAAGTAGTATTTTTATTTGAATTTCTTCGGTACACATATCTAAAGAAACACACTCAGTGCATTTTCCTAAAACGGAAAACGCTATGATCTATGGTAAGATTACGAAGGTGTCTGGCAAGTTCATACACTTTTCTTTTACTTTTTTTCTAAACTCAAATAAGAATGATAACACTATTTCACAATATGTGTTCTTTAAGGAAAAATCCTACACCGTCTTACAAAAATTAACTTTATCACGAGTGAAAATAATGGTGAAATAATGGTAAATAATGGTGAAATAATGGTAAGCAATGGTAAATGGAGTGAAAATAATGGTGAAATAATGGTAAGTAATGTTGAAATTATGGTAAGTAATGGTAAGCAGATTGAAAATAATGTTGAAATAATGGTAAATAATGGTAACTGGAGTGAAAATAATGGTAAATAATGGTAAATAATGGTAAATAATGGTGAAATAATGGTAAGCAATGGTAAGTGGAGTGAAAATAATGGTGAAATAATGGTAAGTAATGGTGAAATAATGGTAAGTAATGGTAAGTAGAGTGAAAATAATGTTGAAATAATTGTAAATAATGGTAAATGGAATGAAAATAATGGTGAAATAATGGTAAATAATGGTGAAATATTGGTAAGCAATGGTAAGTGGAGTGAAAATAATGGTGAACTAATGGTAAGTAATGGTGAAATAATGGTAAGTAATGGTAAGTAGAGTGAAAATAATGTTGAAATAATGGTAAATAATGGTAACTGGAGTGAAAAAAATGGTGAAATAATGGTAAATAATGCTGAAATAATGGTAAGCAATGGTAAGTGGAGTGAAAATAATGGTGAAATAATGTTAAGTAATGGTGAAATAATGTTAAGTAATGGTAAGTAGAGTGAAAATAATGGTGAAAAAATGGTAAATAATGGTAACTGGAGTGATAATAATGGTGAAATAATGGTAAATAATGGTGAAATAATGGTAAGCAATGGTAAGTGGGGTGAAAATAATGGTGAAATAATGGTAAGTAATGGTGAAATAATGGTAAGTTATGGTAAGTAGAGTGAAAATAATGTTGAAATAATTGTAAATAATGGTAAGTGGAGTGAAAATAATGGTGAAATAATGGTAAGTTGTGGTGAAATAATGGTAAGTAATGGTAAGTAGAGTGAAAATATTGTTGAAATAATGGTAAGTAATGGTGAAATATGGGTAAGTAATGGTAAGTAGAGTGAAAATAATGTTGAAATAATGGTCAATAATGGTAACTGGAGTGAAAATTATGGTGAAATAATGGTAAATAATGGTGAAATAATGGTAAGCAATGGTAAGTGGAGTGAAAATAATGGTTAAATAATGGTAAGCAATGGTGAAATAATGGTAAGTAATGGTAAGTAGAGTGAAAATAATGTAGAAATAATAGTGAATAATGGTAACTGGAGTGAAAAAAATGGTGAAATAATGGTAAATAATGGTGAAATAATGGAAAGCAATGGTAAGTGGAGTGAAAATAATGGTGAAATAATGGTGAGTAATGGTAAAATAATGGTAAGTAATGGTAAGTAGAGTGAAAATAATGTTGAAATAATGGTAAATAATGGTAACTGGAGTGAAAATAATGGTGAAATAATGGTAAATAATGGTAAAATAATGGTAAGCAATGGTAAGTGGAGTGAAAACAATGGTGAAATAATGGTAAGTAATGGTGAAATAATGGTAAGTAATGGTAAGTAGAGTGAAAATAATGTTGAAATAATGGTAAATAATGGTAACTGGAGTGAAAATAATGGTGAAACTAGAACTGCTTTTGGGAAAAGCACATGTCTCCCACAAAGGCATCATCTTTGATGATGCACAGGATAAAACTGGTGAAGTGAATATAAAGATGGCAATTTATTAAAAGGGCATACGGAAGTTCTGTGCAATATTAGTCATAAACAATGTCACAAATTTTTGGCGGATCAGGAAAAACATAAGTTTCAATTTCTGATGGGCCATAATCCTGAAGTGCCAGGGTCAATGTGGCTGGTTGTCAAACTTGTTGTCATTAACATTTTGATATATCAGTGAAGATGCACTGAAAAAAGACCATGAGAGTGAGTGTACAAGGCTATCAAGGCCAATTGTAAATAAATAAATGGGCCATAAGTCTTATGTGCCGGGGTCAAAGCGGCTGTTTTTTTATTACACAGATAATTATAGCATTTGGTGAACATCATATAATAAAAATAGCAGAAAATGAGAGAAGAACCAAATCATGAGTATGGAACAGATATATTGTAAAATGAAAACTTAAACAGTGTAAGAAATACCTTTATAGCTGCTTTAGCACAGTACTTTCTCATAATGCAATGTAGGTAATGTCATGATAGCTATAGTATAGATGAACCAGGTTAGTGACATGTTTAAAAGGCTAATTTCGGATAAATCAAAGGGCCATAAATCTGATATGCCTGGTGCAAAGTGGCTGGTTTTCGAACTTGGCCAAGATATTAAGGCCACACACATTATCATAATGTTTATTGAAAATCAGTTGATGAATATTTCAGTTACATAGCAGACAAGGCTTAAACAGCCAATTTTGGATAATTCAAGGGCCATAAATCTGACATGACTGGGGCAATACGGCTGGTTATCGAACTTGGCCGAGATATTATGGCCACAAACATTTTCATAAAGTATGGTGAAGATCAGATGATAACTGTTCAAGTTACAGAGTGGACAAGCCTCAAACAACTTATTTTTGATAATTCAAGGGCCATAATTCTGAGATTCCTTGGGCAATACGGCTGGTTATCGAACTTGATCGAGATATTATGGCCACTAACATTTTGATGAAGTTTGGTGATGATCCGATGAAAACTGTTTGACTTAGAGAGCGGACAAGCCTCAAACAACTTATTTTTGATAATTCAAGGGCCATAATTCTGAGATTCCTTGGGCAATATGGCTGGTTATCGAACTTGATCGAGATATTATGGCCACTAACATTTTGATGAAGTTTGGTGATGATGCGATGAAAACTGTTTGACTTAGAGAGCGGACAAGTGTGACAGACAGACGGACAGACAGACGGACAGACAGGAGCAAATCAAAATCAAAATCCGAACAGAAACTCCTGACGATATGCACAACTAGGCTAGGCGACAAACATGCCTGTTAAGTTTCTATGAAATCCCCCAAGCGGTTTTGGAGATCAAGCATGGACAAGATTTCAATATGGAAGTTATATAGTATAGAAAAGGGCCCATAACTCGGCCAAAACTAATCCAAGCGGAAACTCCTGACAATATGCACAACTACGCTTGGTGACAAACACTTCTGTGAAGTTTTAATGAAATTCCCCAAGCAGTTTTGGAGAAGAAGCATGGACAAGATTTCTATATAGAAGTTATAGTAAATTCAGAATGATGCCATTCGGGCTCACTAATGCACCTTTATAGTTTCAAAATGACTAAGGGCCATAATTCTGAGATTCCTTGGGCAATATGGCTGGTTATCGAACTTGATCGAGATATTATGGCCACTAACATTTTGATGAAGTTTGGTGATGATCCGATGAAAACTGTTTGACTTAGAGAGCGGACAAGTGTGACAGACAGACAGACAGACGGACGGACGGACAGACAGGAGCAAATCAAAATGTCTCCCACACCAATGGTAAATAATGGTGAAATAATGGTAAGCAATGGTAAGTGGAGTGAAAATAATGATGAAATAATGGTAGGTAATGGTGAAATAATGGTAAGTAGAATGAAAATAATGTTGAAATAATGGTAAATAATGGTAAATGGAGTGAAAATAATGGTGAAATAATGGTAAATAATGGTGAAATAATGGTAAGCAATGGTAAGTGGAGTGAAAATAATGGTGAATTAACGGTAAGCAATGGTGAAATAATGGTAAGTAATGGTAAGTAGAGTGAAAATAATGTTGAAATAATGGTAAATAATGGTAACTGGAGTGAAAATAATGGTGAAATAATGGTAAATAATGGTGAAATAATGGTAAGCAATGGTAAGTGGAGTGAAAATAATGGTGAAATAATGGTAAGTAATGGTAAGTAGAGTGAAAATAATGTTGAAATAATGGTAAATAATGGTAACTGGAGTGAAAATAATGGTAAAATAATGGTAAATAATGGTGAAATAATGGTAAGCAATGGTAAGTGGAGTGAAAATAATGGTGAAATAATGGTAATTAATGGTGAAATAATGGTAAGTAATGGTAAGTAGAGTGAATATAATGTTGTAATAATGGTAAATAATGGTAACTGGAGTGAAAATAATGGTGAAATAATGTTAAATAATGGTGAAATAATGGTAAGCAATGGTAAGTGGTGTGAAAATAATGGTGAAATAATGGTAAGTAATGGTGAAATAATGGTAAGTAATGGTAAGTAGAGTGAAAATAATGTTGAAATAATGGTAAATAATGGTAACTGGAGTGAAAATAATGGTGAAATAATGGTAAATAATGGTGAAATTTTGGTAAGCAATGGTTAGTGGAGTGAAAATAATGGTAAAATAATGGTGAGTAATGGTGAAATAATGGTAAGTAATGGTAAGTAGAGTGAAAATAATGTTGAAATAATGGTAAATAATGGTAACTGGAGTGAAAATAATGGTGAAATAATGGTAAATAATTGTGAAATAATGGTATGCAATGGTAAGTGGAGTGAAAATAATGGTGAAATAATGGTAAGTAATGGTGAAATAATGGTAAGTAATGGTAAGTAGGGTGAAAATAATGTTGAAATAATGGTAAATAATGGTAACTGGAGTGAAAATAATGGTGAAATAATGGTAAATAATGGTGAAATAATGGTAAGCAATGGTAAGTGGAGTGAAAATAATGGTGAAATAATGGTGAGTTATGGTGAAATAATGGTAAGTAATGGTAAGTAGAGTGAAAATAATGTTGAAATAATTGTAAATAGTGGTAACTGGAGTGAAAATAATGGTGAAATAATGGTAAATAATGGTGAAATAATGGTAAGCAATGGTAAGCGGAGTGAAAATAATGGTGAAATAATGGTGAGTAATGGTGAAATAATGGTAAGTAATGGTAAGTAGAGTGAAAATAATGTTGAAATAATGGTAAATAATGGTAACTGGAGTGAAAATAATGGTGAAATAATGGTAAATAATAATGAAATAATGGTAAGCAATGGTAAGTGGAGTGAAAATAATGGTGAAATAATGGTAAGCAATGGTGAAATAATGGTAAGTAATGGTAAGAAGAGTGAAAATAATGTTGAAATAATGGTAAATAATGGTAACTGGAGTGAAAATAATGGTGAAATAATGGTAAATAATGGTGAAATAATGGTAAGCAATGGTAAGTGGAGTGAAAATAATGGTGAAATAATGGTGAGTAATGGTGAAATAATGGTAAGTAATGGTACGTAGAATGAAAATAATGTTGAAATAATGGTAAATAGTGGTAACTGGAGTGAAAATAATGGTGAAATAATGGTAAATAATGGTGAAATAATGGTAAGCAATGGTAAGTGGAGTGAAAGTAATGGTGAAATAATGGTAAGTAATGGTGAAATAATGGTAAGTAATGGTAAGTAGAGTGAAAATAATGGTGAAATAATGGTAAATAATGGTAACTGGAGTGAAAATAATGTTGAAATAATGGTAAATAATGGTGAAATAATGGTAAGCAATGGTAAGTGGAGTGAAAATAATGGTGAAATAATGGTGAGTAATGGTGAAATAATGGTAAGTAATGGTAAGTAGAGTGAAAATAATGTTGAAATAATGGTAAATAATGGTAACTGGAGTGAAAATAATGGTGAAATAATGGTCAATAATGATGAAATAATGGTAAGCAATGGTAAGTGGAGTGAAAATAATGGTGAAATAATGGTAAGTAATGGTGAAATAATGGTAAGTAATGGTAAGTAGAGTGAAAATAATGTTGAAATAATGGTAAATAATGGTAACTGGAGTGAAAATAATGGTGAAATAATGGTAAATAATGGTTAAATAATGGTAAGCAATGGTAAGTGGAGTGGAAATAATGGTGAAATAATGGTAAGTAATGGTGAAATAATGGTAAGTAATGGTAAGTAGAGTGAAAATAATGTTGAGATAATGGTAAATAATGGTAACTGGAGTGAAAATAATGGTGAAATAATGGTAAATAATGGTGAAATAATGGTTAGCAATGGTAAATGGAGTGAAAATAATGGTGAAATAATGGTAAGTAATGGTGAAATAATGGTAAGTAATGGTAAGTAGAGTGAAAATAATGTTGAAATAATGGTAAATAATGGTAACTGGAGTGAAAATAATGGTGAAATAATGGTAAATAATGGTGAAATAATGGTAAGCAATGGTAAGTGGAGTGAAAATAATGGTGAAATAATGGTAAATAATGGTGAAATAATGGCAAGCAATGGTAAGTGGAGTGAAAATAATGGTGAAATAATGGTAAGTAATGGTGAAATAATGGTAAGTAATGGTAAGTAGAGTGAAAATAATGTTGAAATAATGGTAAATAATGGTAACTGGAGTGAAAAAAATGGTGAAATAATGGTAAATAATGGTGAAATAATGGTAAGCAATGGTAAGTGGAGTGAAAATAATGGTGAAATAATGGTAAGTAATGGTGAAATAATGTTAAGTAATGGTAAGTAGAGTGAAAATAATGGTGAAATAATGGTAAATAATGGTAACTGGAGTGATAATAATGGTGAAATAATGGTAAATAATGGTGAAATAATGGTAAGCAATGGTAAGTGGGGTGAAAATAATGGTGAAATAATGGTAAGTAATGGTGAAATAATGGTAAGTTATGGTAAGTAGAGTGAAAATAATGTTGAAATAATTGTAAATAATGGTAAGTGGAGTGAAAATAATGGTGAAATAATGGTAAGTTGTGGTGAAATAATGGTATACAATGGTAAGTAGAGTGAAAATAATGTTGAAATAATGGTAGGTAATGGTGAAATATGGGTAAGTAATGGTAAGTAGAGTGAAAATAAAGTTGAAATAATGGTAAATAATGGTAACTGGAGTGAAAATTATGGTGAAATAATGGTAAATAATGGTGAAATATTGGTAAGCAATGGTAAGTGGAGTGAAAATATTGGTGAAATAATGGTAAGCAATGGTGAAATAATGGTAAGTAATGGTAAGTAGAGTGAAAATAATGTAGAAATAATAGTGAATAATGGTAACTGGAGTGAAAATAATGGTGAAATAATGGTAAATAATGGTGAAATAGTGGAAAGCAATGGTAAGTGGAGTGAAAATAATGGTGAAATAATGGTAAGTAATGGTGAAATAATGGTAAGTAATGGTAAGTAGAGTGAAAATAATGTTGAAATAATGGTAAATAATGGTAACTGGAGTGAAAATAATGGTGAAATAATGTTAAATAATGGTGAAATAATGGTAAGCAATGGTAATTTGAGTGAAAATAATGGTGAAAAAATGGTAAGTAGTGGTGAAATAATGGTAAGTAATGGTAAGTAGAGTGAAAATAATGTTGAAATAATGGTAAATAACGGTAACTGGAGTGAAAATAATGGTGAAATTATGGTAAATAATGTTAAAATAATGGTAAGCAATGGTAAGTGGAGTGAAAATAATGGTGAAATAATGGTAAGTTATGGTGAAATAATGGTAAGTAATGTTAAGTAGAGTGAAAGTAATGTTGAAATAATGGTAAATAATGGTAACTGGAGTGAAAATAATGGTGAAATAATGGTAAATAATGGTGAAATAATGGTAAGCAATGGTAAGCGGAGTGAAAATAATGGTGAAATAATGGTGAGTAATGGTGAAATAATGGTAAGTAATGGTAAGTAGAGTGAAAATAATGTTGAAATAATGGTAAATAATGGTAACTGGAGTGAAAATAATGGTGAAATAATGGTAAATAATGGTAAAATAATGGTAAGCAATGGTAAGTGGAGTGAAAACAATGGTGAAATAATGGTAAGTAATGGTGAAATAATGGTAAGTAATGGTAAGTAGAGTGAAAATAATGTTGAAATAATGGTAAATAATGGTAACTGGAGTGAAAATAATGGTGAAATAATGGTAAATAATGGTGAAATAATGGTAAGAAATGGTAAGTGGAGTGAAAATAATGCTGAAATAATGGTAGGTAATGGTGAAATAATGGTAAGTAGAATGAAAATAATGTTGAAATAATGGTAAATAATGGTAAATGGAGTGAAAATAATGGTGAAATAATGGTAAATAATGGTGAAATAATGGTAAGCAATGGTAAGTGGAGTGAAAATAATGGTGAATTAATGGTAAGAAACGGTGAAATAATGGTAAGTAATGGTAAGTAGAGTGAAAATAATGTTGAAATAATGGTAACTGGAGTGAAAATAATGGTGAAATAATGGTAAATAATGGTGAAATAATGGTAAGCAATGGTAAGTGGAGTGAAAATAATGGTGAAATAATGGTAAGTTATGGTGAAATAATGGTAAGTAAAGATAAGTAGAGTGAAAATAATGTTGAAATAATGGTAAATAATGGTAACTGGAGTGAAAATAATGGTGAAATAATGGTAAATAATGGTGAAATAATGGTAAGTAATGGTAAGTAGAGTGAAAATAATGTTGAAATAATGGTAAATAATGGTAACTGGAGTGAAAATAATGGTGAAATAATGGTAAATAATGGTGAAATAATGGTAAGCAATGGTAAGTGGAGTGAAAATAATGGTGAAATAATGGTAAATAATGGTGAAATAATGGTAAGCAATGGTAAGTGGAGTGAAAATAATGGTGAATTAATGGTAAGTAATGGTGAAATAATGGTAAGTTATGGTAAGTAGAGTGAAAATAATGTTGAAATAATGGTAAATAATGGTAACTGGAGTGAAAATAATGGTGAAATAATGGTAAATAATGGTGAAATAATGGTAAGCAATGGTAAGTGGAGTGAACATTATGGTGAAATAATGGTGGGTAATGGTGAAATAATGGTAAGTGATGGTAAGTAGAGTGAAAATAATGTTGTAATAATGGTAAATAGTGGTAACTGGAGTGAAAATAATGGTGAAATAATGGTAAAAAATGGTGAAATAATGGTATACAATGGTAAGTGGAGTGAAAATAATGGTGAAATAATGGTAAATAATGGTGAAATAATGGTAAGCAATGGTAAGTGGAGTGAAAATAATGGTGAAATAATGGTAAGTTATGGTGAAATAATGGTAAGTAAAGATAAGTAGAGTGAAAATAATGTTGAAATAATGGTAAATAATGGTAACTGGAGTGAAAATAATGGTGAAATAATGGTAAATAATGGTGAAATAATGGTAAGTAATGGTAAGTAGAGTGAAAATAATGTTGAAATAATGGTAAATAATGGTAACTGGAGTGAAAATAATGGTGAAATAATGGTAAATAATGGTGAAATAATGGTAAGCAATGGTAAGTGGAGTGAAAATAATGGTGAAATAATGGTAAGTAATGGGGAAATAATGGTAAGTAATGGTAAGTAGAGTGAATATAATGTTGTAATAATGGTAAATAATGGTAACTGGAGTGAAAATAATGGTGAAATAATGTTAAATAATGGTGAAATAATGGTAAGCAATGGTAAGTGGAGTGAACATAATGGTGAAATAATGGTAAGTAATGGTGAAATAATGGTAAGTAATGGTAAGTAGAGTGAAAATAATGTTGAAATAATGGTAAATAATGGTAACTGGAGTGAAAATAATGGTGAAATAATGGTAAATAATGGTGAAATAATGGTAAGCAATGGTAAGTGGAGTGAAAATAATGGTGAATTAATGGTAAGTAATGGTGAAATAATGGTAAGTAATGGTAAGTAGAGTGAAAATAATGTTGAAATAATGGTAAATAATGGTAACTGGAGTGAAAATAATGGTGAAATAATGGTAAATAATGGTGAAATAATGGTAAGCAATGGTAAGTGGAGTGAACATAATGGTGAAATAATGGTGGGTAATGGTGAAATAATGGTAAGTGATGGTAAGTAGAGTGAAAATAATGTTGTAATAATGGTAAATAGTGGTAACTGGAGTGAAAATAATGGTGAAATAATGGTAAAAAATGGTGAAATAATGGTATACAATGGTAAGTGGAGAGAAAATAATGGTGAAATAATGGTAAGTAATGGTGAAATAATGGTAAGTAATGGTAAGTAGAGTGAAAATAATGGTGAAATAATGGTAAATAATGGTATCTGGAGTGAAAATAATGGTGAAATAATGGTAAATAATGGTGAAATAATGGTAAGCAATGGTAAGCGGAGTGAAAATAATGGTGAAATAATGGTGAGTAATGGTGAAATAATGGTAAGTAATGGTAAGTAGAGTGAAAATAATGTTGAAATAATGGTAAATAATGGTAACTGGAGTGAAAATAATGGTGAAATAATGGTAAATAATGATGAAATAATGGTAAGCAATATTAAGTGGACTGAAAATAATGGTGAAATAATGGTAAGTAATGGTGAAATAATGGTAAGTAATGGTAAGTAGAGTGAAAATAATGTTGAAATAATGGTAAATAAAGGTAACTGGAGTGAAAATAATGGTGAAATAATGGTAAATAATGGTTAAATAATGGTAAGCAATGGTAAGTGGAGTGGAAATAATGGTGAAATAATGGTAAGTAATGGTGAAATAATGGTAAGTAATGGTAAGTAGAGTGAAAATAATGTTGAAATAATGGTAAAAATGGTAACTGGAGTGAAAATAATGGTGAAATAATGGTAAATAATGGTGAAATAATGGTTAGCAATGGTAAGTGGAGTGAAAATAATGGTGAAATAATGGTAGTAATGGTGAAATAATGGTAAGTAATGGTGAAATAATGGTAAGCAATGGTAAGTGGAGTGAAAATAATGGTGAAATAATGGTAAATAATGGTGAAATAATGGTAAGCAATGGTAAGTGGAGTGAAAATAATGGTGAAATAATGTTAAATAATGGTGAAATAATGGTAAGATATGGTAAGTAGAGTGAAAATAATGTTGAAATAATGGTAAATAATGGTAACTGACGTGACACCTAATTGTCGTGAAGAAATAAATACTTGTGTTCAGATGGCAAGGAAACCTAACACGATTTCGCACCGAATGACTTAAGGCTTTCCTTTTGAAAGGAATAAATATGACACTCAGACGACTAAACGTTTTTCTTCGTATTTTGATAGTTACTATTGTGCAAGTTGATTACTCGACACCAGAAAATAGTACGCAAAAACCATAAGAAGGTGAATGCAGTTTTGACATAAGCGTTCGATGTCGCGTTTGCCGTGCTTCAGTCCGTGATCTATTTTCGTTATTATTATAATTATTATTATTATTATTATTATTATTATTATTATTATAAATACTTTTCATCTCTTCTGTTTGTTTTTAATTATTGAGTTTAATGAAGACAATTTGCTCTATTCAGAAGATAAATACTTTTACGTTTTACCATTAAAGTCGTGTTTATTTTCGTTTTATCAGTTATAACAACTACGAAATCTACAAGCTTGCATGTCACCTCTCAGAGTCATAAGTAAGGGACAAAAGACACAAGTTTAACGGTGAACTTGCATCAAAACATTTAGTCAGCGGATTGTGTTGACTTCCGGCGACAAACAAAACAAAATGTGCCTTGTTACGGAACCGACAGTGGAGTTAAATGTCCTTATTCGGTCAACGGTCATTGTCTCCTTAAATTTTTGGACGAATAAATGCATGCCGTAAATTCCTGTCCACTCATAATTTTGTGTAAACACCTTTATGCCAATTTGCGATTCTGGACGGGATAGTTTACAGTATACGTTATAAATAAGAGATGAGTAATTTAAAACAAGAAATGAGGGATAAATCATTGCATTATAAGTATAATCGTTTCTTTTATAGTGGTATTTGTACCCGTCTAACCATCTATGACTCATTCTCAGATAATATTGACAATTCATGTCGCCATCCTTTCTGGCAAAATAACTGAAAAAAGGGAGGCAGACAGTAGAGAAAAGCAATTGAGATTTGAAGTATACACATTAAACATTTTTTTTAAACAAATTCCTAACGAAAAGCTTGATTCGTAAAAAATTCATAATGCCATAAACCTAAACAAAGTCCAGAAATCCCTGTGTCGCCAGCGAATTTTTCTTTCTTTTGAAGAAAAAAGAAGTACAACAAAACAGCGATTTGTAAATAAAATGACATATTATTTCCTCGTTGTTAGTGACATGATTCACTGAGAAAGTTATAATTTACAAGAACTCATTGTTTTCAGTAAATATATTTGGATTAAGGGATGTCGCCAAATTCAATAAATTTACAGGACAAAATTTTATTGTAGCCCTAACAACATTGAAATGTATGAAATAGCTAGATCTTTACCTTCGTTGCTGTCTCTATAAGTCAAGTTTATAAAAAAAACTTGAATACATATTCGGTTTTACCAATAAGATGTTATGAGAGGATGCTGAACTTATTTTTTCTTCACGGAAAAATAGTGTTATAATCTACGGGACAAATATATTATTGGTGATGCATCTTTCTATTCATGTTCTGTGTCTAAACTTAAACCGGTTTCAAACGAACACGATATAGTAGAATTGTGACAAAATCAAGATATGCAAAAAGCAGTGAATTTCTATACAGGAATTTGTATCAAAATCTTGTTTCAATTAGATTTTCTCATTTACGTGACATTAATTTACGAGTCATAATTCTCAAAGATACTGATATTTTTGGGGTTTCATTGCTCCTTTTTGAGTATTTTTTGTTCCTTTGGCTATAGAACATCCCCAGATGTTGTCATTTCGCGTAGATGTCCATATTGTCGAAAGGTGCAGTCAGCATTATTCCAAAGCTTAAGGTGAGTTTTTAATCTTTTGAAAATTGATACTAACAGTAAAATCACTTGATGATTGCATGTATATTTCAATTTATTATGTCAAAAGTAATTATATTAATATGTTTTTTGTGTAATAGAACAGACACACACTGAAAAAACAACTTGTCCCATTAAAGAGAGAAAAAGTCCCGTAGGTCAAAAAAAGAACATGGGTACTTATGAAAATATTTTTGTTGAATAAATATTAATGTGCACAAAATTATAACACACAAATTGTACCCGGAGAGAGTTGAGAAAATGCTTAAAGTATATATTCAATACATGCATTTATTTTTTGTTGCAGAATGGCCATGTCAAAGACTCAATGGATGAAATAATTTCGAAAGCGTAAGAAAGAGAATTTCAGAGAGCAGTGGATGGAAATTGAGGGCAATTTAAGGCATATAATTATGTACCTATTATACAGCTTACAGAAGATGATAATGAGATGCAAGGAGAGCAAGGAGAGCAAAACAGAAAGAACTTAATCGTAAACTATAGTAAGAAAAGGAGATCAGCGTCACAACACGAAGAAGAAGAAAACAAACCAAAAACTTCAGAAACCTATGATGATAGTGCCACTGATGTTGTAAGCAGTTCAACACAAGGCGAAGAATTGCTTACTGCAAAGATGCCATTTCACTCACAAATTGCTAGTTCAAGAACAAGAAAGGAACCGAAGAAAAAGCATTAATTTAAAAAGATTTAACAAATGCATTAAGACACTTGAAGACTAGAATGATATGTTAAGAAAAATAATGAAAACTGCACATAAGCGCATTGAACGCTTAAAAGAATAATCTTACTCCAAAGAGCAAAACAGGTGTTTTTGAAGACCTTTGGGTTAGATCCCAAAGACTTCCCAGATATCAGGAAGAAGCTGTTGTTAGCCGAGTGTGTTAATACAGAGATCTGGAATACAATATGCCAAACGCCAATACAAAAGATTGACATACAAAATGGAATTAAGTGGCAAAGTTATGAAGAAATACAGAATAAGATCATGCAAAAGATGACATTCTTAGAAAGATGAAAAGTAATAATGGGTAATTTAGTGAAGAACCGAGCTCAGAAATTCAAAGCACAACAGAGGAAAGATGTACAGAACATTCTGAAGAGAGGTGACAACTCTTGTTTTGCCAGGTAAAGGTGACAGTGTTAAAGTTGGCACTGAGAAGAAACAGAATCTAGTAAACTTCACTCTATGAAGAAATCACACACAGTATGCTTGATTATAAATTACATGTTGATTTGCTTTAATGATTATGGCATAACATCGTTAAACATACCATTTGGTTAATATTTATGTACTCTAAACAATAGTCTGATCTACGGGACATTCTCTAATCATTTACGGGACAATAATTTATTGAAAATTTGCAAGATGATCAAGGCAGCGGTTTATAATTTGCTGATTATTATTATTTCCATTTACATCCTGGAAACTGAAAATGGTACAATTTGTCGATTTAAATGTTTATATTTTCAGTGATGTTAAACGTTTGATATATTAATTCTGAAATATATCATTTTATGAAATGGAATAAATTTTTGTTTTGATATTTCTTAATAACAATTTATTACAATATATTTCAAATGCATTAATTCCATATCTATATCACTGTCAATAACATATTAAAAAATTTATTTGATTCCAAAACCCTTACACACTATGCTGTAATAGTTTAAAGTTAAGGTGTGGAATATTAACATGATCCAAAATAAACCCATATATTGGCAATGTCTAACCTAGAAAAAAATACTTTTCTGTTTTACTATACTTTATCCCTTTTGGAAACACACTTAATAGACACACCTTAGCACTGAGACAAATGCAAAAACTATGTATGATAAAGTTGAAATTTCAACTTTTCTAACATGCAATTGTCAATATTATCTGAGAATGAGTCCTATGTAGAAATGTAGCGTTTCTTTCCGCCATTATGAACGTAGACGATACAACGGAACGCTTCTGTTGTGACATGGTGTACGGATATTTCCGGAGCGTTTCTACCGAATTTACAAACAAAGTATCCGTATCAATGTATATGCCACCGTATTCCAAAAGCGCTTCTATTCTCATTAAGTCACTTGAGTGCCACTTGAAGAAAATCTTTTGACCAAATATAACGCACGGGGGCTTTCGATAAACATGAATGATATTTGGCGACAAAGCAAGTATGTAGTTCCAATAGGTTCCAATTGGTAGAACGTCGCCGTGGATGAGGATTGCACACGGACGCACAAACCTTATTACACTGATGAAACTGACAAACTCAAAGAAGCCGAGTTCCCCTTTACCATAACGTACATAATGAACGACATTTGGCACCGGTAAGTCATCCGTACAACAACTGTCAATGTAGCGCTTTAAACATTGGTCGCCAAAGGAACTTGCATTACGTCATCATTTGAAATTGTTCTTTTCAAATTTGAAGTCTTGAAAACAGGTGTTCTGTTATCGCTGCTACAAGTAAATGAAAACTTCAAATTGGTTTCAGCAAAATCCAGGTGTAAAACATTTAAAACCAAACAATCTGATTTGTTTTCGTATTTCCATGAAGAAAAGTTGGTTGTCACTGTTTTGGAAGGGTAACGCCGATACCATTCACTGTGTAACATGCAGTACGGATTCCGCTGGTTGACAGAATGTTGGGTTGTCTGCTTTAAATCTGTTTCAGTTTGGTATGTCGTCAAGTTTCTCGTCGTATGGGGATCGAACATGATTCCTACAGAAACACCACATAAATAAAATACAGCAATGAATTTATTTCAGATTAACAGTTTATTTAAAATGTACAAAAATTATTTGGTCCATATCACTTTACGAGATGTATTGAAACCATGAACAGCCCAGTTCCTATGCATGTTATACGAAAGAACAAGAGCACAAGAAACGTCAGCCGCATGTTTTCCTGATTGATCAAGCTCGTCCGGCATATATTTCTGATATAAAGTTCCACAGTGATTCTATCAAAACCTAAAATGCTGTCAATAATTTGCACAACGTGTCATGAAATCGCAGTCGGCTTATTTGCATATTAAAGGATAAAATACTTAAACTGCAGAGCTACACCGCGCGTAATCCTTAAGCATCGTAATGCAATAAATAAATTAACGCCTTGACCGATATAATTATGAACCAAGAATTGTGCATGCTTACTAAAATGTACTACAGTTAGCTCAGGAAGACACGTAGCACAATTTTCTGAAAGAAGAAAGCCGGAGAATCTTTAAAGAATATTTCTCGAACCAGCAAAGACGCTTGTATACGAGAAACAAGTGTCTGTCTGACGAATAAAAAAGACGTATGTCGGAAATCAGTTTAAAAGCATCCCATGAAAATCGCTACGCAACCAAAACATTTTTCTAGGTCTGCTTTCATTAGGAGAAACAAATCAGTATAATCGATAATTATTTTCGTTCGGTCGTAAAATAAATACCTATGTGCATAAAATAATTTCCCAGGCACGAGAAAACAAAAACGCATATCAATCATTCTCAGGTGAATTTTGAATTTGAAGCCGTCATGAGATAATTCTATCTATCGTGTATGCGATCATGAAATATGGGAAATGTTTAGTATAAAGTCCAACAAATAGGTTTGGAAAACGTTTTTGATTTCCGGCTTTGAAGCAGCCACATTACTTGTTTTTGTTAAAAAAAATTGTTTATTTCTGCGATCATCTTTAGGGAAGTAAAATCATTCGGTATATTTCCGGTCATTTTCAATAATCCCGGTCATATATAAGAGCCAAATGTGGTTAAAACTCAATATCAGAATTATTTATCTTTAAAATGATAGTGCCTCTTGCTGGGAGGGAGCCCGCACCGTCAAGGCGGCAGCGCCTAGCCCTGCAGTTCCGGCGAGGCAACCAACTGAGCTAGCCGGGACAACCCCAAAAAGGTTGATCGGATAGCCCTGATATAAAATATTATTTGCAGACGGTACGATTCTTCTTGGAAAAATCAAAAAGATTTTCAAAACGTTCATAAAACAGTCTATAATAACCATCGCTGCATGACATCGGTAAAGGGCTTTTTTATTGATAACGGTACTGGCTGATTTAATTATTTATGTTTTCTACAATGTCAATTTTCTTAAATGAACGCGAAAATTAAAATAGTTACCATCGCACATTAGTGTTTATAGTTTTATTATATGACAATCGTCACTATCGTACATACGAGAATTGAAAATGGACATAATTGTGTTAATCACCTTGACATATATAATTTGGCTGCATCACGACTCTATGCAATGCAAGCGTGACACCTTGACATGCTGCTCAGTTTCCTCCTTTATTTAAACGGCTTTCTGAGATGAAGCATAAAAAAGCCCACATGAAGACGGTAACAGTTGTTCTCAAATCGATGGATTTACCAGAGCAGTAAACCGCTTCTGCATCTACTGAGTTTTTCTTAACAATTTATGAATGAATAAACAAAAAAGCTTTGAACGGAGGTACGGGACATGCGGACAGACAGACAGACAGACAGACAGACAGAATGATTACCTAATTGATTTTTTTTTCATATTCTTGATAAATCAATGAAACCAACGGAGTACCATCATTGTCTTATTACAGCCGATTGTAAAGCCATCAATGAATGAGTGAGCGAGCGAGCGAGCAAACAAACGAACGAACGAACGAAAAAACGAAAGAAACGACAAATGAACGACGATCGAACGAAGGAATGTGGGAAATCATTTTCAAACCCTCGTTATGTTTCTTAAATCAGTAATCATCATCATATTTCCAGACTACGCTCCACACACATGCACTGACTTTCTAAACCCAGACATGTTGAGGATAATCAGTTTCTGCCTGATTCTTGATGAATGACTAAATCGAAATGCTGAATTATAAGGTTACGTGACGTTCTTTTACAGATTCAAGAGATGGATTAATTTTTGCTTTCCTTATGTATACATCTGCTGAATGCACTCAGTTGATTATATCGTGAAATATTGCTATAGATCTATATGTTGTACTGTTTTCAATCTGTCAATATGACTTAGACAGAACGCTATTGCTGACACTAATATTGAAGAGCTGTTCAAATTTTTACTAGGTGATACATGTGCTGACTGCTGAACAATGATATTATTTGCAGACGGTATGATTCTTCTTGGAAAAATCAAAAAGATTTTCAAAACGTTCATAATACAGTCTATAAGTCAGAACTGGGGTCTTGAAGTCAATACTTTAAAATCAGGTCTTGTAATCCAACATGAATGTGGGTTTTACAAAAAACACGATGAAACTTAAGGTCGTTGAACACAATGCATTTTTATGTTTGTTTATTGAGTTTCACTCAACCCTGGGCTAGACGGTACGGAGAATATTATGCATTTCCATTACTGTTCATGAACAGATTCAATCAAACATTTTCTTGTCGTGTTTGTTCGATTTCCACGTTTCTATTTGATATATTAAATCAAACAAGGTCCTATGTTTGTTAATGGCAAGAATAGAAATAAAGAAATTTAAACTAAATGAATGTAACAGTACCTTTACCATGTTTTGATGGAAATCCCAACAGAACATGTAGATTGTGCAAACAAAAGTGTTGAAACTGTACCTACTCAATATATTCCATTCTAGCAACAACCGGTCAAACAATATTATCTGAATATATCCCAATCTGTCTGCCCCGCTGACTGTCTGCTAGCCGTAAGAACATCAATTAAAACCGTTATAATACATCGAGTGTTTAAACAAATGCATTATCAGAACAAATATGGATGTTGTTGCCAATGATCAGATTGCATAATTTATAAGCAACCGAAGTTATAAACCCTGAACATAAAATCAAAACAAATTTCGTAAACTTACGATTTTTAACACTGTATTCTCTTCACACTAGTTATCAAAAAGTTGCATAGAAAAACTAAACTTTATTCTCTTGTAAAGAATACAGATCCTCTTAAACTTGATCGAGACGCTCGACATATTTGAAAATATTTATGTTTGATTCGGTACATCAATTAATAAACAAGTAGCAGGAATCCCTATGGGTACTTAATGTGTACAAGATTTTTGGGATGCTTTTACGAAAGAAACATTATAACCATGTAAATATCAAGACTACATTATCACAGCTTTCTCAATATCTAGACGATTTGTTATACATATCTATCTTTCGCCAATAACATATAACCTAAAACTATTGTATTATAAACATATGCTTCAGAAAAGCTAGGAAGCTTTCTCGAGCTAAATATTTCTGTTGAAAATTGAAATGAAAGCATAAAAATATATGATAAAAATTTTAATATAGTTTTAATTTTCGTTAAAAAGTCCTGTGTGCAATACCTAACTGGATTAAGATTTCATATCTTGTAAAAAGGTGTTTTTCAACTTTTATGTTATGGAGGATTGAACAAATATAAAAAGGCAATGTTAATTTCTTCTCTTTATTCGTTAAAATATTAAACATCTGTAAATTTTAAAACAAAATGCTACCAACATGATATTTTACATTGCTCTGCAGGCTTGGTGATTAACCTATGTTTAGTTGTTCATTTTTTATTACTTTTCTTTATTTGCATGATTTGCTTACTTTTCTTTTCTTTCATTCAAGCGGCGGTGATGGTGATTTAAGAATTTATGTTGGTTTCTAAAGAAATTTCGAAAAAGAACATCTGGGGGGATCCTTATCTGTAAATATCGTTCATTCCAGTTATCGTGTTGTGGCTGATTTTTCTCCAGGTGCCATCTTTTTCTAAAGACGCCGAATATCTACCCAATTCGATTGGCAGTGCCTATAGCTTCCTAAAAATCCGTGTGCTTTTGCATACACCATTGAACATTGAGATGTCTCCAAGGCAAACTGTATTTGTTTGATCATATAATAATGGTGCAGTCACACTATAGCGTATGGCATTAACGTATGTGAGTGTACGATAAAAAATGCTCATACGCTCGCATACGCAGATATACGTTAGGGGTATGTTAGGCATAAGTCGTTTACGTTCCAAACACGCTGACATACGCCAGTGTACGTTCTTATTCGCAGAGGCCAAATTTTTTTTTGAACATGTTCAAAATTTTTCAGCGTATGCGAGCGTATAGCATATACGTTACGCATATGCTCATCATACGCTAGACATAAGCTTGATACGCTAGAGTGACGCTAAAGGTACGTTATTCATATGTCAAGTACGCATCTCATACGATGGCATGAAGGTGGTCAGTTGAGCTGTTAATATATATAGGGTCCCATTTCCTCATCTTCGTCAGTTGTAGATTGACAGAGAGACGATGGAGGTAGCTCTTCTCCAACACCATTACGAACTTATAAATTTAACAATTTATTATGCTCAACGAATTAGAAGACAAGGAAGAAGGAGAAGGAGGAGGAGAATAAGACGCCAATCCTGGGTGAGACCATGAATTGGACGACGACGTCAGTTTGGCCTGTATGACCAGCTTATGGTTGAACTCAGAAATGAGGACCAAAGACCTGGAGTGAACACTACCTTCAGTAGATATATTGGACGGTGTCTCACGAATCTCCCCCGCTGGAACAGCTACATCAGAGGGGGGATCAGCAGGTTTACTTTTTTGCCCTTTCCTTTATCACGGGCCGAAGACATTTTTGCAGGCATCTTTACACCTCGTCTAGTTTGGAAATGAAGGAACTGGGACAGTCCACAGTCTAAAGGGGACGCTGCGCATGCGCTACTGAAACGTTGATCATAAGCTCACATACGTTATGCATACGTTACTCATACGCTTGCATACGCTACCCATACGGTGATAAACGCTACACTGACGGTGACTTATGTTGACATACGCTCACACACGTACGCAAACGTTTCTCATGCGCTACCTGTACGCCGGTTATACGTTATACAAACGCTTTTCATACGCTATTCATACGTTTGTAAAGGACTGTCGTCGATAGCTCGGGTTTTAAACGCTCAAAAGCTGTGCGTATAAGTAATTTTTCTAAAATTTTCACACGCAATACATACGTTTCTATCATACGCTAGAGTGTGACTACACCTTAACATTAAGTGGCAACTGTGAGGTTCGTGCAGTTTGTGCAAACTAAATGGAAAATGCCAGGGGCATGTAATAGGAAAGTCTGTTTTCTATTAAGACCTCTACTGTTATAAAATATTTATAAACACTGTTTTCAAGAATGAGTTTATTTACAATAAATATGATAAAGAATCACAAACAACGTTCCAAAAACGGAATTTTATTATAAGATTAATGAGATGTGTTTGATTAGTGCGTAGATTGTAGTGGTCACATATGTTTAAAAATATTAATATATAACTTAATGAGTTTTCTTGTTTCTATGATTTGAAAAAGTTCCATTTTTTAAATAAACATAGCCTAGAAAAATCATCACACCACTGAATGCATAACTTTCTTTAAATTTACCATTTTTGTTCGTATTAACTGATCATATATGTTACTAAAAGAACGACTGTTCAACATAAAATACTAAGAATGGATATGGTGTAAGACGTATTGTTGTTCGCCTGGCATGGATTATTTGCATACTAATATGAACGATGTGTATTGTATTAATCTGTTTAATTTTCGTTGGATTTAATGAAAAAGTCTACGAACTTATCAGATACTCCTGTTATTTCAGAAATCATAAGATGGTTACTAATAATTGTGAATCTGCAATTTCGGCATCAACCAGTCTTAGGATGTTGGTGATGTTGCAGACTTCTGTTGGCAAAGTTCCTTATTCCCAAACAAGATGTGCCTTGTTATAGAACCAACTGTGCAGTTAAAACTCCCTATTTTGTTTTCGTTCATGATCTTGCTATTAAAGTTCCGGGAGAACAAATGCATGCCATAAATTTTTGCCCAATCATAATTCTCCACGTATACAATATGACCAATTTGTGTCCTTGGACGAGAGAGTTTACCATAAACGTTATTAATTAACGATTTGTATTTAACAGCAAGATCTTTGGGGTAAATCATTGCATTATAAACATAACTTTTATAGTTGTAGTGGTATTTGTACCCATACAACCATTTCTGAAGAAATGTAGCATTTCTTTCCGCCATTATAAACGCAGACGATACATATGTGCTCGACTGCTGAGACATCGTGCACGGATATTTCCGAAGCGTTTCTACAGATTTTACGAACACAGTATCCGTGTCAATGTATATGCCACCGTATTCCAATAGTGCTTCTATTCTCATTAAGTCACTTGCGTGGGTTTTGTGGACAAGTTCTCTACCGAAAATGGCGTCGGGAGGCTTTCGATAGAGATGAATGATATTGGGCGAGAGAGCAAGTATGTAGTTCCAATAAGTTCCATTTGGTAAGGCGTCACCCTGGATGAGGATTGCACACGGACGCACGAACCTTATCACACTGATGAAACTCACGAACTCAAAGAAGGTCATTTTACCTTTACCATAACGTACATAATGGACCACATTTGGCACCGGTAAGTCATCCGTACAACAACTGTCAATGTAGCGCTTTAAACACTGGTCGCCAAATGGAACTTTTATTACGTCATCATTCGAAATAGCTCTTTTTAAATTTGAAGTCTTAAAAACAATTGTTTTGTTATCGCTGCTACAAGAAAATGAAAACTTTTTATTGGTTTCAGCAAAATCCAGCTTTGAAACATTTAAAGCCAAACATTTAGATTTATCGTCGTAGGTCCATGAAGACAAGTTGGTTGTCACTGTCGTGGAAGGGTAACGCCGGTGCCATTCGCTTTGTATCATGCAAAACGGTTTCCACTGGTCGACGTAGATCTCCGTTTCGTTTGCCATCAAAGTTCTCGTCGTAAGGTTATCGAAAGATAAATCTACAAAAAGCACACCTCAATTTAGTTACTGAGATATAACTTAGATGGGCTGTTTAAAAAAGTGGCCAGTTTGGATTATCCTGCTATAAAAATGTACAACTAACTGTTACTATAATTTACCTAATTTGAAGAGATATCTCATCATGCCCTTTAATGAATTTTGAAGTTTTATCAAAATAGCGCCATCCGTTAAAAATATTCTAAAATAATGGACAAAAATTGTCAAGAGTTCGACAAAGAAGTGTAACAGTTTTAAAAATTAACATTTGTTTAGACCATCACTTTACAAAAGCTGGAAAAAATACAAGTTTTAGTGTTGTTTACGTGAAAGGTGCATTTATTGGGCATTAACTAATAATAAAATTAAGCATATACTACTTCAAAATATTATAATTTATGCCATGAAGTCAAGCGTGGTAGACAAGAAAATCAATATATCTATGCTTTTTTAAGTTATAGGACTTTTAAGATTAATCATACAAAAGAATTTTTTTCTGTATCATCAAGTTTAATGTTTCTAGATGCAATAACTATAATATTATCAGCTCAATCAAATTAATATTTCTCTGCAGCTCCCTTAAGAAAATATCGGCGAACTTTGTCAGGAGTGTGACACCTTGCACATATTGCAATATTCTGTCAACAGATCTCTTAGATTAATACTAGATCATATTTTTCCTAGAAATCTTTGTCATGATTTTTTAAATTGTGATCAACAGGAATGACCGTTTTGGGTACACTGCACTTATGTGTTAGTCAGTAGTGTGACACACTTCCTCAAAAATATGAGGGTTTTTTTTATCTTTATGCGATACAACAAGTTCTAAATGACTTATTTTTTATGCTTCACTATGTATTTTAACAGAAAAGAAACGTGTAAATAATAAGAAAAAGTGATGATTGTATTTTAAACACATATATATTAAAATTCTTGTAATTTATTAAATATTGGCCAGTAAAGCTCTATATAATTTTTATTCTGTCACATGTGAGTATTACTTGATTGATTTTGATCACTGGACCGTACAAATATCGAGCAATCAGTTTGGACTTTTTATGAACTTTAATTCTTTCTATTTTTTTCACATCACTTGCCTTTTTTAAATAGCCAAAATGACAATATCTCAGCATCCAGTTGACCGATTTCAAAAATATTCTTAGTTATATAAGTTTCAATATGCAAAAAATACGGAGTAACCATTTTATATTAAAACAAAAATTTATAAAGAATACATCCCACGTGAAACTTGGCAAAAAAGAACACACCTCTTTCCGACATTTTTGGCAGCTCCGCAAGAAGAGATAATTCCATAACGGTGACAAAGAAGACCACAGTTCCTACGAGTGTAGAGAGAAAAAACACGCGCACTAGAAACATTAGTCGCGTTAGCATCTTGTTGATAAGGCTCGTAAACAGATAATCTACACAGATATCCGTAACATTTCATCAAAACCCATAACTGTCAATAACAGTATAAGTCTCGTAAAACAACGTGTTGCCTAATCCCAATGACGGCTTATTGGCAGATTGTGGGGTAGAATAGATCTTCATTGACCAACTAAGGAAAAATGCAATGAGGAGTGTTTTCCAGTATCTATAAAATATATTCAAATCATGGGCAAAGTGCATATTTGATTAACATAAAATTTAAGTAAAAAAGACCATAACTTCAAAAATAATAGTATCAGAGTTATAGGTCTTGTTGGTAATGAAATAGTTCAAAGTCATGAACCAAAGTGCATATTTTGTTTAACGGACGCCGACGCCGAGCTCCCCTATTTTTCTGTAGGTCAATCTAAAAATAGCACATTACAAGCTGTTTCCTTGATAAAATCCGATTTCCTTTTTTTTTCAGAGATTATGATAATTACCAATTATGGTATGGTAATTATGCTGAGCCATGCTGACAAGGGATTGTTTGGGGAACAGCTTTTACTTGAAGATGTTGTCGTTCTTTTAGCGCTTAAGTCTTAAATTAAAAATAAAACCAAAATGCTGACTTGGGATTGTTTGGGGAACAGCTTTTACTTGAAGATGTTGTCGTTCTTTTAGCGCTTAAGTCTTAAATTAAAAATAAAACCAAAATGCTGACTAAGGATTGTTTGGGGAACAGCTTTTACTTGAAGATGTTGTCGTTCTTTTAGCGCTTAAGTATTAAATTAAAAATAAAACCATTCCATTGCAAACAATATTCTGAATGATGTATTGTACGAGGGCTGTTCGGAAAGTTCATATACTACTTTATTTTTTACACTCAAGCAATATATACATAAAACAAATTTGGCCAGCAAATACATACATATCTAACAAACAAATTTACAAAAAACTGTCAGGCTGTGATGAACATTAACATAAAAACAGTCCTAACATCCAACATATATACATAATCACGGAGCACTTTTAAACGTCATCAACGTCAAATGAACGTCATGTAATCACTCCTCAAAAATATCGCACACACGATTTTACTCATTTCTGATGCCGGCTGACCCATTGCTGGTATACCCCTTTGTACCATTCTCGATCAAAACCAGATATCGCCGATCTAACACCGACGCGAAGTCTTTCCAAATCTACAAATCTTTTCCCGCGCTATTCCGACTGTTCTAACGCGTTCTACGTAATTCGGCTCTGCTACTTTCGGTCGTCCGCTTCGTTTCTTATCTAACACATTATCATCCCCGCTTCTTAATCTGCTGTGCCACTTAAACACAAGTTGCCTTGAACATTTACTGGTCGTATCTGCTTTTGAAATAAACTTCCACGTCTCAGTTGGTGTCATATTAGCATGAACACAAAACTTGATAAAACTCCGTTGCTCCGTCCGTGAAATTGACGTCATTTTTTCCAAACAAATGTTAAGCGCCCCCAATGCGTCTAACGGTCGTTTACAACTTGTTTATTAACGTATGACGTCATAATTTTCACCAAATGTCATGCAATGATATCAAATAACTTCGCGTAAGTAAAAACGCGTTAGGCATAAAACTTTAATTTTTATTCACTTTTATTTTGAGTAGCTACTGTCATGGAATCAAAGTGCTCCGTGAACCGTCGGTCATGTTACCATGGCGATGGACGTATCGCAAATAATATTGTTATCCTGTTTATAAATTTAGAAATATATAGCCAATACATACTTAAGCAAAATACCAAAACAGCTTATTGATATGACTGCTTATAATTATTCTGTAGCCTTGTCTACGAACTTTCCGGACAGCCCTCGTATATACATGTATTGTGAATAGGACACTGCTCAAAAGATAAACATAAGCGAAATTTACAGGAAAAAACATAACAATCCATTTACAATAATAAAGATTATATTAGCAAAAGTAACGTGTCCAAAAGCAGATCAATATATAAAACTACAATGTGTTATTGAGATAATAGAATCTACTAATAAAATGAAATTCGAGAAAGTCTCCAATCATGTCTACTTTTAGTTTTTATGCCATGAAAATGCAAGAAATCATGGATTCTTTCTGAATTTCTGTTTCTGTTTTTGTGATATGCATATTTCACTATTTAAATCTCGCAACAACATATTATTGAGGTTAAGCATATACTTAGTTGAGCTATGGGTTTGTTTTTTTTTTTGGTTTTAAATATATAATCAATGAATTTCAGAATTCTGATGTAAACGTTTTTTTTTGTCATCTTAGAATGTGCTTGGTAATTAGAGCATAAGAGCATTAAGTTGACTGAACTCAGGTTGCAAAAATTAATAAATTACAAGATAAACACATTCCTTTACAAAATTCTTGCTGGTTAAGCTAATGAGTTTTTTTTTCTAAAATTCATTTTGAAAATTTAACCAGTTTGCGCCGTTTAGAATGTCCACACTTAACCATTTATTACTTGAACACAATACTTTTATTTGTTTTATATGTAGATGCGCTCAACCCGGGGCTAGGCGGCGTGAACAATAAAAAAAAATATCCACTTCCATTAATGCTCATGAACCAGGTACTCGGGTGTTCAAAACTCACACTTGCCCCAATATGTTCTTATAAACAAACAAGTACAAGTTGTCTCGGTGAAATAACTCCAAACCAATCATACACTCGACAATGTTGCCTGCAAAAGCACACAAGCATATAAAAATAGCTGATGGCACTGCAAAGCAATAAATGTACTCTACTGAGATCAGGTACTCTACCGGAGTTAAATAAGCAAGAACACGGTGACAGAAGTAAACGAAACAGATCGAGATTCTAGGTTCTTTTACAAGATTTTCCTAGAAAACTTTCAAAAGCTCCTAAACCCTGCCCCCGCTGTGCAAACAAAGTGGTAAGCAAAGCGGTCAACTGTAGATGGGTTAATCACCAAGCATGAGGAGCGCTGTAGCATATAATGTTTGAAGCCCTCTTTTTTAATTTAAAGATGGAGTTTACGGGTAACGTGCATTAATAAATATTGCCTTTTATTATTTTACAAATCAAATTTGTTCAGATGTCACAGAATATTAGCGTTTTAATCTGATATATGCAGACTGATTATCCTGGGTGCACAGAGATATTAAATATGACACAATTCAAGCACTTACACTACACATATAACGTCATGGTGTTTTATCAAAGCAAAAACGTCAAATTATTAACGACGTGTTCCGGCTTTTTATGGTCCTCTGTATCATTTGCTTTGCTTTGTTTAAAACTATTGTTTGCTGTACTGAGAATTTAGTAGAATATTTATACTCTTCAGTGGTGTTTATTAATTCAATCCATTTTTGTGAATGCGAAAAAAAGGAAGGAAGAGAGAGCATGATTGTTACATTCAATTCAATTAAGAAATTTGAAAGACTTGCCAGAAAAGTCTCGTCACAGCCTTAGTCTGCTGATTTTCTTGACTGCTGTTTGCAAAGTTCCTTGTTTCCGAACAAGATGTGCCTTACTATCGAACCAACAGTAGAATTGAAACTCCCGACTAGAGTTTCGTTCATGGTCTTCACAAAGTTCCTGGTGAATAAATGCATTCCATAGATACTTGACCAATCATAATTCTCCACGTATACCTTGTAACCAATTTGTGTCGATGGGCGGGAGAGTTTACCATAAACGTTATTAATTAAATGTTTGTATTTTAAAGCAAGATTTTTGGGATAAATCATTGCATTATGAACATAACTTTTATAATTATAGTGCCGTTTGTACCCATATAACCATTTCTGTAAAAACTCAGCGTTCCTTTTCGCCATAATGAACGCAGACGACATAAAGAATCTCGACTGCTGAGACATCGTGCACGGATAATTCCGAAGAGTTTCTACAGATTTTACTAACACAGTATCTGTATCAATGTATATGCCACCGTATTCCAAAAGTGCTTCTATTCTCATCAAGTCACTAGCGTGGGTCTTGTGGACAAGTTCTCTACCGAAAATTGCGTCGGGGGGCTTTCGATAGACATGTATGATATTGGGCGACAAAGCAAGTATGTAGTTCCAGTAGGTTCCATTTGGTAAGGCGTCGCCGTGGACGAGGATTGCACACGGACGCACGAATCTTATTACACTGATGAAACTGACAAACTCAAAGAAGCCGAGTTCCCCTTTACCATAACGCACATAATGGACGACATTTGGCACAGGTAAGTCATCCGTACAACAACTGTCAATGTAGCGCTTCAAACATTGGTCGCCAAATGAAACTTTCATAACGTCATCATTCGAAATAGCCGTTTTCAAATCGGAATTGACAAAATTGATTATTGTTTTATCACTTCTACAAGTAAATGAAAACTTTAAATTCGTTTTAGCAAAATCGAGGTGTGAAACATTTAAAGCCAAACAGTCTGATTTGTTATCATAGTTCCAGGACGATAGATTGGTTGTCACTGCCCTGAAAGGGTAACGCCGATACCATTCACTGTGTAAAACGCAGTACGGATTCCACGTGTTGATGTTGTTTTCTGTCTTTTTGCTAAGGTCCATTCCAGTTTCGTTTGTCATCCAGTATCTAGCTGCAAGGGGATCGAACGCTTTATCTACAAAAACATCAACACTAAGTACAAAAATTTGAAATTAGTTTGTATATAAATGTTTGTTGTTGACGTGCATTTAATATTTAAAATTGTTATAACTGGTTTGTGCTGAAACTACTGTTTTAACCCGAACAATAATAAAATAATTAGTGTTCAAACAATTAGTAATAACGCTAATGCCAATTCCAAGAAAAATAGTCACACATGTAAACTATTAGAAAACATACCTCTTTCAAGTATTTTTGGCTTCTTCACGCGGTCCGAAATGTAGATCACAGTGACCAGAAATAGCAAAGTGCCAACGACTGTCCAAATAAAAAAGGTTTGCACAAGAAACATCGTTTGTTCATCTCGTTTATCAAGTACATTGACAGATTTGTTTTTCTGTATCAAAACATTTCGGTCAAAACCGCGTAAATATCGATAAACACACAATATTCCTAAGAATAGCAAAGTCGGCTTAATAACAGATGGTTCTTGGTGTAGGATGATCAAACAACGCAATGCATACATGTAGAAACATTATGCAATATCACTGTAACCAGAAATCGGAGAGAAGTGATTTAGTTAAAATCTTGCACAGTGCATCATTTTGCTGCGAGGGCAGCCAATAATTACTTTGGTTTTAAATATGCTACTTGTAGACTGCTATTCTTTCCTTTCATTAACCGTACCTACTCGGCGATCTCCGGCGAGCTTTCTACGTATGCATCACTGAAGCGCGATCCGTGCATTGCATACAAGCAAATGAGCTCTGACACAGATAATGGAATTACACTCTCATACAGTCGTTAGCAACAAGAAGAATTTCGTTAATTTTTGGTAGAATGCCATTGAACATCGAAGACATTTGATATGCTGAAAGAGTAATTAGATTGGTGAATAAACATTTTTATTAAACAAGTAACAAATCATTTTAAACACATTCTAGCTTCAATTATTTGCATTTTATGTCAAACTTGTGGATATGGCATATTGTAAAAAAACATGATAATCTTTAAAACTTATTTACAAACGTCCAATTTTAAAAAATGTCCAAAATCTATTATTAAAAACAAATATTGGTAAGAATATTACGCTTTGATGTAAGGAAGCCCATAAGGGCAATAAACACCAACAATTTGTTTAATTCTGATAAATAGCTTTGATCAAGAGGACATGCCACGTAAAGTTTTATGGAGTGGCAAATTGCCGTTATTTGAAGTGGTTGGGGAGGGATGTGAAAAGTGAATGTAAAAAGCCATGTGGGATGAAAATATAACAGTATTGATTGAATGTACGGGGAGACGTTTTTACGCCGCTAGACTGCACAAACAAAACAAAAAACTACTGTGATTGTAAAAAAAGAAATATGCATATCAATAAGAGAGGAAAACAAAGGCATGGGTAATAAAATAATGTTCTTTCCAAAGTAACAATTAAAATGTCAAAAAATATTACCGATCACAAATTTTCTCGTGACGTGCCCCCAATTAAGTAATTTGATTTACTGTCTTATTAGTACTTCGTTGAGAATCATGCAGAAACTGATTATCCTCAACAGTGCCCAAGGTTATAAAACTGAGCATGGAAACCAGTCTTAAATCTCAAGCATCTGATTGGCTGAAATGGCGACCAGTCGCCATTTCAGCCAATCAGATGCTTGAGATTTGAGACTGGTTTCTTATCTTAGCTTTATAACCTTCAGGCGTGGTCTGGGTCCAGAAAGTCAGTGCATGTGGGTGTTGGGTGAGCTATGTGTGACAATATGAAAATGATAAATGGTTTCAGAACCTTATCGAGGGCTTGAAAATTACTTCGTTCGTTCGTTTGCTGTTTCGTTGTGTTGTTTTTTTTTTGTTCATTCTTTCGTTTGCTCGCTCGCTCACTGTTGTAATAATTTGCATGTTGGCATGTTGGCATTACCAGTGGAAATTTGAAGATGATGGCGATCGGTTGTTTTTAAAGCGATTTTTCGAGGACTTGAAACATCAATAAATAAGCTAAAACCATTTTGTCTGTCTGTCCGGCTGTCTCGTAGGTCCATGCGCTCCTTATTATGTTTCGTCGTTTATTCATATATTTATTGTTATGAAAAAGTCAAATGGTCGTTATCTATATTAAACAAATCGTCGAGATACCTCGAGCAGTTGTCAATTCTGTAATTACGTCATGTTCGATGGAAACAGGTAACACTAGCGGTACCAAATCTATATAAAGACATTTTAAATGGTGTTTAGTGTTGCTTCGTTTTTGTGATAAATTGCAAATAGAAATTTAGGGCTTTGTTTATGGCTATTTTTTAACTGTTCTAACTTTTCTAAGCGTATGTAAATTAAACATATAATTGAAATTTTGAAGATGATGGTGATCGATGTTTTTAGTGATTTATAAAATCAATGAATAAGGTAAAAATCATTTGTCTGTCTGGCTGTCTCGTAGGTCCATGCGCTCCTTGTTATGTTTCGTCGTTCATTCATGTATTTATTGTTATGAAAAAAATCAATAGATATAGTGTATGAGTTTATCAATTGATTTGACAACAGCTGTTACCTTCTCTCTAATTGGGCTTATTTGTGTTTCATCTCATAAAGGCGGAAACTGAACATTCACTCTTGTCGTGATGCAGCCAAATTGTAAAGGTCAAGGTGACTTACATAATTATGTTTATTTTTTAATTCTTGTAGGAACAATCTAAACGAGAAACAACTGCGTACGTAATAAAGTTAACACATGCAAATAATGATAACTTGAAATGTTTAAATGTTTGTGAATATTTAAGAAAATTGATTTCAATATCAAGGTCATAAAAATCTCTGTCATCTCTGTCATCTCTTTGGTATTACTGAAACCCCGAGGTTTTCATTTTTTATGGGAACTTGAGAAAAAATTTTTGTTTTAATTCTCTCGAAATTTTCTTAAATATATCGGTCAAGGCATTATTTTATTGCATAATGATGCTTAAGGTATACGTGCGTTGTACCTCTGCAGTTTAAGTAATTTATCCTTTAATATGCAAATAAGCCGACTGCGATTTAATAACACGTTGCGCAAATTATTGCTGCCTTGTAAGTTTTGACAGAATTGCAGTGAACTTTATACCAGAGACATATGCCGGACGAGCTTGATCAGCGAGGAAAACATGCGGCTGACGTTTCTTCTGCGCTTGTTTTTCCGTATAATATGCATAGGAACTGGGCTCTTCTTGATTATGCTAATGTCATTTTCAAAGTCTGCGCATCTGTCAAATATGTTTGAAAGAGGTATGTTCTTTTACCGCTTTTCAACTTTAAATTTGTTCAAAATAGACGTAATTATGAACAAAAATATTTTGAAATTAATACTGTGCGGGTAAGATTAATTCAAGGTCGCTTATAACCACAAGAGGTCATTATAAAAATCCCGCGATGAAGATTCTTGACGCTGTGATTTTAAGCTCAACCCTTACCTTGGCGACGTGGATTAAAATATGCCTTACCATTTCTGACCATAAACTAGCAACTGAGTCTATAATATTTTCATAAGTGTCGTGTTTCATGTGTGTCGTGTTCGTTTGCTTGTACACTGTGACAACTTTCAATACATATCGTACATGTGATGTGCACCTAACAACAGCCTTTTATACTGTAAACGAAATAAATTCTTAAATTCTTTGTGCAGTGTGGCGGCTGTAATAAGTCTCCCCGTACATTTAGCAAGTAATTTTATCAGTAAAATAACCCGTTACCGATGTCATGCAGTTATTGTTACGTATATCAGGGCTATCCGATCAACCTTTTTTGGGGGTTGCCCCGGTTAGCACAGTTGGTTGCGTCGCAGGAATTGCAGGGCTAGGCGCTGTCGCCGTAACGGTGCGGGTTCGCTCCCAGCTAGAGATACTATCATTATACATGTAGTTGCATTTATTAATGTGATGGTTTTGTAGATATAATGATTGATCGCCATACGACAAGATACAAGATGACATCTGAAACCGGAACCGATCTTCAGCAGACAACCCAACACACCGTTGACAAGACGAATCCGTTCTGCATGTTACACAGTGAATGGTACCGACGTTACCCTTCCAAGACAGTGACAACCAACTTCTCTTCATGGACATACAACGATAAATCAATTTGTTTGGTTTTGAATGTTTCAAACCTTGATTTTGCTGAATCGAATTTGAAGTTTTCGTTCACCTGTACCAAAGATATGAAAGCAGTTGTTTTCACGACTTCAAAATTGAAAAGAACAATATCAAATAATGACGTATTGAAAGTTTCTTTTGGCGACCAGTGTTTAAAGCGCTATATTGACAGTTGTTGTACGGATGACTTTCCTGTGCCAAATGTCGTTCATTACGTACGTTATGGGAAAGGGGAACTCGGCTTCTTTGAGTTTGTTAGTTTCATCAGTGTAATAAGGTTTGTGCGTCCGTGTGCAATCCTCATCCACGGTGACATACTGCCAAATGGAACCTACTGGAACTACGTTCTTGCTTTGTCGCCAAATATCATTCATGTTTATCGAAAGCCACCGGGCGTTATATTTGGTCAAAAGCGTGGGTTCAAGACCCACGCTAGTGACATAATGAGAATAGAAGCACTTTTGGAATACGGTGGCATATACATTGACACGGATACTGTGTTTGTAAATTCTGTAGAAATGCTCCGGAAATATCCGTACACTATGTCACAACAGAAGAAGTACGTAGTTTCGTCTGCGTTCATAATGGCGGAAAAGAACGCTACATTCCTGAACAGATGGTTAGATGGGTATAAATACCACTATGAGAACAAACATTATACTTATAATGCAATGATTTATCCCTCATATCTTGCTTTAAACTACTCATCGCTTATCAATAACGTTTACGGTCAACTCTCCCGCCCAATATCGCAACTTGGCGCTAAGGTTTACACACAAAATTTTGAGTGGACAGGAATTTATGGCATGCATTTATACACCCATATTTTTAAGGAGACGATGACCATTAACAAAATAAGGAGATTTAATTCCACTGTCGGTTCCATAACAAGGCACATCTTGTTTGGGAATAAGGAACTTTGTCACCGGAAGTCAGCAAAATCCGATGACTAAATCGGTCTCGACACACTTGTAGTCTCTTAAAGCGAGTTAAGGAGCGACAACTCTGGATAGAGATTGCGACTGAATTTGTTGACGTAACATCAGATTTACCATCAAACTTCATACGAAACTGTACCCTGCCCAGAAAGCGCGACAAGTGATATATAGTATAATGGCCCCTAATACGCGGTACCAAATGGATGGCGACGTTTAACGATCGCGTCAAAACCTGCAGGCCTTTGCATAGCTTTTCTCACCCACTATCAAATTACGAGAAATCATTCTTCCACCACATACCTCTTCAATCGCTGTTTTGTTGATTATTAAAGGTATTGCGCCTTTCGCCATTGCTTTGCCATAGACAAAAAAAGAAAAATATAAAAATCTCTCAAATGGCACAATGCAGTTCCATCAAACTTTGCACAAACCAATGTTGTTAATATATGTTGAATTTACATACGCTAAGAAAAGTTAGAACAGTAAAAAAAATAGTTAGAAAAAAAACCTATATTTCTATTTGCAATTTATGACAAAAACGAAGCAACACTAAGAATCAATTTAAATGTCTTGATGAGTAATGAGTTACTGACAATGATAACTTAGGTCCTTTGGTGTAACAAATGTTAAAAAAAATGTGAGTAATTTGTAAAAGTGCGTTTGACATTCAGTTTCCTGGTCGCGTAAATGGATGACATAAAAATAAAAATGTTGATTTCTCCTTTCACAATTGAAAGTTCTTTTCAAGGACCTTAGATATTGTTGTCAGTATCACTTCACTCATGTTGACATATCAGTTGTGTGTGTGAGTGTGCGTGTGTGTGCGTGCGTGTGTGTGTGTGTGTGTGTGTGTTGCTTCCTTTTTGTGATAAATTGCAAATAGAATTTTAGGGATTTGTTAGATCTAACTATTTTTCTCTACTGTTCTAACTTTTCCTAACGTATGCAAAATAATCATACACTTATATTATTTATTTGTGCAAAGTTTGATGGAAGTGCATTGTGTCGTTTGAGTGATTTTTATATTTTTCTTTTTGTCTATGGCAAAGCAATCACGAAAGGCGGAAAGGCGCAATAACTTAAAGAACAACAACAAAAACTTCGTTTATAGAACCCGAGCATGTGTATCATTGTTACCATTCTTATTTGTTTTGGAAATAAACGATAAAGAAAAGCCTGCAAACTTGTCAAACACACCTCGCATCTGCTACACCAGCATCTTAACATAGATCATAGCGTTTTCGTATAGGAACACGAACTGTGTGTGTTTCTTAACAAATGTTTCGAACAAAGTTTTACAACAATTAGAAAACTGCCTAAAATAAAGTTTGATTAATAAGTTTGCCACTTATTACAACGATATTTTATAGAGGCATTAGTAAGGTATTATCGTTTTATGCCAATAGTTTTATGGAAAAGTTTTTTTTTTATATAGTTTGGATATATCCACTAAAACGCTGCTAAATGGAATAAAGTTGATCGTATATTTTGGTTGTTGGTATTGTTTGGTACTTTTTAAAGGTTGGTGTTAAAAAAAATCAAAATGTCTGAAAACGTTATAAAAAAGTTCCATTTTCTAAAACCAATTCTTTTTCAACCAAACGGAAAGCAAATGAAGACGTGTCCTGAAACAATAACAACTGAAAAAGGCCAATTGCCTGTAAGAGTTTGAACAGTTTTATTCACTATCCCTTAATGGATGCATCACAATAAAATCAAAACGTAATTTCATGGCGTTGACCAAATCTCAACCAAACGTTTTTATTACGTTTTGATTCGTCTGATCAGAGTTTGAAAAGAAAACCAAAACGTTTTCAAAACAAAGCTCTCATACAATTATGTGTTAAATTATTGTTGTGATATTTTGTTATCTACAGTTCATTTTGATATCGTTTTTTTTTCTTGTTAGTTATGATATACTTGATATGCCGCTATCATGATGGTGTTTGACTCTGAACATCGTTCATATGTTTTATGTCAATGAAACTTTGACTTAACTTGATATGGGGGAAGGGACATTGTTAATGCCGACATAAATATGTACGGCAGTTCACAACTCAGGTTTTTTTTACCGAGACAATATTTTACCTTAAGTGAAATACAAAATCATGTAATCCCAAAATAAAACTTTTGTACAGTTGATACGGCGGGTAACTTTTTAATGGCGACTTTTCATTTTTTGCACACTTTAATCCTTTATTTCTATTTTCGTTATTTGGTCTCTTCACCTGGGATTTTCTCATTGTTTTGTCTTTTCACGTGGCGAATTTCTCGGTATTTGTTCATTTCGCTCGGAGCTATTTCGCGGCCAAAAAATTAAAATAAGAGAAGGCAACCTCAACTAGCAACGATACGACACTTAACTGGCTAACTTGTTACTTCAGCAAAAATTACGTCATTGTAGTAAACCTTTAGTACATTTATTATTAAAACAGTTCTGGGTTTCTATTAATATGCTTTCGACATTTCGCTTACAAGTGGCAGATATATGTCACCATAAACGTAAATATTAAAAATTAAATACAAAACACTACATGGACTATGAACACTGTGCACGAATTATAATTCTTTCTGCGCAATTAAACAGTCTGGACAGCTTTGGTGAATCTGAGACTCTCGTGCGTTTTCTTAAATGTTGATTGGATATAAAACCGATTAGTTTGTTCATTTACACTAACATAGAAATATATAATAAAATATCACTATTCAGCGACTATCCTGTGTAGCATTTATCTGGGGCGGATCCAGAAGAGGTTCCGTGGGGTTGCTCTTTTGGGACAGCAGTATTTTTTTGATTGGGATTTTGGCCAGAAAGTTTGAAATTATCATATAAATACACCCAAGACTGCCCCAAACGTATCCCTTTTCTTGGAATCATGCATTCGACCCTGATATATGTTATTCAACCAGAAATATATTCAATACATTTAATCCGTGCAGCACGCTTTTTTTTCGAAGCTGAATAGTGAACGGTCAGTGAATGGTCAGTGGCGACGGTCACTAGGAACTCCGCTGCAGTCATTTTCAGATCAGATTTGTGATAAATCAAAGAAGCAAGATGATTTATTCAATTTGTGTTTATTTGTTATTTTGTTTCGTTTCTTTGGCTCACGGTAAGTTATGTTTTAATTATTTTGCAAGTAGTTGGGTTATTATAAATGATCGGTCCAGGAAATGGCTGTTTATACGGTCTCACAGAGACAGTTTGCAAATTTACAAACTCACGGTTTATTTATAGACAGAAGTGTCTGTAAATCAATGGACAAGGTTTCAAATTAAACTCTTTTTATAAATCCACAAGTCTACAGACAGATTTGTCTATCAATAAACTGACAGTCTGCAAATTTGCAGACAGTTTAAACAGCTTTTTCTTAGACCCGATAATATATTTCCGACAAATTCTTACGTAACTTGATCAGTAAATTAATCATTCTTTTGTAAAATACTGTTGAATAGTCCATAATTGACAATTCGGGCATAGCTGATTTGAAAACTTACTTTTTGCGCACTGTTTCTCAGAAATTTCGGAATGATTTTGTTCATTTACACCGGTCAATTTTCTTCTATAGCTTGCCACTCGCAAACATAAAAAATAGGAAAAGCAGGTGGAAACTACTATTATCCAATACATGTTGTGTTATGCTTTTTTCGATTTCTATCAGAGATTATGTAAAAATTTATGTCTGCTTTGCACGCAGGTGTACCGGAAGTGGTCTGGTTAGAGGATCTTACCCCTAACCATGAGCTCCGCCATCTAGAGATGGGTCTTCCTCAGCAATTGGAGTTCAACCTGAAGCGTGGAACCGACACTGTGAAAAACCTTCGACTGGAAGAAAACCGGAAGCTGAACGCCAACGCCCCGGTATATGAAACTGTGATGGAGGGGAACAAACAAAAAGTCATCAGACGAGACACCCAACCGATTAGAGTAAGATATTTAAACAAAACTCGTGCCCAAGATAATCAAACTAAATCTGGAGATCATTCTCAAATCGCAAGAATCTGATTGGCTAAAATGAAGACAAGTCTCCATTTCAGCCAATCAGATGCTTGAGATCTGAGTGTGGTGTCCAATCTTAGGTTTATGATCTTGGAGACCAGTCTCAACCCTCTCTCTCTCTCTCTCTCTCTCTCTCTCTCTCTCTCTCTCTCTCTCTCTCTCTCTCATGAAGGTACAGTCTGCGAACACCTCTCAATATTTACAAATTTAGCGGTCATTAAAAACGATTAAAATCTAGCGGACATGCAAAATTCCACTATGAATTCGATTGAATGACATTTAGTCTCTGTAAATAAAACGGAAAATTAAGACAACTTGAAAAGGTTATGCAGACTGTTATAAAAATGAGAAGACAACGGACGTTAATTTTTAAATGTTTTCTAAGGCCGGATAAAATAAACCAAATAATTATTGCTGGAAACTTTACTTACGGAATACAAGTTAAGCCTGTACTACATACACCTGAATTCCAATAAAGGCAGAATCCAGTCTTATTATAAATGTAATGATATTTCCAAGTGAATATAATACTAATTTCCTTTAGAAAAAAAGTAATTCCTATGTATGCACTAATTCGTGGGCATAAAATTTCATGGTTTTCCGTTAGACACCATTTAAATTCGTGGATCTCTTTTTTCTAAACAACGTTTATGTTCAATATTTAACTTGTGTTTCTTTTAAATTCGCGACCGATCAGCCCACTAGATCCACAAAAATTAGTACATCGCAAACATTTATGAGTTCACAGTATTAAACTGTGAATAAACTGCGCAACCGCTATGAACAAGTGGGCGATAACTCTCTCGATAATTTACGTTCTTTTCAGGATGTGAAGTTTTACCATGACAAGAGGAATGTCGCAGCTTTGCAGGTGTCGTGTGCTGTGTTGTTGGATGGTCCTTGTCAGAGAGTAATGGTACGTTTAATTGTAAAATAATCTTATGCAGGAGCGGATGCAACATTTCCAGAAAACTATTTCGTTTCAGGCAGACTTGGCTTGGGGTAGTTACATGCTTTCTAGCCAAAATCCACATAAAAATTAATTACTGCTTTTCTAAAAGGGGTTCGAGCAATCCCACTGAAGTCCTCTCTGGATCCGCCTTTATGTCAACTAGCCGACCGTAGGCTTTCTGTACCAGTAAGATGTAACTTATTTTTCTTAACGTCCATATAGCAAATTCTTTTTTAATTTTGTTGTTATAAATAACTGTTACTGTTTTGATGTCATTTGTGTTTGTGTTGTTGTTTTCAATATAATGTGTTAAGAAGTTGAAAAAAAGTTGAAAACTCCATTTACTCAGTTGAAAAAAAAAATTGTGCCCTATTGAAAGCCTTTTCAATTATAACTGTCCCAAACTTTGAACACAATTTACTTTGCGTTGAAAATATTTATTTTTGTTGTGATTATTTTGGTCGTGTGATTATAATGGAATTATACAATTATACATTTAAAATGGAAAGCACGAAAACCTAGTAATCATTAATTTGTTTACAACAGACCTATCAGTTAAGACGTCCGGAATTAGAGTAAACATTAATACAGTAAAGTCCCTTATAAAGAGTCCACCACGAAAAAACAACACCCCTATAATAAGACCACGATTACATTTTCCCTTTTAACAGTTTTACATTGTTTTCCACCCTAGAATAAAGACCCTCCTATTATTTATCGATTTTGTCCAGTCAAGGATTAGCTCTAAATAGAGGAAATCCACTGTAAATCCACTGATAATATGACCACTATTGCAATACCCGTTTGAACAATTTTGTGCTGTTCAACCTTAGAATTAAGACCGTCCCATTATTTAGATTAATTTTGTCCAGTCCCGGTGGTAATCTAAATAGAGGTATATAAGTTATGTTGTGTGTCTGTTAGGAGGGAAGTTTGAGCCTTAACGGTGACAGTTACGAGATCAAGCCTGCGTCCAGTTCGCTGACAACCCGAGGGTTGGGTAGTGGCACTAGTATACCTCATTTCCTCGAGAAGGTGGAGCTCCGTCACAACCTACACGGGGACCGTCAACTTGGAATCTTTGGGACGGACTATAAACTGATTGAAGGTATTCAAATAAGTAAACCTTTCTTTTATGTATATATTTCACCGTTTATTTGAATAAATAAGTTGTATAGTTAGTCCCTGGTAAGTCCAGTCCGTCCGACCGTTGTCAGTGACGGATTCTATCGACTTGCCACAGTAAATGTACAGAGAAAGCTCGCCTATTTGAAGCATGAACTAGCCATGTTAGCGTAGACGGTTTTAGATATAAGAAATTCTTAATGCAGTTTGAAAATAATTCCGCGCGAAAATTCGTCCCCGAGATAGTTAATGATACCACTGCTATTTTATTTTTATTTTCAGATGGTCCAGAGGAACATGACCATGTCCCAATACCAGGTAGTCCAATGTTCTTTCTTCATGATCAGTTACTAATTCATTATTTACTCCAGTTACCATTCAACATTCGCTATTGGTCGTTTTCCCGATCAGTTGTTGTTTGACCTTGATTTTTTTATTGAAGTCATCATTAAAATATGAGGATTACATGTAATAATAATAACTCAACCACCACCATTACTCCAATGTTAAGGAGTAATACATTTATAATTCTGTCCAATACAAGTAGTGTTTCCGACGTCCAGCTGTCATAGGTTGGTAGTTGATTTATAGTTAACATGCAAGCAAAAGCGCTGAATAACGATATGGTTGAATACTTTGTGCCTTAAAGCCTTTTATTTCCACGTACCTTCTTTAGCTTCTAGAAAACATTTATTACTATGAACACGTGGGAAGGTCACAGTTAAAAACACGCAATAGCCAATGGCCATGTCTGCCTAACTTAAAGAATTCAGCAAACTCGAACTGTGAATGATGAAAACGGATTGATATTTACCACAAGCTCTTTTTGATTAGTTTGCAACTGAAATAGTTTGCACATTGAATGATCATTTCAGGTGGGCAGAATGTAAGAGAAGACTTGTTGGAGGAGTTACGGTCCCTGATCAACAAGGAGGAGCTTGACATCGAGTTAACGGTGAGTAATCTTCAATGCTGGACTTTAGAACGTGAATAAACTATAAGTGTACATTTGTGAATATTTACATTCCTATTGATTTCTTCGTTTAAAAAAATCGGTTCATTTTGCATGAACCGCATGACCCGTAATGACGTCAGTAACGTCATGGCTGTTACTATTGAAAACTCCCACGTATTACTCCCCCTTTTCACTTAATACTAATTTTTGAAAGCGTTCGACTTAAGTTTATTTAATGAAAAATCTGCATGAACCTCACCAAAATAAGAATCATTCCTTAATTGTTCTGATAAGGCTTCGACCGGTATTTGTAGAAAAAAATGTGTTGCCTGGAACATCGTTCATACATCATATGTGAACAAACGCTACAACATTGTTTAAATGTGAACAAACACTGGCACATTGTTTAAATGTGAACAAACGCTGGAACATCATTTATATGTGAACAAAAGCTGCCCAGAGCGTCCTTTATATGTAAACAAAATATTAACATCGTTTATATGTAAATGAACGTTGTACATCGATTATATGTGAACGAAAGCTCTCTCTCTCTCTTTCTCTCTCTCTCTGTTGTTTTCTCTCTTCTCTCCCTCCCTCCCTCCGTCATTCATAATTCGTCAGTAAGCGTTTATGGCGAGGATTTTGACAATTACCACAAAATGTTTATTTTCAGAATGTGCAATCTGTAAAGCGCCAGGTGAGACAGACGAGTACTGGCCAGTTCGCTATCGAGGTTTACATGGTGGGTGACCCTGCCCTGTGGAACAAGTAGGTATATTCGGTCATCGACAGATTGTAAGTTTCTTTATTGATTCAAGCAGTGTCTTGTATTTATACATTATTCTGTATTTATTCAGTGTTCTGTATTTGTGCAATGTCCTGTATTTATGCAGTGTTGTGTTTTAGTGATGGGTTTTATATTTATACAGTGTTCTGTATTTATACGGTGTGATGAATTTATGCAGTGTCCTGTATTTATATTACTAGTAAGTGTTCTGTATTTATTCAGTGTTCTGTATTTATTTAGTGTTATGTATTTATTTAGTGTTCTGTATTTATTCAGTGTTCTGTATTTATACAGTGTCCTGTATTTGTACAGCGTTCTGTATTTATGCACTGTTGTGAATTTGAACAGTCTACTGTAGTTTTACTTTCTGATTACGGGAGAGAAATTTCTTGCAGGCAACGAAATAATGTTGTCTTACAAAGTCACTGTGAAAAATCTGAATTATTGTAAGGCATCCCAGTCTAATGATACAAATAATAGACATTTCTTGTATTATTTTGTGTATAATTTTGTGTTCCCTTTCAGATACTATGCTGTGACCGGCGGTAAGGATGCTAACGAGCGTGAGCAGAATACAGAGTATGCGTTAAGGAAGAAACTTGCCCATGTAATGAATGGGGTAAGTGTCCTATAATAACCTAGGGGTAGGATCCAGAGCTGGTTCTCTGGCGTTGCTCGGATCACGTTTTGAGGAAGCAATATTAAATTGTCGTAGGGGTTTTGGCCTGAAAGTTTTAAATCGTCATGCAACTAGTGCAAGACTGTCCCAAACCAAACCCCTTTTTTCTTGAAATCTTGCATCATACCATGTATTAACTACTAAATGTTTGGTAATGGGGATATTAATTTTTTTTATATACGTACAGATAATGTCCCTTTCTCTGTAATAAACCGAAACATAAAAACTGCTAATTGAAGTCGATTGCTTGAAAACATTTCCTCAAAGGAACGTAAACACCACCAATACTTTGAGGATTTCATGTAGGTTGTGTGCATGTTGTTCAATTCTGCCATCGAATCGCCTGCCGGTCATTTCGCATAAGCTATGTAAATCATGAAGAGAACACTTATTTACATATTACAGTTGTATAACTTTATAATGGATAAGTGGAGTCACATGATTCTCTGGTTATATAACCAAGAATGATTATACAACTGATAGGGGCGATTTAAATATTATGCCAGTGACCAAAAATATAGCGATATCAAATTTGTATAAAAAAATTGCTGATAAACCATACAAAAATGTACGCGTCTGTCACGTGACTGTCTAGTTATCGCAACTATAAATAGTATCTTATAGCTGAGTGCAAAATACCATATTTACAATGTAGCCGATATCTGTTTTGTTTACAGGTTAGCTTGAACTATGAGATATCTTAATACCATATTAACGATCTAGCCCATTATCTTTTTTGTTTACAGGTTAGCTTGAGATAAGAGATGTGCTTAATACCTTATTTATTTTGTAGCCGATTATCTGGTTTTGTTTGCAGGTTAGCTTGAGATACGAGATGATAGACAACCCTAAAATGAATGTGTTCGTAACCATCTCTGGCTTTGAATTCTACAAGGTAAATAAAACTCCTTTTCGAGATTATGGAACGCCGTTTCTGCCTTCTTATAAGTATTTTCGATGTGCGTATTCATCAGTACGTTCTGTCCAACGGTCTTGTTCTTCAGGGTGTGTAGTGCTGATAGCATTACGTGCAGTAGTCACATCTTTATTTCCAGTTAAATAAGCTTTATGTTTAATTCTGTCTTCTGTACGTTCAATTTATTTGGCATAATGTGCACTGTGTATAACCGTAAAATCCCATCTTGCGACCACCCCAATTTCGAGACCATCCCGCTTTTTGAAAGAACGCCCCTATTATAAGATCAACCTGCTAACTATTTCGTAATGCGACCACTTTCAACAGTCCGAAATGTATAATTCTTTCTTCTATTGAGCCCTAAATTAGGACCGCAAAGCATTTTTCCCCAATACAGTCTTCAGTTTTACGACATTTAGTGGTAAAAATGCATATTGTTAAGCGATCTCCTAATTTATTAAGAAGTAAGATTATGGATTACTTAAATTGTAATAGAAAACAATTGCCAAGTTGAAAAAGTTGAAAACGATCAGATAATTATAAATATTTTACAGATATCGGACTCGAATCCGCTGTTTTCCACGTATAACGTCATCTATAGTGGCGGTATAGAATACGCCGAAAGTGACATCTACATCAGTGGTCTGCCCGGATGGGTTCGGACACAGTCCAGACTTCGAGATCACGATCATATTATGGTCATTACAGGGTAGGTTTTGAAGGATACTTCATAAAGTTGCAGACACACTCATATTTTTATGATCCGGGCATATGTATTCGTAAAAGGTTGGAAAACCGCTCAGTCAGACTGGAACTCTTAACTTGTGACCTCATCCCTCACTAGTGACTCGCCGTGACAGAAGCTTGAAATCTTATTTAATAAATAAACCACTAAATAAATAAACCTGTCCATAACCGCTGAAAAATGGTTGAATAAAAATTTAACTCAATTATGTTTTAGGCCACATCGATCAGGGCTGAGGATTATAAAACTGAGATTAGAAACGAGTCTCAAATCTCAAGCATTTGATTGGCTGAAATGGCGACCAGAGACTGTAAATCAGATCACTGAGATTTGAGACTGGTTTCCATTCTCAGTTTTATAACCTTGGAGCCAGTTTACCAGGAATTATGTTTTAGCGGTTCTTTAGTTTACAGAACAGTTTTACAGAAATACACAAATTATAATATTTCCAATGTCAGGGTACGAACTTCCCAGGGATCGTCCATCAAATAATTATATTTTTCTCCAGGTATGAAATAGTCAGAGATCGTCTATTAAATAACTGTTAAATTTTTCTCCAGGGACGTACTTGTCAGGGATCATACACCAAATAACTGCTATATTTTGTTCTCAAGGTACGAACTGTACTACGATAGGGATATCAGGAAATCTGAAGTTGCCGGAATAGCGTACGTTAGTGGTGCATGCAGCAGTTACGGAGTGTCAGTACAGGAGGACACGGGTTATTTTGTTCTCACCACTGTTGCCGCACATGAACTTGGACATAAGTGAGTTGATAAGTTTATGTTTAAACAGTGTCGAATGTCTAGCAATTTTGTCCTTTCATCTTTTGCCATCATGCTGTCTCTCTTTCGCTATTACGTCATCATGCCTTTGCTGCTTATTGATTGTCCCTTCGCTTTTTAATCGGGAGTTCCTTCGTTCTTCATGCTTTTGATCCATGTCTTTGCTCTTCAGTCCTTCAGTATTTTCCATCATGCACACGCTCCTTCACCATTGTCCCTTCCCTCTTTATCAGGAGTTCATTCTGTATCGTGCCTTTGAGCAATCCGCATCACATCATTATGTCTCCAATCACATGTCACTTCACTCTTTTAGCATCTATGATTCACTTTTCCGTTATTATATTTTCCATCATGCACACGCTCCTTCTACATTGTCCCTTCCCTCTTAATCAGGAGTTCATTCTGTATCGTGCCTTTGAGCAATCCGCATCAGATCATTATGTCTCCAATCACATGTCACTTCACTCTTTTATCATCTATGATTCATTTTTCCTTTATTATAGTGCCTTCGCTCCAATTCTATCAACAAGACCCCCAATAGTTCCTTATCGGAAGCTCCTTCGCTTTGCCTTCGTCTGTTCTCTTTGACATCAAGACTTTGCCAACTTGGCTCCTTATCGAGAGCCCCTTTGCCTTTAACTCCTTTGCCCCTTGAATGCTTCATCATCATCCTATCATACCTTCGCCAATGCTTCATGGGGCATTCCTCCCTTTCGGCTTTAATGCCGCCATCCCCTCTTCATATTCGTCATCGCGTCTTCGTCTTATTTTATCGTCTTATCTTCATGTCGAATTATTATTGATATTTAATGACTTTAAGCAAACATTCGAATGTCCGTTACCCATCCTTCAATGGCTGTGTCTCACATTTAAATTGAATCACATAAATACCTAAATATTTATTGGGAATATAATAATTGTATTTTATCAAAACTTTAATATATAGGCGATTTATTAATTCTTAGAAATATTCATTGAAAACAATAATAATAAAAATAAATGGCATGATTTTGAAATAATCTATATCACCATTTATGGACTTTCCTAGTGTGGGAGCGAATCATGACGGCGATGGTTCTTCGGCGCCTTGTCCAGCTCAGGAGAGGTATCTGATGGCTCCGTACGTGGCCAGCTTTGGTCCGAACAGTCCATACACCATCAATCCATGGAGATTTTCTAAATGTTCCGTAGATGCCTTTATCGAATTCTTCAACAAGTAATTTCTCACGGTTGTGTTATGTAAAAAAAGGAATAATTTATTTTTAAAATTTAATTTCTTAATGTCAGAAACTATTATCAAAAAGGAAATTGTTTTATATATTTGCTGATTGCAGATATAATTTTGATTAAGATATTGACACATCACTGACATTTAGACATAATCATTTTCTATTATTTTTACTTTTTTATTATATTCCTAAATCTGGGAATGATTCCTGTCTGTAAATCAATTAACATTTTATGTGATGACGGAACACGTACTGGGTATATATATAACTTGCATTTGATTTTACTGAAAACAAGCATACAATATTTAAATCAGGGGCGAATTATAGGTCATAATTTCTTAGTACTAGTTAACTATTACTAGATGACCATTACCACGTACATCTATTCCGACCAAAGAGATAATGGGTCCGGCTTCATATAGAGGCATGACCACTAAGGCATTGCTTACTGAAATGGACAATCTGCCTGTTTCAGTGTACCATGCCTCAAAGATGAAGGAGAGTACTGGAACAAGACCGAGTGGGAGGAACACAACAGTAAGCTTCCCGGAGAACTCTATTCAGCGGAAGAGCAGTGTGACCTACTTTACGGCAGCCAATCAGGACTGTGCTATCTGGTGAGTAGTATGACCTACTTTCAGAAAGCCAATCAGGACTATGCTATCTGGTGAGTAGTGTGACCTACTTTGCTATCTGGGGAAATGTGTTACCTATCTATCTGGTGAGTAGTGTTACCTACCTTACATCAGCCAATCAGGACTATACTTACCTACCTTACATCAGCCAATCAGGACTGTGCTATCTGTGGGAAATGTGTTACCTATCTATCTGGTGAGTAGTGTTACCTACCTTATGGCAACGAATCAGGATTGTTTTTTCTGGTGAGTAATGTTACCTACCTTACATCAGTCAATCAGGACAGTTCTATCTGGCGAGTAGTGTTACCTACCTTACATCAGCCAATCAGGACTGCTCTGGTGAGTAGCATTACCTTCCTTAAGGCAGCCAATCAGGACAGTGTTATCTAATGAGTAGTGTGAGCTACTTTACGACAGCCAATCAGGACTGTGCTATCTGATAAGTACATTGTATTGTGAATTACTTTAAGGCAGCCAATTAGGACTGTGTTATCTGGTGAGTATTGTGAGCTACTTTATGACAGCCAATCAGACTGTGCTATCTGGTGTGTTCGTATCGGCGGGGCGAAAAAACGAAGTGTGACCTACTTTATGGCAGCCAATCAGGACTGTGCTATCTGCTGAGTAGTGCGTGCTACTTTACGGCAGCCAACTAGGATTGTATTATCCGGTGAGTTGTGTGTGCTACTTTACGGCAGCCAATCAGGACTGTGCTATCAGGTGTGTTGTGTGACCTACTTTACGGAAGACAATCAGGACTGTGTTCATGGTGAGAATTCAGAAATTTCATTGTTGCTGCCAATCTGAGTTTTATGATCTTTGAATTAGTAGCAGTGGCGCAGTGACATTGATATGCGAAATTCATAGCGACCGAAGCCCCAAAACAAGTTACAATCCAAGCAGTTGTTTCATCCCTTTTTCGGAGCATTTTCGTTTTCTTTTCTTACTGTGTTACTTCTTAAAATAATGGTAAAATCTTGAAGTTGACGTAACTTGAATTTTTCGACAAAATACAGTATCGTGAATGATAATCAAAAACTACAGACGGTGTTTCAGCACTCTTTACTGACAGGTGAGTAGTTTTGTGTTGTTAACACTTAAAAGGAAAAGTAACAGTTGGAAAGTAAAAACGTTCAAAATAAAAATTACATTCATAAATGTTATTTTTCAAAAAGCCTACACAACTGTTTCTATAATTCCAGTCGTCTAAAGACGAGAGAATTTGCCGGGCAATGGGATGTATAGACACGAGCACGAGTATGTGCAGATTTCATGTAGCAGCACAAGGTACACCGTGCGGAGCAAACCTTGACAAGGTGAATATATGGTGTCTGATTTCTGCCATTTGGTGTGTACTTATCGGGTCGTGGTGGTGAAATAATGAAGTAACGAAAACACGAATGGTCAAAATCATGCCTATTTTTCGTGTCTTCGCCTTTCGATTTCCGATGTAAAAGCGCAAAATAACGAACATTTAAGGCGAAATAATGAAACTTCAGAGGCGAACACACCTAAGAGGAAAACACGACATGACGAAATTGCACAGTTGTCGTGTGTTCGTATTGGCTGATCAAAGTACTGAAAGGTCAAGAATTTCTTTATTATCGTGTATTTGCCTTTGTTTTTCGAGGCGAATACACGAAGACTCGACAAAAGATCGGCGTTAACACGTAGTTTTGATACTCCCACCGGCAAGAAAAGTGATTAGTAAAAAAGTATTCAGTATTTCGTTACCTTGTGTCATTGCTTCGAGTCAAAAGACGAACACATGGCAAATAAGCAATTTTGACTTTAATTTTGTTCGTGTCTTCTATATTTGGTCCTGCCGACACAAACAAGAATGCATTATTTCGACCTTTCGTGTTTTTGCCACTTCAACGTTTCACCTCGCCGCCAGGAACACAGGGAATGTCCGAAATCAGCCACCATATGAACAAAACACGCACCCGATGTGCGAGAGTTTAAATCTACCAATCCATCTCTTCTTGAAAATCAGTTGAAAGTCACTTGCTTACAGTAAAATAATTATTTGCTATACGCCTTTCCAATAATTCGATGAATTTATTTGGTTACCTCCCCTGTCCAGTCACGTGACTGCTTTACAGGATAAATGATTGCTCTCTGTAATAACGTAATAGGGAATATGTACCTACAACTTTCTTTTTTATCATAAAATTCTTTTTTTAAAAATATATTCTCTCTTTGAATTAGTAATAATACATCAGCGTCATGATATTTTTGAAAATAATTTATAAAACAATCAGGTTTCTGACTAAAAGTGACAATTCATTATTCCTCGCATTAGACACTAAACGACTTCAACTAACAGACAGTCGCAGTGTTCTCTTCACGGCTTAATTGAGTCTCGTTTCCGGATTAGCGTGTCTATTCAACTACTGACATTATATAAATATCACATCCTTCAGTGGGTGATAGAACGGAATGTTCACCCGAGACAGGTAATGTCAACCGAGGCGTTAGCCGAGGTTGACATTACCTGTCAAGGGTGAACATAACGTTCTATTACCCACTGAAGGATGTGATATTTATTTTATTATACCGAACAAAATAATTCGGAAACTTTTACAAATTTATTCAACAATGATATTAACACAAAATAAAAAGTCAATTTAATCAATTAAACATTAATTCAACGGTATTCCCGGTATTCAACGCACGCGAGGGCCGATTCGTAATGTCAAGCGGGCGTATAGGTAATGTCAAGAGGGTAACATTACAGATTGTCAGCGTGTGACGTCACATTACGCTATATAGTAAACTAATCACGTGAGGTATAATAACATAAATTATTCCAAGACAAATAAGGCTATGGTGTAAAAATTTAATTTAATTAATTTAATGTCCATTTTGAAGAGAGAACAAAAATAATGAATTTGTTCCATATAATTATTATTTGTGTCACATTATTCATTAAAAATAATAACCCTTCATAAAACGATACCATTAACTACTACTTATGTGATAAAATAAACTCCCGAAATTCATGCTATGCATTTAATATTCCTTCAGCATTTAATATTACATTTAACATTACCTTCAGCATTTCATATTACCTTCAGCATTTAATATCACCTTAAACATTTAATATTACCTTCAGCATTTAATATTACCTTCTAAGTCAGAAAATCCAACTAGATCATCGTCTATAACTAGGTTAAATGAAACAATGACCTTATTGCTTTAAATTTTATTCAAACTTTGCTTTCAGTGGTGTTTAGACGGTCTATGCCAGGAAAAACCAAATGAAGGTAAGTTTCTTTTATGGTCTGCGATTACTTGACGGGCTAAAAAGTGATCTTTTTGTCTATCGAACGCCTTTACCGTCTTTTGATGTTCTGTTGTTTTATATTAGGCACATTTTCAGTTATTCTTCTCTTGACGAGGTATAATTATGTTAAACAAAAAGTCTTATATAGAACCTTGCTGCTTTCATTTTTTCATTTAAACCCTGTTATGCCGCTGAAGTCCTTACAGCAAGTTTTACCAGCAATAATGCTCAATCAAATAGAGTCAAAGTTTATGTGTTCAAAGGATATTAGCTTTTTAAAGTCTTAAAATTGTTGTTCTTGCACTGTTTGCTTAAACGGACGTATTTAAAGATAATTTATATCAGTCTTCTACCGTATTTTGACTAAATTATATCTGAAACAAACAGTCGCTTTTTTTAATTATTGTATGCTAACTTGTGTACCTCTTTGTTTATTTCTTAACGTGAGGGTTTGTTTTTTTTAAAAAAACAACACACACAACAAAACAAAACAGTAATGACTTAATAAATAACGGTTTTCAACCTTCTAACGGTTTGTAAAATAGGAACAACCAAGGCGAGCACAACGTCCACAACGTCAAAAACAACGTCAACAACGGCAATTAAACCGTCATCGACGACTACAGTAAGCAGTACGACGAGCACGGAGGCCGAAAGCTGCGTGGATATAGGGTGGATGGACTGGAGCTGCAAGAAAGTGTCGGACTATTTCTATGACACCTATGGATACAAACCAAGCTACTGGTGTCGAGCTCCGAACTGGGCAAAAGATTGTTGCGCTTTTTGTGCGGGTAAGCATTCCTAACGTTTCTTGAAATGACTTATAACAAACCCAGGCACTTAGCTTCCACTCAATTCACGCGGATTCATATTTTCTAAATACTACAGTATTTCTTTATCAATCTTTCAGTTTTTATTGCCCGTGTCAGACTCGTGATGATGCTAAAATCGTTTTGTTAAGTTTACATTTGATGGAGTTGTGCCCCATTTTTGATATTGGTTTTTGTCATGAAAAATTAACGTTGTCTATAACTTTCTTGATATCAATCTTTCAAATTATATTGCTTAAGACAAAAAGTTAAGTAAGGAGAGCGTTTGACGTTTCATCTATGATTAGCGCTTTCTTTTGCTTTTCGGTATAGTGTCATATGCAATATAGTCGGGTTACCCGCCCCTGTCAGTACTGTTTGATAGTACGTCGGATACCAGACTTTTTGCAATATCGAATATATTGCATATACAAGTATATTGAAGTGAAGCCTTCGGGCTTTTCCCGCCTATAGACAATGTATACATGTTTAAAATAACTTAATCGAACAAAAACTATCAAATTTCAATATATTTCTGATGTCTTACTCTATAGTCCATAAAGATTTCGAAGTTGTACATTTCGTGTGGGCCGCCATCGTTGTTGTTGTTTTTCCAGACTGGTTTCTCGTTCTCTAAAATTCACCGTCTGATTAAAAACAGAAAACCAATAACCCTTTCACAATTTAAGGGGAGTTACTGATTAGTCTGAAAAGCGGTATCCGCACTATCGCGGTAGTCTGTTGGAAGATAGCACCAAGCGCTGAGTTGGCAATACAAAAATAATTTGTTCTTAATAGAGACTTCTCAAAAGCGTTACTCAAGTCATTTTCATGTGTTATTAGATATTTTTTAATAAAATAAAATGTAAATGTCATGTTTTCCAACAAAATATAAATAAAATGATTACTTATTTACAATTGAATATTATAAGGGACATTTTAAGCCTCAAAATGTAACACACGTTCTTTTTTCATTTTTCAATACTAAATTTACAACAAGAAATAGCCCGTTTTCAAAAGTATGCATTTAAAGTTTTGTGTGAATAATTAAGGATACTTTTACTGTCAAAATTTTAAAGCACTTCATATGTTTAAACATTTCAAAATATCATGTGCTTTGCTAAATGAACACAGTGACAGTCTGAACCCAAAACTTCAGTAAGGCTCAAATAATAAACATTCAAAAACAGAGAAAAACACAAATAACATTTGTTCATTTGACCACATAACTGACCATTTACATTCAAAGATTGTTAATAAAATTCATCATCATTGTACAGGAAGCAGTAAATGTGGAACTGTTTCTACAACAAGTCAACAAAAAATGTAATGAAACTGACCATAATTACACAAAAACTATTCCAGTATGTGCGAACTACACGCACGCACGCACGTACAGACGCACGCACACACACACACACACACACACACACACACACACACACACACATATATAATTTTAAAAAGTGATCAACAGAATTAAATACAAACACTCTAGAATGTGTTAATACATTCCAATCTGCAACAAAATATACATAAACTGTTAACCTAGAGACACACACTTACAAACACAACACAATCATGTAAACAAATCTCAAACAAAATAACAAAACAAATTGTAGCTGATCAGGTAATGTTTTAAACCTGGATAAATTTTAGGCAGTTTCAACAATGTCGATATAGCAGGCACTATTTACAGATCTTTGCATGTCTCTGGAGATGGCAGTTATTCAACCTCATTAGTTTTTCACTTAACATGTTCTATTTTCCAAAACATACAATGTGAAAACCCAGGTACAGTGGTTTATGGTCAATATGTCTTATTGTCGATATGCCCCGGACAACAGCCTAGATTGGCAGACTTTAGACCTGCATTGGCGAAAGTTTCCGTTCAGAATGGCGGACAATACTGACTAGTGTTTAGACAATACAACACACATTATAAAAAAAACTAGACTGTAGATCTTTCAGCAAAATGACCTAATGTTCACCAAAAAACATCATAGTTTAGTTTTAACATATTTTATTGCTCTATTTTATAAACTTTACACACATGTAAATGTACAGTCGAATTAACAAAATAATATAGCAAATGGGTTGGGCCACAAGTTATGCCAACATTAGAGACGGCCCGTTTGTACATGCTAAATTAAAGCATGAGCACAGTGAAGTTTTCCATATGCTTTTTTGATAAATTTCGAAATAAATGTATGTAAAAAAACTTGCTGTTTTAATAACAGTTTTGTTACCAATTAAAAACGACAATGACATTTCTTTCAAAAACATCAATGATGACATGCAGACCACCGTTCCTTGTTCTATATGTTCGTGAAATAGGTGTGAAAGTAAAGCCTGAATAGGTTCTATAAATTTGCAAGTATCCTCGATGCATTGGTTCTATAAATTTGCAAGTATCCTCAAGCTATATGGTCATACTTGTTGGTAGCTTTTGGAAAAAGCAACAACAAAAATATTGGTTTGATGGGCCATAAAGTATTCCTTGTTTTGATTGACCTAAACATCAGAAAATCCTGGTCTGCATCGCGTGGGCCGTATTGTTGAGTAGTCATAACATGCATAATGCAGTAATTCCGTACAGTGCAACACATGTTAGTTATATTTATTTTAGGTATTAAAAACAAGCTTTCCCCGTTATAGGTAGCATCTATAGTTATATTATTTGAAACAAACAGTCGCTTTTTTAATTATTGTAGGCTTACTTGTGTACCTCTTTGTTTATTTCTTAACGTGAGGGGTTTAAAAAAAAACAAAACAAAAAAACAACAACACACACACAACAAAACAAAACAGTATTGACTTAATAAATAACGTTTTCAAACTTCTAATGGTTGGTAAAATAGGAACAACCACGGCGAGTACAACGTCAACGACGGCGAAAACAACGTCCACAACGGCAAGAACAATGTCAACGACGGCGAGCACAACGTCCACAACGTCAAAAACAACGTCAACAACGGCAATTAAACCGTCATCGACGACTAAAGAAATCAGTACGACGACTAGCTGCGTGGATATAGGATGGAGGGACTGGAGTTGCAAGAAAGTGTCGGACTATTTCTATGACACCTATGGATACAAACCAAGCTACTGGTGTCGAGCTCCGAACTGGGCAAAAGATTGTTGCGCTTTTTGTGCGGGTAAGCATTCCTAACGTTTCTTGAAATTACTTATAACAAACCCATGGCTGCAGGCACTTAGCTTCCACTCAATGGGGGCCTACCGATATACTGAGTTACCTCCCATTGAGAGTGGTTTCCCTTGCTGATTGGGTAGTTCCGGTTTAGGTTGTATTATGGTAAATAACTCGGTATTCCTCCGTGGTCCATTCGAATAAAGTCCGTTTTAATATATGCTATTTTTTTCTCTTCATCTGGGGGCCTCTTAACCGTTAGAAATCGACCTGTTTGTGACTTGTTTGTAGGAATAACATGTCAGGAAAATAAATGAAAGCAATTTCATGCCTATATCTCGTTTGGTAGAGGCGGACTAGTTCCGGAAGAGCGGATGTATATTTTTGGCACCGTATTTGCGATACCGCGTTTAAAATAGGGTCTGTTCGGTTAGAGATCAGTAATTTTCTTACAAGTAAGTTAACCCCCCATTTGCTGTGTGTTTTTGAATAGATGAAATGTAGATCTTCACAGCCATATATGGTTGTCTAGAAATTAAGATGATAGAAATCGTGTTAAATGTGCATTGAATATTGGGAATTTAACATTGAGGTCTATGGGAATTGGATTTACCTTGGTTCAACATTTAGAAGCGGTAATAAAGCGTAGCGTTAAACGTGTAAATAACAAGTCTCGAAGTGTTTTTGAAGTTAAAATGCATTGTCGAATTAACCAAAAAAGTGAAAAGACATATAAAGAATAACCATCATCTTTGTAAATTGATTTTAAGTTAATAACTAAATGCAACTTACCTACGTAACTTCACGGATCTTTTATGAATTTTTTTGGCTGGCATGGAAATTATAATAGCCTTTTAAAACTTTTACTTAAGCATTCAGCCAATCACCGTTAAGTCATCCAAACAATGCTTATTAAGAAAAGGGCCTGGTGTTTTATGACCATGTTACGTAATCTAAATAGCAAGACTAGGTTTTACCAGCTGGAGGTGTGATAAAGGCCTTTTGAAGTTCAGTTGTAGATTTGTAAGAGGTTAAAAACTTTGTTTGTTGGGGGCTAGAATTGTTGTTTTAGGAAACTGACTAGATATTAAATATTCTAATTAACTGTCACATTAATGTTTGAGACCCGAGACACTGATTACATAATATTGGCAACTTGAAGCGCTCCGAACTGAAATAAATAAAACTCGGGAGGTTTTATCCAAACATATCTTTATTTATTGATACAAAATTGATTGTCAAACTAAATGATCTAAAAATTTTCAGAAATAAATAGATAAACGTGAAAACATTATGGAACAATGTTTGAATATGTTCTTAATTGTATAAGAATAGGAAAGAACGTTTTGGAGAAAAAAAAGACCAGTATATTGAAAAATACGTCAAAACGAATATGGCAAAAATCTATTAACCGAATGGTGTGCATTCAATTTGTAGGATAAGGTTCAGTTATTTAAAAAATCTATTAAATTTCTGGCAAAAATGTTGCATCGGCATGAAAGAACATTTATAAAAGTGAACGGGTGTTTCATTGACAGACGTCAAACTTTATTTTATATCGTGTTATAAATTTTACTACTCTTTTTTTTAATCTTTTCTAACTTTTCTTTTCCTCAAATCTGCAATTTTAAGCATAAGAAATGCGTATTTTTTTCACTATTAGTTACGGAAGGGGTCGAACACAACGATGTTTTACAAAAAACCTCTCTGACGTATTAAATGATTAGAAGAGAAAATTTAAAATTTATGCGATGCACTATAAAACTTTTTTTTCCATTCAATGACAATAATCAAACGTTTTTATGCATTATGCTGATCTCTTACCAACCAGACCCTATTATAACGTATTTGAAAGGACAACGGATGATTACTGCAGGTCTGTTTGAATTGTTAATCTCAGACCGGAACTACCCAGTGACAGGTGCGCGTTACAAAGGGAGGTAAATTTAGACAGAATATTGAGATAACTCTGTATATCGGTAGGACCCCATTCACGCGGATTCATATTTTCTAAATACTACAGTATTTCTTTATCAATCTTTCAGTTTTTATTGCCCGTGTCAGCCTCATGATGATGCTACAATCGTTTTGTTAAGTTTACATTTGATGGAGTTGTGCCCCATTTTTATATTGGTTTTTGTCATGAAAAATTAACGTTTTTTCTATAAGTTTCTTGATATTTTTTCATCAAACTTTCAAATTATATTGCTTAAGACAAAAAGTTAAGTAAGGAGAGCGTTTGACGTTTCATCCAGGGGTTCCACTTGGCTCTGAAAGCCAAGGGTCAATGACCCTTGGGCCAAAATTTTCAAGGGTCATTTTCAAATTTTCAGGGGTCATCATCAAATTTTCAGGGTCATGTATGTGTCAATGCCGTGCGAAACCGACTGCTGCAAAGCTTTCCCTATTCATATTTGTTTAAATCTCATACTAAAAAACAATACTGTTAAAATCAATTTTACACAATCTTTATAATCATAGAATATTTACCAGCCTTCACATATATTGTTGAACAATATGACAGGTAGCAAAATGAACAATGAACAATAATAAATAACATGCCACATTACTGACTGACAACTGACAAAAATCACATCACTCTGGTACAACAAGCAAAAAAATGTTTGGTGTATGCTTTAGCATGCCCGTCAAGAGCACTGTGTTGAAAGTTTGAGTTGCCGCTAGTTGAAAACGTGTTTTTCTTTTTACCATTTCTACACAAAGTACAGAACATTGCCATGATTCCATCACTGTTTGGTTCATGCGCGAGCCAGTCAAATTATGTTAGCCAATTTGAGTTAAACTTTCTCACAACTTTTTTAGAAGCACTCGAGAAAAAATTCAGTCGAATCAGCTGTTTTATTTCTTTTTACTAGAGTACCGATTAAACTCTCGAAATCGAATTTTGCGTCAACATTCGAATCCTCAACGGGTCGCTTTAGACCGCCAGACATGAATTGAAATTAGCTGGTCTGAACCCTTTTTCGCGATGCATAAATCGAGATTACCGAGGAATATTAAACTACTTTGAAATTCAGTTGCAACGTGACACATCTTCTATAAATTTGTCCAATTACGATCTCAAAGACAAAAAATCCATTTACCCTTTACGCCGTTATCTGAAAACGTCTGATGATTTAACTCGCCGATAATCCTGTCATCACTCGACAAATCTGATTAAACCAATTAACCTTTCATGTTTCTATAATTGTCCCATCGTCAGTGATCATAATATACAGGCGCGCGTGAAGTATCGATAATTTGCTTACACATCAATTAACTTTCTAACCACAGGTGTGTTGAAACGTTTCAGTAAGCGAGACTGATTATTGGTAAATCGGCGTTTACGATTGGCCAGTTATGATTGCGTTAGGCGGGATTTCGATGTTATTTTTGATTTGATTGACGCACAGGTCGAATTCGCCCCGGGTCATGATGACGCATGCTCCAGATTTACGACGCGTCAATTTGGCGTTTTTTATAAATCTCCCGGGTCAAAACCCGAGCTTCCGGGTCAAATGGAACCCCTGGTTTCATCTATGATTAGCCCTTTCTTTTGCTTTTCGGTATAGTGTCATATGCAATATAGTCTGGTTACCCGTCCCTGTCAGTACTGTTTGATAGTACGTCGGATACCAGACTTTTTGCAATATCGAATATATTGCATATACAAGTATATTGAACGTGAAAGTAGACGTAATTTAAATTCAAAACTTCAAACGCCTGTGATAATTCTAATGTTATGCTTCTCAAACAGGCAGTTTTGAAACAACGACTGAGGCGTGTGTAGATACTGGGTACTCTGGCGCGACTTGTGTACAAATAGCAGACTTATACAAGTCTTCCCATG